>PVHT021183646.1:12258628-12308555 GCA_004024745.2 Catagonus wagneri
CTCCAGAAGACAAAGAGGAGACCACATCAAGAGGTAGGAGGGGCGATTACGCGATAGAAGCAACCCCATACCTCCTGGGTGGGAAGCCCCACAGACTGGAAAGTAACTGCATCACAGAGACTCAGCTACAGGACTGAGAGTTCTGAGCCTCACGTCAAAACCCCACGCCTGGGGATCGGGCACAGGGAGAAAGAGCCCCTGGAGCATCTGGCATTGAAGGCCAGCGGGGCTTGTGTGCAGGAGTTCCACAGGACTGGGGGAAACAGAGACCCCATCCTTAAAAGGCACGCACAGACTTTCACGTGCACTGGGTCCCAGGGCAAAGCAGTCTCCATAGGAATCCGGGTGGAACCTGACTGCAATTCTTGGAGGATCTCCTGGGAAAACAGGGGTGACTGTGGCTTTTTGTGGGGGAAGGACATTGGAGGCAAAGCTCTCGGGAACATTCATCAGCCTGCGTTTCTCTGGAGGTGGCCATTTCTGGGAAAATCCGGTCCCTCCCATCAGCACTGAGAAGCCCCAGGCCAAACAACAATCCAGGTGGGATCTCAGCCACATCCATCAGTAAACAGGCTGCCTAAAGACCCCTCAGGCACATAGCCAGCCTCTAATCTCACCCAGAGACAAAGCCCTACCCATCAGAGGGATAAGAATCAACCCCACCTACCAGTGGGCAGGCATCAGTCCCTCCCATCAGGAAGCCTACAGCAAGTCCCCTCCATACCAACTTCAGCCACAGGGGAGGCAAACGCCAGAAGTAAGAGAGGCTACAACTCTATTGTCGGCAAAAAGGTCACCACACCAAAAACCTATAAAAATGAAAAGACATAAAACTGTAACTCAGATAAGGGAGAAAGAGAAAATCCCAGAAAAACAGCTCAGTGATGAGGAGATTAGCAGCCTCCCAGAAAGAGACTTTAGACTGTTGATGCTGAAGATGATGCAAGGCATTGGAAATAGACTGGAGGCAAAGACTGATCATTTACAGGAAACACTGAGCAAAGAAATACAAGATGTAAAAATTAAACAAGAAGAGATGCAAAATACAGTAACTGAAACAAAAAACTCATTAGAAGCAGCCAACAGGAGATCCCGTTGTGGCTCAGTGGTTAACGAATCCGACTAAGAACCATGAGGTTGCAGGTTTGATCCTTGGCCTTGCTCAGTGGGTTAAGGATCGGGCGTTGCCGTGAGCTGTGGTGTAGGTCGCAGGCGTGGCTTGGATCCCGTGTTGCTGTGGCTGTGGCACAGGCCAGCAGCTACAGCTCCTGTTAGACCCCTAGCCTGGGAACCTCCATATGCCGTGGGTGCGGCTCTAGATAAGGCAAAAAGACAAAAAAAAAAAGCAGCCAACAGTAGAATACAGGAGGCAGAAGAACGAATCAGTGAGGTGGAGGACAGATTAGTGGAAATCACTAATGCAGACGAGAAAAGAGATAAAAGATTGAAAGGAAAAGAGCTGAGTCTCAGAGAATTCTGGGATAATGATAAACGTACCAACATCCGTACTATAGGGGTGCCAGAGGGAGAAGAGAGAGAGAAGGGGACAGAAAAAGTATTTAAAGAGATAATAGCCAAGAACTTCCCTAATATGGGAAAGGAACCACTCAGTCAAATCCAGGAAGCACAACGAGTACCATATAAAATAAACCCAAGGAGGAACACCCCCAGACACATATTAATCAAAATGACCAAAATTAAAGACAAAGAGAAAATTTTGAAAGCAGCTAGGGAAAAGAAACAAATGACATACAAGGGAACCCCAATAAGGTTATCTGCAGATTTTTCAGCTGAAACTCTGCAGGCCAGAAGGGAGTGGCATGATATACTAAATATGATGAAAGGGAAAATTTTCCAACCAAGATTGCTTTACCCTGCAAGGGTCACATTCAGATTTGAAGGAGAGGTCAAAATCTTTACAGATAAGCAAAAGCTAAGAGATTTCTGTAACACTAAGCCAGCTTTACAACAAATCTTAAAGGAACTTCTCTAGGCAGAAAGAAAAGGCCACAACCAGAAACAAAAACACTTCAAATGACAAGGCTCACCACGAAAGGCATATATACAGTAAAGATACTAAATCATCCAACACAATTATGCTACCAAATTCAGAAATCATGAGAAGAGAGCACAAATGCAGGTCACTGGAGATGCACGTGCAATTAAGTAACCAACAACTTAAAACAATCTCATTTGCATATAGACTCCTATATCAAAACTTCAGGGTAAAAAAAAAAGAGCAGCAAAAACCTCAAACAGTTAATACAATGGCAATAAGAACATACATTATCAGTAATTACCTTAAATGTTAATGGACCGAATGCCCCAACCAAAAGACATAGACTAGCTGAATGGATACAAAAACAAGACCCATATATATGCTGTCTTCAAGAGACCCACTTCACTTCTAGAGACACATACAAATTGAAAGTGAGAGGATGGAAGAAAATATTCCATGCAAAAGGGCATCAAAAGAAAGCCAGGGTAGCAATACTGCTATCAGACAAAATAGACTTTAAGATGAAGAACATTTTAAGAGACAAGGAAGGGCAGTACTTAATGATAGAAGGATCAATCCAAGAAGAAGATATAATAACTTTAAATATCTATGCACCCAACATAGGATCACCACAATATATAAGGCAACTTCTAACCACCTTAAAAGGAGAGGAAACACAGGCCCTGAATGAAGCATTAGATCAGATGGACTTAGTAGATATTTATAGGACATTCCATCCAAAAGCAACAGAATACACATTCTTCTCAAGTGCACGTGGAACATTCTCTAAGATTGATCACATCCTGGGCTACAAATCAAGCCTCAGTAACTTTAAGAAAATTGAAATCATATCAAGCATCTTCTCTGACCACAATGCTATACAACTGGAAATCAACAACAAGGAAAAAATGGCAAAAAATACAAACACATGGAAACTAAACAACACGCTACTAAACAACCAATGGATCACTGAAGAAATCAAAGAGGAAATTAAAAAATACCTAGAAGCAAATGACAACAAAGATAAGACACTCCAAAACCTCTGGGATGCAGCAAAAGCAGTTCTAAGAGGAAAGTATATAGCAATACAAGCCTACCTCAGGAAACAAGAAAAAGCTCACATAGACAACCTAACTTTACATCTAAAGCAGGTAGAGAGCGAAGAAGCCAGGTCATGGAAACAACTTAAATGCCCATCGACAGAGGAGTGGATAGGGAAGATACGGTACATACACACAATGGAATATTACTCAGCCATTAAAAGGAATGAAATAACAACATTTACAGCAACATGGATGGACCTAGAAATTATCATGCAAAGTGAAACCAGTCAGACAATTAGACAGCAACACCCAATGCTACCGCTTACATATGGAAACTAAAGAGACACAATGAACTTCTTTGAAGAACAGACAATGACTCACAGATTTTGGAAAACTTTGGTTTTTCAAATAAGACAATCTGGAGGGGGTGGGGGGATGCACTCTGGGTTTGGGACACAAAATCTATCACATTGACTTGTGATGATCTTTGTATACCTATAATTGAAATAAAATTCATTGTTATAAATAAATAAATGGGAAAAAAATAGAATTTTCCCTGAGGCAGTGTAACACTGCTAAGACAACAGCAACAACAAAAAAAGAACTAATGAAATAGAAAACAGGAAAAAAAAAAAGAGAACAAACTCATACATTAGTTCTTTGAAAAGATCAGTAAAATTGACAAAACTTTACCTCAACTAACAAAAGGCAGGAAGGAGGGGGACACTAATTACTAAAATCAGGAACAAACCAATGTCATTATTACCAATATACAAAAACAAAGAGGAGTTCCCGTTGTGGCACAGTGGAAACGAATCTGACTAGTATTCATGAGAATGGGGCTCAATCCCTGGCCTCACTCAGTGGGTCAGGATCTGGCTTTGCAATGAGCTGTGGTGCAGGTTGCAGAAATGGCTCAGGTCCTGCATTGCTATGGCTGTGGCAAAGGCCAGAAGCTGCAGCTCTGATTCAACCCCTAGCCTGGGAACCTCCATATGCCACAGGTGTGGTCCTAAAAAGCATAAACAAAAAGCAAAAAACAAAAAAAAAAGGTAAGGAAGTATTATTAACTGCATGCCAACTAATTAGTTAATTTAGATGAAATGGACAAATTCCTTGAAAGATGCAAACTACTAAACTGACTCAAAAAGAAAAATAAATACAAGTAGGCCTATAAAGAGATCTAATTGGTAATTTTAAAACTACCCACAAAGAAAAGGTTAGGCAAAGATGGCTTCACTGCTAAATTGTAACATTCACTTCTCAACTCATTCCAAAAGGCCAGCAGAACTCTAATTCCAAAGCCAGCCAAAGACATCACAAGAAAAAAAAATTACAGATCAATATCTGTTACAGACATAAAAATACTTTAAAAAATGCCACTTAATTGAATTTGAAAATATATTAGAAGGGTGATATTCCACGATCAACTAGAATTTATACCAGGATTACAAGGTTGATTTAACATCTAAAAATCAATTAATGTAATCCAGCACATCAATCAAATAGACTAAAAGACAAAAACCACACGATCATCTCGATAGACGAAGACAAAGCATTTGATAAAGTTAAACACCCTTCATGATCAAAACACTCAACAAGCCAAAAATAAACAGAAACACAATCAACCTGATAAAAGAAACCTATAAAAAAATCCACAGCCAACAGATTTAATGATGAAGGACATGCTTTCCCCCCTAAGATAAGGAACAAAACAAGATGTCTTCATATCGAATCTACATTGCACCGAAGGTTCCAGTCAGTGCAATTAGGCAAGAAAAATAAAATTAAAAGCATCCAAACTGGAAAAGTAAAACTCTGTTTGCAGGTGAGATGACCTTGTATGTAGAAAATCCTAAGAAATTCTCTGAAACTTTATTAAAACTAATAAATAAGTTCTTCAAGGTTGCAGAAAATAAATATACAAAAAATCTGCATTTTGTGTGTGTGTGTTTTTTTGACTGCACCCACAGCATAAGGAGGTTCCCAGGCTAGGGACAGAATTGGAGCAACAGCTGCCAGCCTATGTCACAACCACAGCAACACAGGATCCAAGCCATGTCTGCAACCTTCACCACAGTTCACAGCAACACTGGATCCTTAACCCAGTGAGCAAGGCTAGGAATAAAACTTGCATCCCCATAGATGCTAGTCAGATTTGTTTCCACTGGGCCATGACGGAAACTCCAAAAAAAATTGCATTTCTAAGCAGAGGCAATAAACAACTTGAAAATAAAATTAAGAAAACAGCACGTACAACAGCATTTTTAAAAAATAAAATACTTAGGAAGATTTTAATAAAAGAACTGAAAGACAAGCTCTGAAAGCTAAAAAACATTTTTGAAAAACATTAAAGATGAGCAAGACAAAAGGAAAGACACTCCATGTTCAGGGATTGAAAGACTAAATATTCTCAAAGTGACAATACTTCCTAAAGAGATCTACAGATTCAGTACAATGCCTATCACACTCCCAGCTGGCTTCTTTGCTGAAACTGACAAGCTGATCCTAAAATTCATATAGCAACTCAAAGGACCCAGAACAGCCAAAACAATCTTGCATAAGAACAAAATTAGAAGACTCAGAATTCTTAATTTCAAAAGTTACTACAATCCTACAGTAATGAAAACAGTGTCGTTTTGAGTTAAGGACAAAAAAATTAATCAAATCTGAAAGAGAATCCACAAATAAACCCTCACATTTACAGTCAATTGATTCGACAAGGGTACCAAGACAATTAATGGGGAAAGAATAGTTTTTTTAACAAACAGTGCCAAGAGAAGTTGATATCAACACGCAAAATAATGAATTTGTACCCCTTCCTTACACCACATAGAAAAATTAACTCAAAATGAATTAAAGACCTAAATGTTCAATAAAACCATAAAACTCTTAGAAGAAAAAACGGGAAAATCTTTGTGAACTTTCTTAAATACAACACCAACCACAGCAACAGAAGAAAAATAAATTGGACATTGTCAAAATTAACAACTCTTGTGCTTCAAAGGACAACTTTAAGAAAGTGATAATAAAAAAATTGATAGAAGATTTTTGAAAATTATATATCTGATAAGGGACTTGAATTTAGAATACATAAAGAGTCCCTACAGCTTAATAATAATCTAATTAAGAATGGGCAAAAAAATCTAAATAAACATGTTTCAGAAGAAAAGTAAAAACAGTCTCATGAAAAGATGCTCAACATCATTAGCCATCAGGAAAATGCAAACCAAAAGCATGAGATAACCACTTCAAACCTACTAGAATGGCTACAATAAAAAGACAAAGCAAGTGTTGAGCATACGGAAAAACTGGAACCCTCATTCACGGCTAGTAGGAATGGGAAATGGTACGACTGCTTTGGAAAAGTGTGACGGTTCCTCAAATGGCTAAAGACAGAACTGCCTCTCCTAAATAAATACCAGGAGAAATGAAAACATGTCCACAAAATATTTGCATATAAATGTTCAGATCAACATCATCTATACCAGCCAAAATGTGGTAATAATAAAAACGTCATCAACTGAGCCATACCTAAAATTAATGTGATATATACAAATGATGAAATATGTACCAATAAAAATAAACTACTGATACATACTACAACATGGATGAACCTTTAAAACATTATGCTAAGTAAAAGAAGTCATTCACAAAGGACCACATATGATTGCATTTATATGAAATGTCTAAAACAGGCAGATCTATAGAGAAAGAAAGTAGAATAATCATTACCTAGGGCTGGGATATGTTAAGGGGAAATAAGGGGTGAGTACTAACAGATACAGAGGTGGGAGGGGAGTGATAAAATGTTCTAAAACTGCTTGTGATAACAGTTGCACAATTCTATGACTACAACAAAAACCACTTCAAATGGGTGAATTGTACATAGTATGTGAACTATATACCCCAATAAAGCTGTTATAAAAAAAATACATAGAGCAAATATTACAAAACTGAAAAAAAGAGACAACTACACAGTTTTACTTGAACACTTTAGCATTTTTTTCTCAGCAACTAAATATTACCACAACTGTATCAAAAGTTGAATTCACTTGGTTAAAAATATGTGATATTTTTCTATCAAGAGAGAAAATCTTTTTTTCATCTTTTTTGCAAAGTGCCTTTCTGGTTTTAAAGGCTTTCTGGGAATATTACAATAGCACATACAAAAACAAAGGGAAAATGCCAATCTCTGGGAATCCAACTGAGTAGAATTTACAAATTTATCTCTTTCGTGATTTGATAGCCTCTTAAACTGTCACATATTTTTCTGTGTATCTAGAATGCAAAGTAAAATTTCCAAATTGAATGAGTAGTTTTGTCATAGGATTTGTACCAGTAAGCACAAACTATACACTATCTTTATAATTTTCCATCATAATATAACAAAACGTCAATCGGGTATGTAAACTTTAAAAGTAAACATCAAGTGGGATGCTTTCTGTACATATATTACCTGATCAATTCCTCTTCCTTTGCACTGAAGAATGATGACTTCAAGAAGTTTGGCTGCATGACATTCTGCATCTTCCCCTGCATCTCCACATAGTACCTATAGTAATTATAATTTTGCTCAGCAGCGAATGACATTGCAAAGAATTTAATGTAGTCCACATGAAGCTTATATTCCCAGAAAAATTCAGCCATTAGAATCACTGCTTTGCTTGTATTTTACGTTTACCTTGACAACCCAAAAAAAGAACTTCAAAATGAAGTCCACCTATCTCTTTATCTACTCTAATTCCCTATTATAATTCACTTATTTAACTAAGGATCAAAAAAGTAAGCTGTATGAGTTAACTGTCTAGATAAATGAAGCTTCCCTCTAGGGAAGGCATTAAAAGAATAAAACAATAAAATGAAATTAAAAGAAAACAAAATAAGCTTCTTTTTTTTGGCCACACCCACAGTATGCAGAAGTTCCCGGGCCAAGGATCGAACTCATTCCACAGCCGTGACCGAACCACAGCAATGACAACACCAGATCCTTACCCCGCTGTGCCACAAGAGAACGTCTTAAATAACCTTCTTAAACAAAGAAACAAATCCTGTCTGAATTTTTCTGTTCCTCCTGAATATATGCACGCATATTTTAATGTTGAAACCACAAATTTGGAGTTTCCATAGTGGCAGAGCGGAAATGAATCCAACTAGGAACCATGAGGTCGCAGGTTCGATCCCTGGCCTTGCTCAGTGGGTTAAGGATCCAGTATTGCCATGAGCTGTGGTGTAGGTCGCAGACGCAGCTCGGGTCTGGCGTTACTATGCCTGTGGCTATGGCCAGCAGCTGTAGCTCCAATTAGACCCCTAGCCTGGGAATCTGCATATGCCATGGATGCAGCCCTAAAATGGCAAAAGACCAAAAAAAACATAAATTTAATATTACACGCCTATTAACTCCTTCACATGGACTTTATAATAAGGTTCCCAAAAGAGAGATTCACAAAGTAGAAGCATGCTTATATTAGAAACTAAGAAATATGGAAAATTTAATGAGTTCAAACATAAGATATAAGATTTAACCCAAAGAATAAAGATAAGACAGAAATTAGGCATATGGACAAAAAGAGATAACAGGAGTTCCCATTATGGCTCAGAGAGTTAAGAACCCCACTAGTATCCATGAGTATACAGGTTCGATCCCCAGCCTTGCTCAGTGAGTTAAGGATCCACTGTTGCCACAAGCTGTGACATCGGTCACAGATTAGGCTTGAATCCAATGTTGCTGTGGCTGTGATGGAGACCTGCAGCTCTGATGCCACCCCTAGCCAGGGCTTATGCCATAAGTGTGGCCCTAAAAAAAAAAAGGAACAACAAACAAACAAGAAGATTTGGAGTTCCCTGGTGGCTCAGCAGGTTAGGGATCCAGTCTTGTCACTGCTGTGGCTCCGGTTCGATCCCTGGTCTAGGCATGTCTGCATGTCACAAATATGGTCCCCTCAAAAAGGACTTAAGGAGATAGATGACTTTTGTCAAAAATTTTTAAAAAGCAAAATTTTAAACTATTAAGAATGAAAGACATAAATATAGATAAGGGAAAGATCAAAAATGAGAAGACTATGAAAAATACTATATTTCTTCTATATTTGATAACTTAGATGAATTGGATAATTAGGAAAATTAAACTCAAAAATATTCCAGATTAAGTTGACAGACTGAGCATTCCCATTCAATTTTATTCCTTCCCAAAGGCCATTAAAATGAAGGCAAAGATGTTTTAGAGGCATACAGCCACCAAGTCAGAGAAAAGGAAAAAAAGTTGTAAAATGATGGCACGTGGAAAACAGGTGGATCAGTGAACTGAAACATAAGCAAGCAGCTAGCAAACCAACCAACCCTGTTTACATAAAATTCTACCTCTAGAGCAGTGTTTCTAGATCGATTCTAAATGTGAACGGGCTCTGGAACTAGAATGCCTTGGTTTAAATCCCAACTCTGCCACTTATGAGCTGTTTTTACAAAAGCTATTTAACCTCTATACCTTACTTTCCCCACATATAAAAGGAATACAATAATGTATTTATGACATGGGATTATTTGATACAGAAAGAAAAAAAAAACCAACCCCCTTTCCCCAAATTGCATTTACTTGGTTTCTTTGCTGACTTTGTTGGTTTGAGCTCCCCCCCCCACAAAAGAAGGAGAAACAAAATATATTGCAGGAGTTTAAAAAATGGGCTCTTGAACCAGATTACCTGGATTCAAATCTGGCTCCAACACATAATAGCTATGTGACTTAGATACATAATAGCTATGTGACTTAGATCAATTTCTTAAACCTCAGGCACAATGCAAAATGCCTCTCTCCTGTTTGACAAAAAAAGTACTGTATAGGCTAAATAAAGTTAACGTGTATAAAATGCTTAGGAAATACCTGGTATACAGTAAGAGTTCAATAAGTGTTAGCTGTTAATAAAACCAGGAATAAGAGACATATTTTAACTACTGATAAGTATGAGGACACCACTGTGAACACCACAATGATGAATATCTACCTGCTATAATACACAGCAGCTGTGAGTTACTAAAGGACAACATAGGACTGCTATTTGTCCTACTGTTGCTTTCTCTTCCCCTTTCCCTCACTAGCAACTACCTCTATAACTTAGGAGAAAAGTGAAAACAGCCAAATGATGATGACCTAACAAGCTGGGTTATTACAGAACTAAATGAGTCTTCCAAAAATCATCACTCTACCCCTGCAGCTTCTATGTGATGAAACTTAGTGGCTTCCCCAAAT
This sequence comes from Catagonus wagneri, assembly GCA_004024745.2. Taxonomy (NCBI): domain Eukaryota; kingdom Metazoa; phylum Chordata; class Mammalia; order Artiodactyla; family Tayassuidae; genus Catagonus; species Catagonus wagneri. Next base: position 12,268,914 of record PVHT021183646.1, read on the forward strand.
CTCCTAGGCTCTTTATAACTGAACTGAGACCTAAATCAGATAAACCGGTCATGAGTCTAAAACTCCAAACAGAACCCGGTGCACATCTCTTCTAGTGAGAAAAACAGGTTGGACACTAGCTATTTTACTCCCAACTCCAAGGCCAAGGCCAACCTTTCCGGTTACTTGAGCTTCCTAAAATCTGCCAGCTCTATGCAATACATTTATATTTATGTATATACATATATTCACCTAACAGAGGAGGAAAACATTAGCGATCAATGATTCCAAGATATAACTAAGAGGGTCAAATCTAACCTGTGAGAAAGATAACACAGCAGACAATCACGTTTGTGCATAAATCAATAGTAGCCACTATGTGGCCTCAAATTATCCTGTATTGAGCTAGCAATGCTGTTTTTCCAACTATTCCAATTTTTTGTCTTATGTTATTTATGTTCAAATTACCTGTATTTACTGTTTTCCAATATATACATTCAATTAAAAGAAAAATCAATAATTGTGCAGTACTTTCTTAGCACTTTTCTTTAATCTAGCAGCAAGTCTGCATTTTGGGAAGAAAATTGTTTACCCTAAGCATTATAAAGCACACAAGTATACAGGTGGCAAGCATTCTTAAATATAACATTCAATACAGAACTTTCAAATTATAATTCCAAACTCCATTTAAAAATACAAAATGACAAGTATATGCTGATAAGGGCAATAAAGAACTAAATGGAGGAGTTCCCGTCGTGGCTCAGTAGTTAACGAATCTGACTAGGAACCATGAGGTTGCGGGTTTGATCCCTGACCTCGCTCAGTGGGTTAAGTATCCGGCATTGCCGTGAGCTGTGGTGTAGGTTGCAGAGGCAGCTCGGATCCCACGTTGCTGTGGCTGTGGCAAAGGCCGGCGGCTATAGCTCCTGTTAGACCCCTAGCCTGGGAAACTCCATATGCCATGGGTGCACCCTAGAAAACGCAAAAAGATTAAAAAAAGGATAAAAAACCTAAATGGATAAGAAACAAATTGAAAGAGTACCTGAAGGAAAACACCTCTGTAAGTAAACCATTAGTAAAAATCACTATAACAAATGATTAGGACGTGCTTACCTTTCTACACATTGTAAACAGTATTTCCAGATGTTTTGGATTTGATAGTAAAGTACTTGTATCTATTGTCACATAATTATGCAGAAGAGGCATCATATCTGGAAAAAAAAATTCAAAATCCCAATGAGACTTGCATTACAGAAGTAGAAAAAATTATTCCCACTGAAACAGTTCTGTAGTGCCCACACATAACTAGCTTCCCTTGCAACCACAAAATGTTGAAACGAAAGTGATAAATCTGTCCTATTTATGAAGAAAATGAGGATCAAAAAGCTTAAAATGCTCATCAATTATTATAGCGACTGTTCTGAATTGCCTTTTCTCCATAGCACCACCTGACATACTGTGTATTTGCTCACTTCTCTGATTGCCACCCTTCCCCTCCCCACCACTGAAAAGGAAGTGTCAAAAGGGCAAGGACTGTCTATTCCGGTCAAGGCTGTTTTGCTGAGCTTAGAATAGTCCTGGAACATAATCAGTATTCAGAAAATACTAATTGACTTAATATATGGACATATGCTCTGACTCCAAAGTAATTTAAAATTCAATAGGAAATACAGTCTTCCTCCTACTACCTCTCTTCCTACGCCTAAAAAATATTGCGACAGCACCACCCTCTACTTGACAGGGAAAGAAAAACAATTATTTTCTGATTAGTATTAGAATCATTTACGTCTTTATGTCAAGTGTCAAAGGAAAGACTACCTATCCAGACACAAAAATGGAAAAATGTTACATGGTCAAAGTCATACCTGTAAAGTACTCAAAACAATCCTGCTGAAAAACCTCATATAATATACCTAGAAGCTGCCACATTTGAGGAGAAATACCATGGCAGGTTAAACTATATGCCAGTGAAAGAATTTCTTCATAGAATTCTAGAAAGAAGAAAATCTCCAGTTAGAATGCCAGTAAAAATTAAACACAGGGACCACACAGGGGAGGATTTAGGCTACACACTCGCACATACATTCCTCTTACATTGAATGTACTTTTGAGCATCTGTTTCTCAGCATTAACATCTTTAGCTACATATATTTGCCACTTTCCATTCCTTACCAAGATCCGCCCTCTATTCAATAAGACAAGGCAAAGATTTGTTTTTACTCAAATTACTTATAATACTGAAAAATTATATTTTTTACATTTTATAATATAGAAAATACAGTTTATACTTACAAAACTATATTAGAAATGGATACAGGAAGGAACAGTAGCCTGTGGCTCTCATGCACAGGATTTTAGGTTTACAGATAATGAATATTCTCCAAAGCGCTTCACTATGCTAAGCAAAAATATCTGCCTGCCTCACATATTTTTACGAAATATATACTGGATAGCATTTTGTCAATTTAAAAAGCTTGTTGAGGAGTTTCCATCATGGCTCAGTGGTTAATGAATCCGACTAGGAACCATGAGGTTGCGGGTTTGATCCCTGGCCTTGCTCAGTGGGTTAAGGATCTGGCGTTGCTGTGAGCTGTGGTGTAGGTTGCAGATGCGGCTCGGATCCCGCATTGCTGTGGCTGTGGCGAAGGCCGGCGGCTACAGCTCCTGTTAGACCCCTAGCCTGGGAACCTCCACATGCCGCGGGTGCGGCCCTAGATAAGGCAAAAATAAAAAAAAAAGACCAAAAAATAAAAATAAAAAATAAATAAAAAGCTTGTTGAGGGAGTTCCTGTCGTGGCTCAGTGGCTAATGAACCCGACTAGTATCCATGAGGACACGGGTTTGACCAGTGGGTTAAAGATCCAGCATTGTCGTGAGCTGTGGTGTAGGTCACGGATGCAAAGCCTGGATCCCACATTGCTGTGGCTGTGGCGCAGGCTGGCAGCTACAGCTCCGATTCGACCCCTAGCCTGGGAACCTCCATATGCTGTGGGCGCAGTCCTAAAAAGACAAAAAGACCAAAATAAATAAGTAAATAAAAAATAAATAAATAAAAAGCTTGTAAAATGTGTATAGTATTTTTTAAATTTACCTCAAGACGATTATACTGTCAAAGTAGAAGAGTCCAAAGGGAGTGCTCGTGCATGTGTACACATATTTACTATTTTAACCCTCACTCATAAGGAATTATATCTAAACATACAATAAGAAAACACAAACCTCAATACAAAAATTTCAAAAATTACTATCATGTCGCTGAGCAAAAAAGTCTCACTTTAAAATTTTTCCCCCCTCTTATGAAGAAGAACTAATATTTACCCTGGAAGCTTGAATAAAGTATTTTTCTGTAACATCAATACATTTAAAAGCTAGTAATATAGATATTTGCCTTACCAAAAGCAAAATCGATGCAAGTCACAAATACTGGAAAACAATCTGTTATTGTAGAATGATCGCTTGGAAAAGAACCAAATTTCTGAATATAAAATTTCTGCAAGTTCTGTTCATTATGACCTCACCTTGGAAGATGAGGAAAGAAAAAGCAAATGCCTCATCCTAAAGCGAAGCCCAAAAGATAGAAATGAGGCCCAACAGTTCCTTTCACACTCTTGACAGTTACCGTATGATCTGGCCATTCAGGTGCTCAAGACCAAGACTGAATCTTGAGGGAGGAAAAAGAAGGCATAAAACTGTTCCGTGTTGGGGTTTTTGTTTGTTTGGGGAAATTTTTTTTTGGGTGGTGGGTCTGTGTTAGAGGCTGGATTTTGGTGGGCAGCAGTCTAGAACCCAGTGTTTATAAATGCGACATTGGCCTTCTTAAACTGACCACTTTTATGGCAGAATCATGGCTGGCTCTGGCCAATTACGGCCTTCCCACTGATTCGGTAAGTTACTGAATATCCTTCTGCTAAAATCCCATTTCTGCTTAAACCGACCAGAAGTTACTTCATTTATTCTTAATCAAGAAGACTATCAGGGTAGGATGGTTTTATTAACTCTGACTTCCTCCAGAAGGTAGAGCAGTTAAATCACTAAGCCTGGCTTCTCATAATAAATCAATTGCATGAGTAAAGCAGCAATGACAACAAGCAGGTGGGACCAGGGAAAGAGCCGGACCATGGACATAAACACGGTCAGACTGCTGTGGTGAGGGTCCCAGGTAACAGACTCAGCCCATGACATCCTCCAGAACGAGTCTGGTTTTTTTCCTTTATCTGAGGTCTTGTATGATCAAATATTCAAAAAGATTCATAAAGGGCCATTAACATTACATGTATTACAGTTAAAAATACAAGAGAGATCATCCATCACCTTGGAACTAGAAATGGGAGATTAGGAAAGAGGCCATTGAAACCACAGCTTTCTCCTCCGCCCACTGCACCCAAGAAATAGGCCCCTTTCCTTTTCTTAACATCCTGATGCTGTAATTGCTCAAGTTAAATATCTAGTAGAGGCAGATTTCAGAAGGTTGGTATAAGCTGTTTCCCTTTGCTTTACTTCACAGCTTTCTCTTCAAGATTACTTTAAATTTAAATGGAGATTAATTGCTTTTGACTTACTTCTTTCATACCTCGTAATTTATACCTCTTAATCCCCTTCACTTGAAATACAAGCATAGAATGTACCGTGCAGGGAATACAATCAATATTTTATATTAACTTTGTATGGAATACATACTATAAAAATATCAAATTACTATGTTGTACATCTGGAACTAACTGTAAGTCAATTTTTAAATATTCATATGTTTGAAGTCCTCAAAAAAAATTTTAATGGAGGATTTCCAGTTACAATCTCTTCCAGGAATAAGGACATAAGTGAACATATTCTTTCTGAGCATATTACATCCAGGAATCTTCATTTTAACTAGACCCTCAGTGGTTCTCATGCACACCAAAATCTGAGAATTACTGCTTTATAGCAACAATTTCAAAAGTAAGGAATAGTGTCCTCAGCAGGGTGCAGGACAATCCACTGAGACGGGAGAAGAATGTACTGAATATGATTTTTAGGGAATTCCTTGGCAGCTCAGAGGGTTAAGGACCCGGCATTGTCACTGCTGTGGCTCAGGTTGCAGCTATGGCATAGGTTCGATTCCCGGCCCAGGAGCTTCTGCATATAGCAGTCGCAGCCAAAAAAAAACACTATACTTATATATACACATATATTCAAATACTATTCACATATATTAGAAGTATATGCTCAATTTTTTACTAATGGTGTAAATGATAAAAAGAGTTTGGAGACAACTGCTCTTAGCAGTAACATGCTTCTGTTCCAGCTCTCTACCTAATGTTCTACAGGCTGCAACCCCCACGCCCACGACTTGGGCCTGGTGTCTTCAAAATGCATGGACATGATGAAAATAAAGTTGCCTCCTCTACAAATCCCAAACAGTTTATAACATACAGCAGTAGCTATTGATTGTACTTGTAATTCAAGCAGTGTAACAGATAAAAGAACAACAATTCATACTTCCGATAAGACATATGCCTATCATTTCACATTTTTCAATTCCAAATTAAAGAAACCTCGCCTGAACCTCATCCCGGTTCTCTCTTTCTAAAAAGATTTAAATTCTCTATCCCTTAAAAATGATAAGAACAGAAACTCTTGATTGGATATGTTTAGTCCACCTCTACATGAAAATAAGATATCTAACATTAGAAGGTATATTGAAAAACTGAAGAGTGCAAGCTTCTCTTTCTCAAAATTGTCCATCTTGTTGAATTTGAAAAGCTAAAAATGTGTTTTTCATCAAATTTTAAAATATTCTCAATTTACCTTTTTATTCTGCCTTTGAACTTACCAATTACATGTTTCTGTAAAACAAGATCAATGATCCGTAGACAGATATTCTCTAACTGCTGAGTAACCTAAAGACAAATTTTAAACATTTGGTTTAAAATTCATCATGATTAAAAGGCATCATGATAACTCTTAATTTAATCTATAAATTTAATATTATCCCAGTAAAAATACCAATAGGACTTTTTTTTGAGAAGAGAAATTGAGAAGTTAATTCTAAATTTCATGTGAAAAATTAAGCATGCAAAGACAACCAGGGAATTCTGAAAAGGAGACCGATGATGGAAGTGGGAATTAAATCCGTAATAAAATAACAAATTAATTCTGTATCTCATATTTTATACCCAAATAAATTCCTAATATTATCAAATATTTTAGTGTGAAGTCTAAACCATAAAAACACTAGAAGAAATAAAAAGAATTTGTGTATAACCCTGAAGAAGGAAAATAACTCAAGCCCAGAAATCAGAAATAAATAATTAAGCTACTTGATTTCAAAAATTAAAAATTTCTACATAAGGCAGGGGAAAGTCAAAGATAAATGAAAAACTGAGTGAAATATTTTCAAGCACAAAGTTCAAATTCCCCTCACGTGAAATCAAAACAACAGGGGAAAATAGCAGAGGTTATGAAAAAGAAATACAAACAGACCTTAACCTTATAACTGGATGTTCATTCTAACTGATGTTGTGAGTACAAATTCTAAGCATAAGATCAACACCTCTCACCTATCAGACTGGCAATGATCAAAAAACATGGGGCTGGGAGTTCCCGTGGTGGCTCAGTGGTTAACGAATTCAACTGGGAACCATGAGGTTGTGGGTTCAATCCCTGGCCTTGCTCAGTGGGTTAAGGATCCGGGGTTGCCGTGATCTGTGGTGTAGGTTGCAGACGCGGCTCGGATCCCGCATTGCTGTGGCTGTGGCGAAGGCCGGCAGCTACAGCTGCTGTTAGACCCCTGGCCTGGGAACCTCCATATGCAGCAGGTGCGGCCCTAGATAAGGCAAAAAGACAAAAAAAAAATGGGGCTGGGAAGAGACACTGTTAAACACTGATTAGTATAGTAGAATGTAAACTGGTACATACTACGAAAGACAAACTGGCAATATTCTTCAAATTTATACATATATCCTTTGACCCAGCAAATTCTTCAAGGAATTTGCCCTCCAGGTACATTATCATATGTGCAAAATGGAGTGTAAAAGGCCATTCACTGCAGCAATGTTTGTGATCAGTAACAACTAAGTGTGCATCTAATTAGGGACAATTAAACTATATCCATTAAAGAGGGACTAATTAAATAAATTTACACATCATGCAAAGGGATATTATGCAACTATTAGAAATATGTCACTTTATTGACTAATATGGAAGCATCACCAAGATGCACTATGTGGAAAATGGCAAATGAAAACTGTATCTATCATTTTCCTACAAAACATATTCATGTTTTGCTTGGGTATTATAACAGAAAAATCTCTGGAAGGATACATAAAACCTGGTAGAGGTGCCATCTCCTGAAATGGACTTTAGATGACTGAGTTGCTGAGTAAGAAGGTAAAATTTCACTGATTGCTTTCTTACACCATTTGAATGTTTCAACATATATTTGTATAAAATATTTTTGAAATAAATAAAAATTAAAAATCCATCTTGGGTTACATTTTTCATCTAGGTATCCTATTTCAATTTTCGAGCATATTCTTTTAATATTTAGCAGCTTAAACTACTGTCTTAAAGTTCAAATGATCAAAAATTTCCCAGTTTAAAAATTCGTCAATATGTTTGAAAGCAATAAGCAAAACTATTGAGCTTAATCATCTGCTTTAGATTTCAAATTTTGCTCTTCATACATTAAGATTTATACATGTATTCAAACATATGTAATTTTTTCCTTTTAAGGAAATATTGTTTTCAAAGTTTGCTTTTAGTAAGTCAAAGTTCGAAATCATAAGGCTGGCAGTCAGGAGATCAAGGTTTCAGTCCCTGTTTTCCCTATGGTTACCTATGACCTTGGTACCCTATATGCCATTTAGCTGAAGGCTTTAAGGTTTTTCATCTGTAGGTAAGGATGCCGGATTTTAGAGCGCCTCGACTTTAACCCATGTTTCCCTTAATAATCTCAAGAAGTTTACATGCTCCTTTAACTGCATGTGAAATTCAAAATAAAATTAATATCAAAAGTAAAAAAAATTAAAACAAAACGATAGAATGTGTTTTATTTTCAAACACATTCTGCTGCTCATTCTACTATTGCCCATCCTTCACATACACATATTTGGGAAAACCCGACTAGGCGATTTCTAAGGTCTCTTCAAATTTAAAACACAAGTTCAGCATATAAGGTAAAAAAATAATCCTTAAGTATACCAGTAGTTAAACTTGGAAATCCCCCTTGTTACTGAGAGGTCCATACAGTTTAGAAAAGGACACAACAACACAATAATGAATATGGAAATTAATATTCATATTAAGCCTTTTAGGTGAAGGCAGGTCTGCCCAGGAGAAGAAAATCAAACCATTGTTAAGAATCCAGTAAGTGTCCACTGCTATGCAATCAACGCAGGCTAAATCAATAGCCACAGAGTTTAACAATGCTATTTAAAGAACCAGCACCTGCTTCCTAAGTCCTACTGTACAAAACAAGAGCTGCCATCATTCCCAAACAAGTCAACTGTGCTCACAGAAGCAATGAATACAAATCTAGTTTAAGTAGAGGCTACATAATATATAATACTTGGGGAGGAAAACAAAGGTTTTAGGTAGCGATTGATACATTCAGAATGCATCAACTGAATGAACCCCAAATCTACAACTTACTAGCTCTGTGAACATAAGTCAGACTCTTGATACTACCTGAACCTTGCTTTCCACTTCTGCAAAAGAAAACTACCATTACTGTTCTACTGATCACATGGTGACATAGTAAGATTCCATCAGCTAATGGATATGAGGGCATTGATAAATGTCTGCACAAATTCTCATCCCAATATTGTTCTGGAATTCAGTTTAGGAAAGATGATGTTTTAAGTCCTTCTTCCTTTCCCTTCTCAGATACTCATAACATCAGAACTTGTTCCATTATTTAAAATTTGCCGCTATGACTGAATGGAAGTCTCTCTCTACCAAGAAGATCAGATTATGGAGTCCAAAAAAGTAGGGCTCGTGTCTTATTGAATCTGGTATTCCCCCAAAACCCAATCTGGCACACAGCAGATGTGACGAACTAAACCCAGTTTAGTACAAAGAGATATATACTATATTCTTTACAACCACATGTAATATTTCCCTTCAATCATTTTAATACTTTAATTTGAGGATAATTTTTAAAATCTAGCAACATAAACAGCAACTTAAAGATCAAGACTTTTTAATTCACGCCCTATGATCATACAGATTTCAGTTAATATTACTACAAGGACATAATAAAACACAAAGAAATCCTACCTCTTTATGATCTTCTACAACTGTCAAGATAGTGTCAATGGTATGCAAAATTCCCATAGCCATTACTGTTTTGTCTTCGACTTCTTCATATTCATCACTTTGAAGAACTTTGCCAAATATCTCAGCCTATGAAAAGAGCCGATGTATTCAACAGTTAGTACTGCTATTTCTGCCCTTCACACTACAATAAGTTGGCAAAAGGGCAATGTCACACATTTAAAATGTCACCATTGCTCAAACTTTAAGATAATGCACTTTGCCAAGTAAACCAATGATAGAACCTATCATGTTTTAAATATAGCCATTTTCCCCTTATCCAGTCACTGAAGTGGAATATATATTAGCTATTACAATCAGATAGTAAATAATTAACTTCTGGTTACCATTAAATAAGTAAATCCAAAATCTAGGAAAACTGAAAAGTAATACTACAATGAAAAATTTGACAGAAAGTTTAGAAGACAACATTCAGGATCACCTAGAAAATGAAACAAAAGAGCAGACATGGAAGACACGAGAAAAGGTAAGGAAATAAGAAACTAAATTCTGGCCCAATATTTCACATCATAACCATAGAACAGAAAAAAAATAGTAGAAGAAATTCATCAAAGAAGTAATATAAAGAACTGCCCAGAAGTGAAGGAAACGAGTTTCCAGATTCAAGGACTAAAATGTAAAAATTTAGAAGGCTCACCTCAAGACACATCCTTGTGAAATCTCAAAATATTATAAATAAAACTAAATATTGTTAAATATTGTTAGATTTAAGTCTAGCTATAGAAATCATTAACTCTTGGAATTATTAGAGCAAATGTTTTTATACTGGCATAAAATATTGTTACATGTATAAATATGAATATACTGTTACATATACACTGAACTTCAAATTTTGGCATTTTAGATTAATGAAAGCCTTTATGCCAAACTAACATAAAACTTCACCCAGTCTTACCAAGTGTTGAGTCATATCAACAGCAATTGAGGCTACCTCTTGACTGTATTCACATATCATCTTCTGGATAACATTTGTAACATCATCATTTTCTGTCTCTCTAACAATGTGCAACAGCTCCTGCATAATAGGCCTCACGTGTGGCTTCATATATTCCTTAGCTAATGCAATAAAAAACAAATTCAGTAAAAAATTAGCCATGTACAAGTGGTGAAGGAAAGGAACTTGGACACAAGGTAACAAGTTCTAGATAAACATTGGCTCCATGGTGAGTCAGTTACAAAGCTGTACCAAAATAATGTCTACCTATGTATCAATTTTCCCATGCGTAACAAAGAAATAATCAGTCCTGCCTGGCAAAGACCTGTCCTGTTCAAAACGCCCACACAGCCTCCACAGAGAAATTCTAATCATACATATGCCCTGTCATCAGCATGGCTTGTCAAACATGAATATGACGTTATGATACAAGTAAAAAAAAAATCATGTTACACAAACACTATGCCCAACATTAAAATTGCTATCCATTCCTTCCCCCACCCCATCTCCAATCACCATCACTAAGTATTCAGTCCTTCTGTGGAAACATTGTTGAATAGAGGTAAAGGTCCAGGTTCTTCATAAAGCTGAATTACTTTTAGAGACTTGCTTGAAATTTGAACAGAACACTCTTCTGAACAAATGAGATACCTATGTTATCACTCACTAGAAGTGGTGCTTGCTACTTTCAACACTAGCAGATTCATTGAATCCTAAAGTTGAAAGCAGTCTTGAGCCATCTAACCAACCCCTCCTAAATCTAAATACATGTCAGTTTAAGCCTTGGGAGATCATGTGCCTTGCCCAGGTATACATGGCACGTTAACAGCACCATAAAACTAGACCCCCAGTCTCTTCATTCCCAGGCTACATTAGTGACCAACAATTACCAACTTGTTCCCTGAAGTTTTTCTAGAAACTACAGTCGATAGACACTCTAAAAATGGCAAAAATAAACTCATAAAATTCTGAGGGGGTAGTTTCTGTTGTGGCTCAGAGGTAACAAACCAGAATAGTACCCATGAGGACGCGTGTTCAATCCCTGGCCTCTCTCAGTGAGTTCAAGGATCCAGAGTTGCCATGAACTGTGGTGTAGGTTGCAGACAGCTTGGATCCCACATTGCTGTGGCTGTGGTGTAGGCTGGCAGGTACAGCTCCGATTCTGCCCCTAGCCTGGGAACTTCCATATGTCATGGGTGCAGCCCTAAAAAAACAAAAAATTCTGAGGGGTCAAAAGCTCAAAAATCCAAACCTTAAAACTTAAAGATTAGGGACTCATCTTTGTTAGGCAAGGAAGTCAACAAAACAATTTGAGAAGACGATGTCAAAAAAAGGAAAAATTGAATTAAGTACACCTTCTAAAAGGTATATTTTTATTTTAAATTTTTTAAATTTAAAAATTTTGACTTTACCTTGTGTCTGGTTAGAAATTAATGACTGAAGAGCAAGGGCAGCTTCAACCTTGACAGGCATCTCCTTATCTTCAATCAGGCTCTTCTTTGCTAGATCAACTGCATTTCTTAGGTTGAGCTCATTATGAAACTTCAAAGAACTGAATGCATGAAGTACCCAACAGGACTATGTTTTGAGAAAAAAGTTAACAACTATTAGGATTATGGCATTATATAATAAGGTCACACATGTAAGAACTTCTTACTAAGAAAAATGTCATTAAGTCCACCAAGTACTACATATATTTTTTTTTTTGGAGGAAAGCATATTAGCCTTAGTTGCCAACATCTGGATTCCTCAGTCTTCTTATAAGAAGAGCAGTTTTATTACTTCTAAATAGCCTTTAGGCAGTAACATTATTCACAGGAAAAAGAAAACAGAGCCAAATTTAAATATTTCTGAAAAAAGAAATCCTGTCAATGCTTTTAATAAGTATTACAATTCATAATTTATTACTTATATACAAAACCACTACAAACCAATGTTGATATTCATTTACTGGTCTTCACAGCAAATGAATGAAATATTTTCCCTTACACCAACTGGCTTAACAAACTTTATTCACTCACTTAAGATATAAAGAATTTTAAAACTTACAATTATTACCAAATTTTAAACCATTAGACTACAGAATCATAGCCTTACTATTTAAATTCTCTTGGTGCTTAAAACACAATCAACAGTAATAAACTTGAATTACTAAAGACTTGGAAGAGAAATGCAATTCACAGAGTCTGTCAAAGGTAGCAGCCGCCTACTCCTAACAATACTTGCGTGTCTGCCACATCCCTAATCCACATTTGCAAAAAATATTTCCCTAGTGACTATTATATTCCATTTATAAAATGCTTTAGAGTGTACAAGGCATAGTTAACATATATTGGTTTTTAGCAATAAGTTTTATTACGTTGACATACTTATAAAAATAAGTTCTAGGTTCTTGAATTAAGTTCTATCTTTATTTCTCCATAAAATATATTACTTATAGAAATATATATACTTAGAACACAAATAAATTTGCATGGATTATTATTTTCTCTATTTTATTAAGGCATATCTAACTATTATACTAGAAATTATAATCAATTTTTTAGCCAAAATAGAATTTGCATGCTGTTTTGGACACTGAAAATTAATCAGCTTACGAATTGACATGTACCGTTGCTGTAACATTATCCCTCTTACTGCATGTTGAATATGCAGCAAGTGGGGCTAGGGTGAGAAACAGCTGAAACTAAAATTCATAAATCCCTTTATTTGCTGGTGTGCTCTCTTTTCAGCTTACCTCACTGTAAGAGACACTTTAATTGACTTCATTTTGCCATAATATGTGGTAAGAGGTCAATTTATCCAGAAATGTTCAGTTCATATATTAAGTTACAAATGAAGATTTTGAGTTAATATAATGGAAATATGGAAAACTTACTCTGGCTCGAAGGTATCCCAGGTTAGACAATAATAATGGAAACACATGATTCTGCAACAACAATTCCATTTGGTCCTTGAATAAACTCTTCTGTTAGGAAATAGAAATTAAGTGTAACTTAACAATGTCTGTTTCATATGTAAAAATCATTTCCTAATATAGTACATTTATTATAACTTACACTTAATATACTTCTATTTACAACTCCGTAAAATTATTTGACCTACAGTTAAAGTAAGACAAAAACAGCACCTTAGATATAATTTGATACTGATTGATGGTTCTAGAAACAAATCACACAAGTCATTTTGCATCATTTTTTATATAGCAACAGTTTCATACTGAAAAAGTGATGAATAAAGATATTTTTTAATTGAAGAAACAGATAAGAGAAAGGAAAAATTTTACAGTCAACTCAATCATGCAGAAACAGTCACCAGTTTTAAATTATCCATAAGTTTCATACTGTCTCATTTGCCTGCGCTTAAGCATATTATTAAATAAATTAAATTGAGTAGCTTAACCTTCAATAAAATATCAGCTAGGGAACCAATCACATGCAGGGCTCCATCTTTCTTCCTAGGGTCAAAGTTCGGGTCCGTTAGGATTTGATAACAGAATGCCATCATTTTTGGCAACACCTAAAGAAACAGAAGACTCCATTTTAGTCTACATGAGATTTCATTGCCTTATAGCATTAAATATGATATATAAATTTTCAAGAATATAGCCATTTTATTGTATTCTACCAAGCAACAAAAGAAAACAAAATATTCCTTTTCCCTTAGGACAGAAAAATATTTTTAAAGTAACAGATTGTAACTACTATCATTAATTTTTCAAATATCAGTGTCATTCATTAAAGTGTCAAATCAACACAGGTCCCCTTTCAGTTTTTGTTTTTAAAAATTAACTATATACCTCTTTTCTTTTCTTTGCAGCAGTATATAAGAGAGTCTGGGCTGCCGTGGTGGGAGAAGCATAGTCTTCAAAAATATCTAAGATTATAAAAGTTTAAACCATGTTAGCAAAAATACAATTACTTATAAATTTTAAAACTGATTGACCACTATTCCAAAACCAAGAAGTAAAACAGTCCACAAACAACACTGGTTTACAGCATAAAAAAGCTAATGATATATTGTAGCGCTCTCGTATACAACAATATTTATCAAACTCTACAGGTTATCCTTTTAAATAATCATATTAAAACAAACAATACATATTAGGCAAATGAGCATAGGCAAAGTGCTTTACCTCTATCAAAAAACAACAAAAATTTATTTAGTGCTTACTATGTTCTAGGTTATATGGAAACAAATATCAAACAAAAAAGGTTCTCATGGAGCTGGTAGTAAGAGAAACCAATTATACACATACAGATACACATACACAATATTACAGTTGAAAATACCGCCTCTCTAGATAGGTTAGGTAATTTGCCCACAGTCACCACAGTAAGTGACCAAGCAGACATTCACATCCAGGCTGTCTTGATAAGGTATCAAAACCTGAGCTTCTTCAGTTTTTACCAAATGTAAAAACATTATTAATACTAGTCCATACACTTAAACAGGAATATTTTGTTCATGTAAATAACTGTACATGACAAAAATATAACAAGAAAACTGATATTATAGCTGTTATCCCTGACAGTTATCTAAAAGTACTGAGCGAGGCCAGGGATCGAACCTGCAACCTCATGGTTTCTTGTCGGATTCGTTTCCACTGCGCCATGACGGCAACTCCTTGTTTGTTTTTTATTTTTTCTGTTAGTTGATTTACAATGTTCTGTCAATTTCTGCTACACAGCAAAGTGATCCAGTCATATATATATATATATTCTTTTTCTCACATTATCCTCCATCATGCTTCATCACAAGTGACTAGATATAGTTCCCTGTGCTATAGAGCATGATCTCATTGCTTATCCACTCCAAATGCATCTATTAACCCCAAACTCCCAGTCCATCCCACTCCCTGCCCCCTCCCCTTGGCAACCACAAATTCGTTCTCCAAATCCAAGAGTTGCTTCTTTTCCGTAGATGGGTTCATTTGTGCTGTACATTAGATATAAGTGATATGATATTTGTCTTTCTCTTTCTGACTTACTTCACTTAGTATGAGAGTCTCTAGTTATATCTGCGCTGCTGCAAATGGCATTCTTTTGTTCTTTTTATTGACTGAGTAGTATTCCACTGCATACATATACCACATCTTCTTAATCCATTCATCTGTTGATGGACATTTAGGGTATCTCCATGTCTTGGCTATTGTGAACAGTACTTCAATAAACATTACAGGTGCATGTATCTTTTTCAATCAAAGTTTTGTCTGAATGTATGCCCAGGAGTTGGATTGCTGGGTCATATGGTAGTTCTATATTCAGCTTTCTGAGGTATCTCTGTACTGTTTTCCATAGTGGTTGTATCAATTTACATTTCTACCAACAATGAAGGAGGGTACCCTTTTTCTCCATACTCTCTCCAGCATTTGTTAGTTGTTGACTTGTTAATGATGTGAGGTGTGCGGTAGTGCCTCACTGTAGCTTTGATCTGCATTTCTCTAATAATTAGTGACGTTGAGCATTTTTTTTATGGGCTTGTTGGCCATCTGTTTATCTTCTTCAGAGAAATGTCTATTCAGATCTTCTGCCCATTTTTCAATTGGGTTGTTATTGCTGTTTTTGTTATTACTGTTTATTTTTTGTTTTTGTTTTTGTTGTGTTTTTTTTTTTTGCTATTGAGTTGTATAAGTTGTTTGTATATTTTAGAGATTAAGCCCTTGTCAGTCACATCATTTAAAACCATTTTCTCCCATTCTGTAGGTTGTCTTTTTTTTTTTTAATGATTTCCTTTGCTGTGCAAAAGCTTGATTAGGTCCCACTGGTTTATTTTTGTTTTCATTTCTGTTGCCTTGGGAGACTAATCTAAGAAAACATTTGTATGGTTGATGTCAGAGAATGTTTTGCCTATGTTCTCTTCTAGGAGTTTTATGGTGTCATATCTTATGTCTAAGTCTTTAAACCATTCTGAGTTTATTTTTGTGCATGGTGTGAGGGTGTGTTCTAGTTTCATTGATTTACATGCAGCTGTCAGTTTTGCCAGCAACACTTGCTGAAGAGACTGTCTTTTTCCCATTTTATATTCTTGCCTCCTTTGTCGAAGATTAATTGACTGTAGGTGTCTGGGTTTATTTCTGGGTTCTCTGATCTGTTCCATTGATCTGTATGTCTGTTTTTGTACCAATACCTCACTGTCTTGATTACTCTAGCTTTGTAATATTGTCTGAAGAGTTATGACTCCTGCTTGTCTTTTTCCCCCTCGGCATAGCTTTGAAAATTCTGGGTCTTCTATAGTTTTAAATAGAACTATAAATTTAAATTTTTGGATTTTTGTTCTAGTTCTGTGAAAAATGTCATGGGTGATTTGATAGGGATTGCACTGAATCTGTAGATTGCTTTGGGAAGTATGGCCATTTTAAAAATATTAATTCTTCCAACCCAGGAGCATGGAATATCTTTCCATTTCTTTGAATCCTCTTTAATTTCCTTGATTAATATTTTATAGTTCTCAGAATATAAGTCTTTCATGTCCTTAGGTTTATTCCTAGGTATTTAATTTTTTGGGGGGTGCTATTTAAAAGGTATTGTATTTTTTATACTTCTTTTCTAATATCTCATTCACTTGTTCTTCCTATACTTTGTCTTCAAGGGAAAAAGGCACTTCCTCACATAATGAATTAAATAATACTAAACATAAAGCAATGGGACAACAGCATAGCCCAATAATCTAGCATCTATACTGCAAGTTTAACTCAAGTAACAAGAGACACGTAGCCCAACAGGGGAAAGCACTGTTGTCACAGCACCCTCAGCATGCCTTGAGCAATGCCAGTCTTATCAATTATTTATTTCAACATTCACTGAAAACAGACTAGGACTGAGAACTTGCAGAGCAATGTAAGAGTAGAGATAGGATGGAGTATGCAAAGTAAGCCAAAGACCAAGTCCCTGCCCTCAGATAGCTTTTTCACTGCTATGTTAAGTGCCTGAGTATTCCATAAAGTGATTAATTCAAGCTAGTGATAAAAAGGAATGAAGTTGGGCAACCTAAGCTGTTCAACAGCTTTTGTAGGAGAAGCCAAGGCTAAATGGACCCCCAGAGAACTTGGCCACCCAGTGGGGTCACCATAGGAAATCTCATTCCCCTGTGGAATACTCAGTCACTAGAATAAGGAGGAAAACTAAGTAGGGGTGCTTCTAAAATATGTAGAAATACAAAGGATCGTCCCCAAAAAGGCCCATGAGGGAATGGTCCCTGCAGATGGGCAGCACAACAGAAAGTGTGATAGAGGGCTCCACAACTGCTTCAGCGCCCGTGAGAGAAATGAATAAAGCAGCTTTTCATCTCCCACAACAAAGGCCTCAAGTCCACTGGTTCAACACATCAAACTCTCATGAGTTTCAGAGTTTAACAAAGTAGAACTTTCAGAATTTAACAAAGTAATAAAATCCACTTAAAAGTATAAATTTAGCTATACTACTTTACATATCTAGGAACTGATGAGGAATCAAATCATCTCGATTACCAAATTTCATCCTTATGTACTCATACGGATCTTCTTGCCACAGCTCTTCATCCTCATCCTTGTAACACATCACAGAAAAAATCACATCTTCAGAGATATTCTAAGAAGAGAAAAAAACAAAACAGCAAATGGGTACAGACGATTTACATTTGCGGAATACCAGTAATGAAAGCCTTTGTAAAGTTAGTTTTCCAAACTGTTAAATTAAGCATGTTGTTAAACTTGCATATTAAGGTAAAGATAGGAAAGCAAAAGCCTCAGGGGCGGCAGGTGAGGAGGCAGTAGAGTTAAACATAAGATTGTTTTTTAAACACTGATTAAAAGTATGGAGGAAAAGATGAATGTAAATGCTATTCTTCCAAGCAAGAGCAGGGATAATGAAGTTTTACTATCAACATTAAACATACCTAAACATACCTTGATTCTTTAAGAAAGAGAAATAAATATCAAACCAGGGTTATATTTAATATTATTTAACTCATTGTGAACATTTTTTACATTTCCATTTGATTCTAAATATCAATGTTTTAACAATATTAAAATTTTATTCTCTTTTTCCATTTTCAAAAACTTCATTTTCTCACCTCCAAATGCAGGAAATCACATCTAACAGCCTCTACGTACCCTACTGCTGATGCTCTATTAAGACCTTCTGTGCTCTAACAAATACGTAAAAACAAAATTATCTCTTATCACTTCTTCCAAATTAAGTAATTCTAAGAGAAACAAAATCTCAGCCTAATAATCAGAGTACAGCCATGTAAAATAAGGCCAAAGGCATCAAGTAGAAAAAAAAAATGCTATCACAATTCATCCTTACTTTACAGAAATAAATAGAATCAAATCTGTATCTTTATTAATTACAAAGGAACAATCACTATTTGATCAAAGGAATTAGGCAAATATTATTAAGATGTCCACAGAAAACAACACCAAAGATATAGTATCTATAAAACCTGTAATATAATACTGAACATATCCTATCCTAGACACCAAAGACAAAAATAAAAGAATCTGCTTCACTTTGTAGATACCGTCATAGAGATTACAGAATTTTAGAATTCATGGTTTGCGAAGGAAAAACTCAGTTGCTAACAACTTTGAATTACCCAATATTATCTGTGTGCAAATAAGATCTATTAATGTCTAATTTTTCATTCTGACTTGTTCTTTAATTAAATAACAATGCTGAATTCTACCTTTAGTAAGCAAGTGATAAAAAAAGAGAAAACTTTAATAACTTCTAATACAGAACTTAACAATCCAGAAAGAGAAATAAAAACCTTGTTTTTATTCTACAAAAGAAAATGGTCATGTTTCGGGCTGCACTTCTGCAGAATAACACTATCTTAGTAGAGCTCCAGAGGCTGTTTTCAAAATGCTATCAAAAATGCTATCACATGAGATACCTCATTTGACCTGAGAAATCTTTACATAAGAAGGGTAGAAAAATATTGTCTGACTCAACAGAGGAGAAACAGAGGCGAAATGAGATTCCAAGGAAGATCAGCTAAATCCAAGTCTTCCAACATGAAGGCTTCACTCCTCAAATACATAAATTGCCAAGCCCTCCATATCACTGAAAGACTGCACTCATTTGAAATTATTCACGGAAACAAAAACATTTTAAATAGAAAACATGGGATTAGTCGCACTTACTCAGTCTAGAAAACTTAATTTAACCAGAGAATAATTTCAGAGCGCTGCTCCCCGATGCTAACCTGTATATGTGGCTTCATCTGCTTCCAGGTTACAGAATGAACAATCCCTTGGTTGAGATAGTTGAATGCCTGCTGAAGGACACGGGGCGCCACATACTCCTTCTGCCTATACTGGTCTAAAATTTTTAGGAGTACCTACAGGAAAATAGGAACAGAACAGACAGGAAAACATAAATAATTTTTAGGTTAAGGGAAGGGGCATTTTAGGTATGCTATAAAACTCAAAATCCGTAGAGATAAAAATTAACAGAGAAGAGCTAATTTATTTTTAGAGAAATACATTTTGTATGACAGTGCATGGGCTTTCTTAAATGGGTCCTTGTTATATTGAACTGAAGTGTGTCTCACTGGGATTTCCAGCCAGGTACCCAACTTCTAACCTGTGGCAATACTCAAAATATGCCTTCCACATATCAACTGTTCAAATAAATTAGGACTCTTGTCAAAAAATAAATAAATAAATAATAACAGACTTGACTAAATGAACACTGAAAACATCCATTTAGGAGTTCCCATTGTGGCTCAGTGGATTAAGAACCCGACAGAGTGTCTGTGAGGATGCAGGATCGATCCCTGGCCTTGCTCAGTGGGTTAAGGATCAGGCATCGCTGCAAGCTGCAGCACAGGTCACAGATGTGGCTCTGTTCTGGTGTTGCCATGGCTGCGGTGTAGTCTGGTAGCTGTAGCTGCTATTCAACCCCTAACTTGGGAATTTCCACATGGTGCAGGTGCAGCCGTAAAAAGACAAAAAAAAAAAAATCCATGTAGCAAGAGACATATTAAATAGATTTTAATATCTGATAAAAGTGCACTTCAAAAAAAAACTATATAGCAAGAGACATAATAAATAGATTTTAATATTTGATAAAAGTGTACTTCAAAAAAAACTATATGGCAAGAGACAAAATAAATAGATTTTAATATTCGATTAAGGTGCACTTCATTTAAAAAAATGGTTAAGGTAGAGTTCCCGTCGTGGCACAGCGGTTAACAAATCTGACTAGGAACCATGAGATTGCATGTTCGATCCCTGGCCTCGCTCAGTGGGTTAAGGATCCGGTGTTGCCGTGAGCTGTGGTGTAGGTCGCAGACGCGGCTCGGGTCCCGCGTTGCTGTGGCTGTGGCGAAGGCCGGCGGCTACAGCTCCGATTAGACGCCTAGCCTGGGAACCTCCACATGCCGAGGGTGCAGCCCAAAAATGACAAAAGACAAAAAAAAAAGATAAATTACCCAAAAAACTATATTGGGACAACTGATTAGCCCTCTGAAAAAAATTAAGTTGCCTTGCTAACTAAACTTCATACCAGCATAAATTCCAGATGGGGACATAGCTCAACAACAAAAAACGAAACCATAGAGTAGCTTTTTAAAAGTGTGGAATTTTTTTATTTTGGACCACAGAAATTCTTTTGAGATATAACACAAAACTGAGGAGTTCTGGTATTTTTTTTTAATATTGATTAAAGGAAAAAGACTGTTTATAAGTAAGGAACAATGCCCAAAGCAGCTGTGCCTGGCCCAAGGACCCTCCATCAGAGGCAGCAATACAACAAAGTCCAGGTCTTCCAATTCCTGGTTTCCAGAGCCCTTCTCTAGAGTGTACAGTTAGAACTGAACTGCTGAATAAATAAAAAGAGGTCTCTCAAAACGTGTACCGAATTTATAAACTCAGTTCAAGTTATACAAAATTTCTCACAAGTCCTGTCATCTAGAAACTCCTTCTGCAATGCAGGCTAAAAATGAGTGCTGTTGAACAGAGTTCTTCCTAATGCAACTGTCATTCATATAACATGGAAGTGGTAGTAGATGAGACACAACAATAAAGAAGAGAACAGTTTTTGATCAAAAAAAAAGGGTTTTAAAATATCAGGAATATATACCTTAAATAATCGAGGTTTAAATAGTTTGACATGGATGCAATGACATGAAATTTAAATGTGCGTGTATACAGACCTGTGTTTATGTGAACGGAAAAACTCTACTAAATAAACCATAAGAGGGCATCAACATGAGGACGCTCATCAGAGTTTAACAGCAGTGGAAAGGTTAGGATACAGAGCCGACCAGCTTCCTAATTATCCTAGTATTTGAAATGAATAGCTGAATGTGTAATTTATTCACCACTCATTAATTTTCCCTACATACTATCTCATGGGCCAACAAAATAATCTGTAAGAAAATTATAGCCACAGCTTTCCTAAATTGCTGCAAGGTAATTTTCAGAAATGATAATCCATAAAAGGAAGCATGCCATAAAAGGAAGATGACAAGTTTGAAGTATTTAACCTCCTATCAAGAAGGCTAATAATAAAGGTTAATAATAAATAAGGTTAATAATAAGACTAAATTGCATAGATTCATAAAAATCTAGAAATACTCTCTATATCATTAAAGGCTTTTATTGTATCTGATTAATCTTTGCTTCCTCAGTATAGTCCGGACACAACCAGCGCTCAATTATTAAATTTCATTTCTTGAAATAGAAACAAAAATTTTACAATTCAAATGGCAATACAGATAAACCAATCTTCATGCCCACCTTCCTTTATAGTTTATAAATACTAATATCACCTTGGATTATTTCTCAAGATGCCTAATTTTCACTGTATAGCATGGTTCCCAAACTTCCACAAAAATGTGTAAGTTCTCAGCTGAAAGTCTTAACTTCCGAGCTCAACTCCTCTTGAAATAGATTGATTCCTATTACCTAAATCTTCTGATATAAGGGCTTAGAACAAAAAGGTGAGGCTCCAAGAAACAACAGGTAAGGAAGGCACACGAGGTCAGAGAGTTAACTGAAGAACCCAGTCTCATACTGGTGACTGCAACACGACAGTCAACAAACTTGAAAGGTTTGAGTCCAGCATCTAGGAATCTAGAAGGGCAATTCATGCAGTAGCATTTGCTTCTAAAACTAACTGCACTGTTATCTGATTCCCACAGTGGCCATTTCATCCCAAAAAAATATGTAATGTATAAATTAATACATCTGTACCTAGATATAAATGGACAGAAGTGACTTAACTACTTTCATTAGTAACCATTCTTCTACTTAAGAGGTTTATTACCTGCTGAATTCCCACGGCATATGTTTTCAGAAAGAATTCAGAAAATTCAAAGTATTCTTTTGTGACATTTCCTGGGCTTCCATATCTTAAAATACAAAGAGAAAGTGTTTAAATCCTGTGAATTTTAAAAATAAAGCATGCTCACTTGTTTAAGTACTCACTGAAAGATGTATTCCATGGGGGCAGAAAACTAACACTTTTCCTTTTTTTTTCATAGGACCCCAAAGGAAATCGTGGTAAGTGGTACTTAGACTCTGGGCCATACTTAAAATCTCAGAAAGCAAACAACAACAAAAAAAATGAAACTCTTTTCTTTCTCCGTAATTTTTAGGGAAGAAAAGACAGATCCAGAGAAGCCTGTCCGCCTCACTCTGATCTCAAGTCCCAGGACCACAGTCAATCCTGCTTTAAAACAAGCAGGGGGTGACTTTTTGCCTTCTGTGGCTCTAAAGAAAAACAGTCATATACTGTACAGCCTCAAGGGCCCTATTCAATTTTATTATAGCCAATACTGAGATACTAACCATGGGTTGTAAACCTAATAACCAGAATTACCGTTCAAAGAGGCGAGCTACAATGTGTAGTGCCCACTTCTTACACTTCCACCAGACTAGTTCTGGCCTGTCATCCTCCTCAATCTGCAGAGTCTCCTAAGAGGACAAAAACACCCAGATAAAGTGTCCGCATAATGAAAAAGATTTGTATAACTAACGAAGGCAAAATAAATGTTGATCAAGCTAAGTACCATTAAATGTGAATTCAGGTTACCATACAAACGCAAAGTTCTACTTTATAGATTGCTAGATCGGAATTAAATAAGCAAAGCAAAATTTCAACTAACCAGTGCTGCTGTTCACACTTAACTCCTTTCTTTAAAAGGCCCAAATAAGTAGGAAACAAAATACAAAATACCGTACCCCTTGAGGAAACACTCTGAGATGACAGAAAAGTTCTATATCTTGATCTAGGTGATCAAAATTCACCAAGCGTTTATCAAAATTCAGCAAGCAGTTGGCTAAGTTCTGTGCATTTATGTATATAAACTAAATCTCAACATAATTTGTGCCAGGATGTGGACAAAGGAAAGAATACTGCATTTAGAGACAAGCTTAAATTTTTTAATATTTGATACATTTTCACTAATTTGATTAGTTGAGTTAATTTGATAGATGAAATTACAGTATCACTGTTATTGTAAATAAAACTGAGACACGTCTTTCACCTATCAAATTGGCAAGCTTAGAATTTAACATAACAGATATTCGAAGCCACTGCTATTAAAGTCAGAACAGTATTTCTGGAGAAAAGTTGGCAAGATCTGTTAAAGCCTTGCACAGGAAGTTACTATTTTGTAATAACTTTTAATAAAGTATATCTACAAAAATATTGAATCCCTAGGCTGTACACCTGAAACCAATATAATACGAAAAATCAACTACATTTCAATTAATTAAAGATCTGTCAAAGCCTTAAACACTACTAGGAGGTTATCCAAAGAAAACAATCATATAGGTGCACAAAAATTTAACTACGTCCTTATAGGTAAAACACTAAAAAACTAAAACAATCTCAATATACAGCAAATGAAGCATTTAATAAAACTAGCACAATATAAAAGGCATTCATAAATTTTTTTTTTAATTAAAAAATAGGGAGTTCCTGTCGTGGCACAGCAGAAATGAATCTGACTAGGAACCATAAGGTTGCGGGTTCAATCCCTGGCATCGCTCGGTGGGTTAATGATCCGGCATTGCTGTGAACTGTGGTGTAGGCTGCAGACGCAGCTCAGATCTGGCATTGCTGTGGCTCTGGTGTGGGCTGGCAGCTACAGCTCTGATTAGACCCCTAGCCTGAGAACCTCCATATGCCTCGGGTGCGGCCTTAAAAGAAAAAAAAGACCAAATAAATAAATAAATATCCCCTCATGGCTCAGCCGAAACGAATCTGACTACAATCCATGAGGACGTAGGTTCTACCCCTGGCCTTGCTCAGTGGGTTACAGATCCGGCATTGACATGAGCTGTAGTGTAGGTTGCAGACAGGGCTCAGATCCCCTGCTGCTGTGGCTGTGGTACAGGCCAGCAGTTGCAGCTCCGATTTGACACCTAGGCTGGGAAACTCCATACATCACTGGTGCAGCCCTAAAAAGATAGATAAATAATTACATACATACATACATTTATAATCATGAAAAATATTTATAATGGATTTGAGAGAAAAATGAATTTCTAAATAGTACCTATCCATACTATTTTTACAAATAAAACATGGTTGTTCCTTCTAATAAATTTCATTAGTGCTCCTTTTTTGCAAACCCTTTTTAATCACTTGGTAGTAAGATTCTGTCAGCATATCCTTTTTAATCACTTCTACTATAAATTAAGATTTTGTAATTTTTTTGCAGAATGAAAAAATGATTGTATATAAACGCAGAGGAAAAAAGAGGACTAAATACCCAGTTTTTTAAATGGTTATACTGTTTAGTAGGAATAAAAAGTTATTATTTTGTTAATTTTATTTATCTGGACTTCCTAAAAATGAGTACATGTCATTAACTATTTTTATTACAGTAGTAATTTTTTTTCCAAATAGCAGGCTGGGATAATAAATCAATCTACCATAAATACTCCAAACCCAGATCACTATGCTGTGTAGCAGAAACTGACACAACACTGTAAGTCAACTATATTCTAATAAAAAAAATTTTTAATCATTGAAAAAAAATCCCAAATTCAAGTTTTCCCCATTCTTCTTAGGGATAGAAGCCTTTTCTTACAGGAGGAACAGTCCTGTCAATAATAGTTCGGAAGATCTCCATCCATGCTGTCATGGTTTGGTTATTCACCAGCTGAAGAGGCAATGCATACTGAAAACAAAAGGACAACAACATCAGACAATAATTCCTCCCCTCAAAAATAATCAGCAATTTTATCTGTATTAAAGACTGAAATATGTGGAATGGCTAACATTTGACTACGAAAACAATAATTTCAGATGGTTCAACCTAAAATTCAACTTTAAACAGCTCTATAAGCATACATGTGTAAATTAATTTTTTAAATCTAGAAGTATACATGCCATGAATATTTCTCTAAGCTACTGCTTTTGAATAAAATAATACATTAAGGTATCATTTATTCTGCATGAAGTTCCAGGTAAGTGATTTTTTTACCACATTTCCCTTGTGTGTGAAATTTTTCATTTTTCCAGTTTTATTAAGATATAATTGATACATAGTACCGTGTAAGTTTAAGGTGTACAACCTAACGATTTGATATTAATATCTGAATGATTATACATATATATTGTGAAATTATTACCACAATAAGGTTAGTTAATATGTCTACTACCTCATATATTATCTTTTTACTTTCTCGTTGCTTTGGTGGGGGCAGGGGGAGTTGGCCCCACCTGCAGCATGTGGAAGTTCCCCAGCCAGGGATTGAACCTGCACCACAGCAATGACCTGAGCCACTGCAGTGACGTCAGATCCTTAACTCACTGCACCACAAAGGAACTCCTATTTTTGAAGCACAGTTCATTTCCAATATTATATTAGTTTCAGCTGTACAACACAGTGATTCAATATTTTTACAGGTTACATTCTATTCAAAGTTATTACAAATTGGAGTTCCCGCCGTGGCTCAGTGGTTAACAAATCCGACTGGGAACCATGAGGTTGCGGGTTCGATCCCTGGCATCGCTCAGTGGGTTGGGGATCTGGCGTTGCCGTGAGCTGTGGTGTGGGTTGCAGACACAGCTTGGATCCCACATTGCTGTGGCTGTGGCATAGGCTGGCAGCTACAGCTCCTGTTAGACCCCTAGCCTGGGAACCTCCATATGCTACGGGTACAGCCCTAAAATGACAAAAGACAAAAAAAAAAGTTATTACAAAATAATGGCTTTATTTTCCCATGCTCTACAATATCCTTCTTATTTATTTATTTTATACACAGTATTTAGTGTCTCTTAATTCCATGCCCCTATCTCAACCCATCCAACTAGTCTTGTACTCTATATCTGCGAATCTATTTTTGTTTTGTTATATACAGTCACTTATTTTTTAGACTCCACATACAAGTGATAAAACATGGAGTATTTGTCTTCCTCTGACTTTTTTCACTACATGTAATATACTCGAAGTTCATCCACATTGCTGCAAATGGCAGTATTTCATTATTTTTATGGCTGAGTAATGTTCCATTGTATAACTTATATCATCTTCTTTATCCATTCATCTACTAATCGGTACTTAGCTCACTTCCATTATCTTGGCTATCATAAATAATGCTGCTACAAACACTAAGGTGCATGAACCTTTTCAAATTACTGTTTTCATTTTTTTCTAGATATATATCCAGCAGTGAAATTGCTGGATCATATGATAGCTCTATTTCTAGCTTTTGGAAGAATCTCCATACCATTTTCCGGAGTAGCTGCACCAATTCATGTTTCCACTAAATTGTTAGGGTTCCTTTTTCTCCACATCCTTGCCAACATTTATTATTTGCAGACTTTGTGATGACAGCCATTCTGATTGGTATGAGGTGATATCTCACTGTGGTTCTGATTTGCATTTCTCTGATGATTAGTGATGTTGAGCATTTCTTCATCTGTTGGCCATCTGTATGTCTTCCTTGGAAAAATGTCGATTTAGGTCTTCTATACATTTTTTAATTGGGTTGTTTGTTTTTTGATATTGAGTTATATTAGCTGTTTATATATTTTGTTTTTGGTTTGTTTTAGGGCCATACTCGTGGCATATGGAAGTTCCCAATCAGAACTGTAGCTGCAGCCTACACCACAGACACAGCACCTTGGGATCCGAGCCATGTCTGCGACCTACACCACAGCTCACAGCAACACTGGATCCTTAACCCACTGAGCGAGGCCAAGGATTGAACCTGAGTCCTCATGGATGCTAGTCAGATTCGTTAACTGCTGAGCCATGACGGGAACTCCCAGCTGTTTATATATTTTAAATATTAACCCACTTATCAGTCATGTCATTTGCAAATATTTTCTCCCATTTAGTAGCAATTTAATTAGGTACTATTTGTTTATTTTTGCTTTTATTTCCTTGCCTCTTAGGAGATAGATCAAAAACATGTTGCTAAAATTTATGTCAAAGAGTGTTCTGCCTATATTCTCTTCTAAAAGTTTTATGGTTTCTGGTCTTACATTTAGGTCTTTAATCCATATTGAGTTTATTTTTATTTCCTTATATCCATCTGATATAAGGAAATATTTTAATCTCATTCATTTGCATGTAGTTTCTGGTATTGAAAAGACTGTCTTTTCTCTATTGCATATTCTTACCTCCTTTGTAGTAGATGAGCTGAACATAAGTGCATGGGTATATTTCTGGTCTTGCTGTTCTGTTCCACTGATAAATATGCTTATTTTTGTACCAGTACCATACCATTTTGATTACTATAGCTATGTAGTGTACTCTTAAGTCAAGGTGCATGATACATCCAGTTTCGTTCTTTACTCTCAAGATTGCTTTGGCAATTGGGGGTCTTTTGTGGTTCCATAGAAATTTTAGAATTATTTTAGAATTTATCATTTATCTTTCCATTTGCTTTTTTTTTTTTTTCCAGCCATACCTGCAACATGAGGAAGCTCCCAGGCCAAGATCGAACCCATGCCATGGCTGTGGCCTGCGCCACAGCTGTGGCAATGCCAGATCCACTGTGCCACAAGGGAACTTCCTCTTTCCATTTCTTGGTATCATTTTCAAGTTCCTTCATCAATGTTCTTATACTTTTTACTACATAGATCTTTTACCTTCTTGGTTAAGTTTATTCCTAGGTGTTTTGTACTTTCTGATGCAACTGTAAATGGGATTGTTTCCTTAATTTCTCTTTCCATAATTATATTTTTATGGCAGGAACTCATTTTAATGACTTTAATGAAAGTCTTTACCTCACGTAAAACTGTCACAGATAACATGATAATATAGAAAACGCTAAGGACTCCATACAAAAGCTATTCAATCTGATCAACGAATTAAGCAAAGTAGCAGGATATAAGATTAACATTTAAAAATCAGTTGCATTTCTGTATACTAACAATGACATATTAGAAAAGGAATAAAAAAAAAAGTATCTTTTAAAATCACACCCCAAAATAAAATACCTAGGAATAAATCTGACCAAGGAGGTAAAAGACTTATACCCTGAGAACTATAAAATGAAATTAAACAGGATTCAAAGAAATAGAAAGATATTCCATGATCCTAGATTCGAAGAATTAATATTGTTAAAACGGCCATACTACCCAAAGCAATCTACAGAGGTAATGTGATCACTACCAAATTACCCATGACATTTTTCACAGAACTAGAACAAACAATCCAAAAATTGACATGGAACCACAAAAGACACAGAATTTTCAAAGCTATCCTGAGGGGGGAAAAAAAAAACAAGCAGGAGGCGTAACTCTCCCAGACTTCAAACAATATTATAAAGTTGGAGTAATCAAGGCAGTGTGGTACTGGTACAAAAACAGATATACAGACCAATGAAACAGAAGAGAAAACCAAGAAGTAAACCCAGACACCTACAGTCAATTAATTAATCTTCGACAAAGGAGGCAAGAATACAAAATGGGAAAAAGACAGTCTTTTTAGTCTTTGTCCAGCTGACAAAACTGGACAGCTGCATGCAAATCAATGAAACTAGAAGACACCCTCATACCATGCACAAAAATAAACTCAAAATGGTTTAAAGACTTAAACATAAGACATGACACCATAAAACTCCTAGAAGAGAACATAGGCAAAACGTTCTCTGACAACCATAAAAATGTTTTCTGAGGTCAGTCTCCCAAGGCAACAGAAATAAAAACAAAAATAAACAAATGGGACCTAATCAAACTTACAAGCTTTTGCACAGCAAAGGAAACCATTAAAAAAAAAAGATAACTTATGGAATGGGAGAAAAAATAGTTGCAAATGATGCAACAAACAAGGGCTTACTCTCCAAAATATACAAACAACTCCTACAGCTCAACAACGAAAAAAATAAGTAACCCAATCAAAGAATGGATAGAAGATCTAATCAGACATTTCTCCAAAGAAGACATACAGATGGCCAGGAAGAACATGAAAAGATGTTCAACATCACAAATTATTAGAGAAATACAAATCAAAACTACAATGAGGTGCCACTTCACAACAGTCAGAATGGCCATCATTAATAAGTCTACAAATAAAAAATGCTAGAGAGGAGGTGGAAAAATGGGAACCCTCCTACACCGTTGGTGGGAATGTAAATTGGTAGAACCACTATGTAAAATAGTATGGAGATGCCTCAGAAAACTGAATATAGAACTACCATATGATCCAGCAATCCCACTCCTGGGTATACATCTGTACAAAACTTTCATTCAAAAAGATATATGTATCCCTATGTTCACTGCAACACTACTCACAATAGTCAAGACATGGAAACCACCTAAGTGTCCACTGACAGATGAATGGATTAAGATGTGGTATACACACACACACACACACACACACACACACTTTAAAATACTACTCAGCCATAAAAAGAATGAAATAATACCATCTGCAGCAACATAGTTGTAACTACAGATTCTCGTACTAAGTGAAGTCTGAAAGAGAAAGACAAATACCGTATGATATCACTCATACGTGAAATCTAAAATATGAACCTATCTGTGGGACAGAGACAGACTCACAGACAGAGAAAAGACCTGTGGTTGCCAGGAGGTTGCCAGGAGGGAGGAGGGTAGTGAGATAGGCAGGGAGTTTGGGGTTGGCAGATGCAAACTATCACATTTAGAATGGATCAGCAATGAGGTCCTATTGTACAGCACAGGGAACTATATTCAGTCTCTTGGGACAGACCATGATGGAAGATAATATAAGAAAAAACAATATGTTTGTGTACATATATATACATACATATATATATATATATACACACACACACACACACACACACACACACACACACACACACACACACATATATACAGACACACACAGTCACTGGGTCACTTTGCTACACACTGTAAATCCACTCTACCTTAACTTTTAAAAATACTTTAGAAAAAAAAGAAAAGAAAATCTTTACCTCATGAAACGTTTAAGAAACATTTTTTCAATTACTTTCCTCTACACCGTGGCATGATATCACAGTCCACTGTATTACAGCGTGTGACCCCGCCCCCTACTAAACCACGAGCTACAAGAGATAAGGCATAGCATCTCCACATGCATGCATTGCAGAACCTGCTACACACTAAGGACATAATCATAAGTAAGAAATAGTTTCTGTCTTCATAAAGCTTACACTCTAAGTGAGGGGAAGAAACACATTTAAATAAGGAATTACAACATGATGTAATAAACAGTACGGATAAAAGCAGTATAATGTTGATAAGCACACCCAAGAGGCCCACCTAATACAGCCTGGGAATATCAGAGACAACTTCCTAGAAGAAGTGATATGCAGTACCTTAAAGAAGTAAGAAACCCTCAAGAGAGAAAGGACAATCAGCTCATGAAGCTGAAAGAATTTCTGTATGGCTGGAGCATAAAGTACAAAAGCTAAAGCCAAGTATAGTGGGAGATGAAGGGTTTTACAGGCCATGTGAAGTTCACACTTTGTTCTAAGTACAGTGGGGAGTCAGTCGGCTTTAATAGGGAACAGAGGAGGATCAGGCCCATAGTTGAGGGAAGTGACAAGAGTTCATTTTTGGGCAAAGGACTTCTAAAGTATGTATGGAATATTCAAGTGCCTTGGACAAAATAAATATCTAATAAATGCTTAGACAAAAACCAATTAAATTGTATCACACTTTTTTTTGGCATTCTTTTTTTTCTTTTCTTTTTCATTTATAATGATTGTTATTTTTTCCATTATACCTGATTTACAGAAGTCAGAAAGAGAAAGACAAATACCATATGATATCATCTATATCTGGAATTTAACAGACAGCACAAATGAACCTTTCCACAGAAAAGAAAATCATGGACATGGAAAACAGACTTGTGGTTGCCAAGTGGGAGGGGGAGGGAGTGGGATAGACTGGGAATCTGGGGTTAATAGATGCAAACTATTGCCTTTGGAATGGATAAGCAATGAGATCCTGCTGTATAGCACTGGGAACTATCTCTAGTCACTTATGATGGAGCATGATAATGTGAGAAAAAAGAATGCATACATGTATGTGAAACTGCATCATACTTCTAAAAACATACATGTTTCTGCCTCTTCCCAAATTATCAGACAATCACTTTTTACTTACATTATCACTGTAACTGTGCCTCTTACAGCTTTCTAAATGTTTGCTTCCAGCGTTCCCCACTGAAGAATACTATTACAGTAGCATTTAACATGTTATCAAAATGGTTTACAATAATGAATTCTAATAGTTTTTTTAGGTTTTTAGCACATACGTGTTAAGAGAAAAAAAATTCAGATTTTGTTCTCTTAGCAAACCAAATGGAGGTACAGCCTTTAAGAAACCATTTCATTACCCTCTGTCTTACTTCCTTATCCTGGCTATGCTTATCCCCAAGGGAGAGAAGTCTAACCTTTGAGTAAATGGGATAGCCTATACCTAATGGCAAAAGGTCTCACTGAATAAAAAAAACTTGCCTCAAAGTGATTTTCCTGAGGAAGATCTTTTTAAAAGGGGCTCTCTTCTTTACTTTCCCCTTCTCCTACACGCAAAACTGATCTATAGGCAGAATGCTATGGGCAGATTAGTCAGATTACCAGGTTGTAGAGCAGATAACTACCTTGTTTCCTCCATACCCAAACTTCAGATACTGAATGAAAGGGATACGGACACTGAATCTCAGCCCCGCCACTCAGTTAACTTGGACCTTTTTTGTGTGTGTGTCTTTTTGCCTTATCTAGAGCTGCACCCGTGGCATATGGAGGTTCCCAGGCTAGGGGTCTAACAGGAGCTGTAGCCACCGGCCTTCGCCACAGCCACAGCAACGCGGGATCCGAGCCGCGTCTGCAACCTACACCACAGCTCACGGCAACGCTGGATCCTTAACCCACTGAGCAAGGCCAGGGATCGAACCCGCAACCTCATGGTTCCTAGTCGGATTCGTTAACCACTGAGCCACGATGGGAACGCCTAACTTGGACCATTAAGTTGATTTCTGTAAGCCTATTCTCTCACAAGGACTTTTGTTTTTTTAATATATATATGGGAGAATATATAACGTGTAAGTTTTAACAATAACAGACACATACTGAGCACTTGCTACATGTCAGGCAGAAATACAAGCACCATACTCATCCTCTGCTATAGAAACTTACCTGAACAAGTGCATAAAAGATTTTCAGAATCTGCTTCTGTAGTAAAACAGAATACTGTGAGGAATCAGGAAGGAGCTGCATGATTTGTTGCTGAATACGAGGCAGAAATATCTGCATTGCTGCTATAAGAGGTTCTCTTTCCTCTGCTTTCTTATATCTACATGAGCAAAGACAAAAAAGAAAAATAATTTCTCCCCCACAAAAGAGCTATAAGCAATGAATGAAGCGCAATAATTTTTAAAGTATATAGAGTTAATAAAACAATAACACACCAAACATATATTTTCTACTTGGATTGTTAGAATAAACATGAAAAGAACTTTGAGAGAGAGCACATCCCTACTTTAGGCAGAATACCTAAAATCTTTCTAGAAAGAAACTAGTTTTAAAAAAAAAATCCAGGACAGTTTTGAAACTTTCCTATATGAATTTTTTAGTACTGAAATTAGTTTTCATCATATTACAATCCTTCCCATACAAGTTGAATGCTAGTTTAAAAAGGCATTCTTATCATATAACACAGGGGGAAAAACATTGATTCGTCCACTATCCTACATTGAGAGGTTAAAATAGTATACAAATTTAGGTGCTCTCAGATCACTTTAATTAGGCATCAACCTAAAATATTCTCCAAAAATTCTTTTAAAAGGGGAGTTCCTGTCGTGGCTCAATGGTTAACGAATCCGACTAGGAACCATGAGGTTGTGGGTTCGATCCCCAGCATCGTTCAGTGGGTTAAGGATCTGGCGTTGCCATGAGCTGTGGTGTAGGTTGCAGACACGGCTCAGATCCTGCATTGCTGTGGCTGTGGCATAGGCCAGCAGCTATAGCTCCTATTAGACCCCTAGCCTGGGAACCTCCATATGCCACGGTTGCAGCACTAAAAAGGATAAAAGACAAAAAAAAATTCCTTTAAAAGGAAGACTACAGACTCCAGGAACAACAATCCCCTTAGAAATTAGAAAGCAATGCTATTAAACGTTGACACTAGTCCCACACCTCCCAAATATCTTTTATACAAAAGAAAGTCAACACCAAAGAAACCTGAATATTTTTTACCTTGCATCCAAAAAGTAAATGTGTTTTATTTATAATATGCTCATTTAAAGACAAATGTTAACATACCTCTCCATCAGTTTCCAAGGAAAGCTGAAACTAACAAATAAATTTGAGAAGCACTACCTTAGAGATTAGTACATTAGCAGATTAAAAATCCTTTGAAAAACTGTAGTCAACATGTTTAACTGTATTAATCCAACATTTCCCAAACTAACCTCATTCTACAGAATAATCAGAGCAGACCCCTCCATGCAACATTAATTCTTTCTAAATAACGCATCTTCAACCAAGAGAAATCAACTTACTCATACGTCTTCACCAGTTGATACAGACATAATAAACTGCCAAGCCAGCTTCCACTGCTCTGTGACTGCAAGTAATAGTCTATCTTGTCGACTACTGCTGGCCAGTGACCAGGGAAATCGTATTTAATGATGGCACGGAGACACATTGTTAACTGGACTCTATAAGGTAGGGGGTAAAAAAATCCAAAATCTAAGTAGTTATAAATATCAGGCTTCAAAGACCTCTAATATTTTAAATGAAAACACTCTGATTCCTATTTACCCACATTGTATAGCTATTTATCTAGGCTTGGAAGGAAAAATGTAGTCCTATCAAGAAAAACTTCCCCAGGAGTTCCCGTCATGGCTCAGCAGTAACGAGCCCAACTAGTATCCACGAGGATGCAGGTTCGATCTCTGGCCTTGCTCAGAGGGTTATGGTATCTGGCACTGCCATGAGCTGTGGTGTTGTAGGTCACAGACACAGCTCAGATCTGGCCGTTGCTGTGGCTGTTGCGTGGGCTGGCAGCTGCAGTTCCGATTGGACCCCTAACCTAGGAACTTCCATGTGCTGCAGGTGTGCCCCTCCCCCCCAAAAAAGAAAAAAAAACCTCAGCAGCTCAAACTTACTGAAACTAAACAGAAAGCGTGACTGCCTAAAATGAATGACATCTTTCAAATGGTATTATCCTAAATACAACTCTGCTTTTAAAAAAAAAAAGGATTGAAAAATAAATTCATAAAAATGTTTCAAAAAAAAAGACAATGGATCCACCCCAGCTCTATAAAATTTCCCAGCTTATTATATTTTGTATTTTGGTTATCATATCATAAGGGGAAAACAAAACCAAAAAAGTTTTATCACTTCAGCTGAAGAAGCTTATCCTAAAAAAGGTCAAAGAAAGTAAAATGGAGGCCCACGTCGCAGCAAGAAGCGTCTCTCTGAGGCAAAGCCTGGAACCATTCACTGTCTGTTCCCAGCCACACAGTATCCTACACTTATCAGAGACTCTCGGGTACTAATTTCTGTACATTAGGTATAAATAAAACATTAGCTGTCAGTTACTGAAGAGGAAAGCTAAGAGCTTTTCCCCAAGAATTCAAGAAAAAAAGCAAAAGGGATGACATAAAACAGAAAAAAAAATCTCTTTAATAAAACTACAAAGTGAAGTGATAAAAAACACGTGATCACATAACACATCAGATCTGGCAAGTGGGTCAGGCATCCTCAACTGTATCCCAATTGTAACTGGGATTGAAAGGAAAAGTGAGGGCAAAAAAAATCTCTTCTACAAACTATCAGTATATCCCTACACGGTCACTTGCAAATGAAAAGTGAATCCAGCTAAATTAGGATTCCATAGTGCCAAGAAAAAGGTATGTGTTTAGTAGAATAACTTGAATTCACTGAAATGAAACAAATAATCCTTTTTCCCTATGTTATCAAATCAATTGGCAAAAGATTCTTCGTAATACTCCTCTATAAACTTTCATGATATTTCTTCCGGAGTGGTTACAGTTAGCCTTCGGAACATTAAAAAAGGCCAAGCTACAAAGAATATCACAATAAAGATATCCTCCTGTGCCACCAGTAACTGTTCCTAAACAACAAATAGATCATCTCTGTGTTCAGTAAAACTGAAACGTTTCATTTGCTGAATCTCATCTTCAGGTTAACACCCTTAATCGTTTCTCAGTCCAAGCCAAGCAAAGGATGTCCGTGGATGGCCATCCTTTCACGCATTACTGTGTGGACGCATTGCTCACAAGAGTCAGAGAGATCTGAAACGTAAAGATTTTGAGAAGAAATGGATACATGGTGATACCAAAGGGAAGCCAGTGCCAGAATGGATGTGGGCAACCAGTGAGAATAAGGATGATTTTCTTTCATCAGGACACCAATTTTTCCCTCTTAATAAAACAACTGTACGGAGAGGAGTTCTGTGTTTGTCCTCTTTCCTCACTGTCCCTCTCACACCTCCCTCCCTTTCCTCTGCTTAGGGCATATGTGTATTACACATTCATGGATAAAGTTACATCTAATCTCTTGAAGCTAAATAATTTTATTTCCATACCTCAGTTTCTATTTCTCTCCTCCATTTGCAAAAGAAACATAATCACTTGCTCATGCTGAAAAGAATTTGTTTCTATTTTTAAACTGCACTATTCTTCTGACTTTATAGCTATGCTGTCCAATAGGTGCAGCCACTAGCTATGTGCGCACACTGTGACTTCATCAGAATTAAATTTAAAATGTAGTTCCTTGGGAGTTTCCTCATGACTTAACAGGTCAAGGATCCGGCCTTGTCACTGCTGTGGCTCAGGTTCGATCCCTGGCCTAGGAACTTGAGCATGCCGAGAGTGCAGTCAGAAAAAAAAAAAAAAAAAGTAGTTCCTCAGTGGTACTAGCCACATTTCAAGCACTCAGTTGACTTCTAGGCTACATGGCTAAGCATCAGGAGGTGTGGAAAGAGATTTCCGTCACTCCAGAAAGCTCTACTGGATGGTGCTGTGCTACAGCTGCTAATCCAGATTTGAAAAACAACAGATAATTCTTCTAATTTATACTTTCTCTTCAAAGGAAAGATACTCAGTTCATAAAAATGAATTTAAAAAAATAGGTAAAGTGCTACAAAAAGTGGTAGGCTAAAATTCTCAGAAGTCAATTTCCCCATATCGGGAGAAAGAGAAGAAGATGGTAAAACGCCGAAAGGTTACAAGTAAGTACATAAGTTATGGATGCAGCAGGGATCTATCTATGCAACAACTTTAGTTCCATTTGATTTTTGCCTTAACACTTCTTGTGGCAACTTACAACAAGTACATCTTTTCCAAAATATTTTCAGACAAAGAACTATAAAGGCAAAAAAAAAAAAAAAAAAACTAACTAAAACTGTATTACTTAAGGCCCATCTTCAGGACTTTATATCTTTTACAAAACAAACTTGAGGCCTACGATTAAATCCAACCTCCCCTAACGATATATTTTGTGCCCCTACTAATTAGACAGATAGAGTCTAATGTACCTCACTAAATCTGGAGACCGGATTATTCCTTCTACAATATCATCACGTATTTGCTGGCGGTCATTTTCATGAATGTTGAATGGAAATATTGCTTCTCCTGGTGGAGGTTCTCGGTCCGGCCAGTATTGTGTCACCATGTTCTTCAAGTAAATGGCAGCTAAATTAGAGGGAAAAAAAAATGTTAATGTAGCAGTATTGAAAAGATGGCTTTCATTCAGATGTACAGATCATGAAAGGCTAAACCCTTCAATGCTAAGGCAGGATACCTAGCAAAAATGGAAAATCTTCCAGTTATAAATAGCCAAGTGGGGAAAGAAATATGGACAAGAATTTAAAGTTTCTCTTGCAGGAGTTCCCTTCATGGCTCAGTGGTTAATGAATCTGACTAGGAACCGTGAGGTTGCAGGTTTGATCCCTGGCCTCGTTCAGTTGGTTAAGGATCCGGCGT
The DNA here is from genome assembly GCA_004024745.2 of Catagonus wagneri. Taxonomy (NCBI): domain Eukaryota; kingdom Metazoa; phylum Chordata; class Mammalia; order Artiodactyla; family Tayassuidae; genus Catagonus; species Catagonus wagneri. Next base: position 12,306,526 of record PVHT021183646.1, read on the forward strand.
TGCCGTGAGCTGTGGTGTAGGTCGCAGATGCGGCTTGGATCCCACGTTGCTGTGGCTATGGCATAGGCCAACGGCTACAGCTCCTATTACACCCCTAGCCTGGGAACCTCCACATGCCGTGGGTGCAGCTCTAAAAATGACCAAAGGCAAAAAAAAAAAAAAAGCGAAAAGAAGAACAATACACAACCAGGAACTATCCCTAAGGTCCCACAGACTCAAAAGTAAGTGTCATGTTTATAACAAAAGTCCTGCCTGCTGCCCAGTCATGTGGTTAGGAGCACCTAAGTGATACACTGCCTCCTGATCTGGTGCACAAACGGGGCTGAATTCACATACATGGTTTCAATCTATGGGCCCAAAGTCAAGGTCACTGGGAATCATAAAATATTAGGGACAGAAAGCTACTAAAACTGGGAAAGCTAAGAGGGAAAATGGCAAAGTTACAGGGAAGAGGAAGGGAGAAGCTGGAAGGGAGAAGAGCAAAGAAAAAGCAAGGGCATATTTAGGAGCTCAGTATGGACCTCTAAATTTCCAGGGGAAAAGACAGTGAGGTTTTTAAGGCATCAGAAATACTTCATGTGTGTTTCCTATGTTTTCAAAGAAAGCAGATGCTTGGAATTTAAATAAAAACTCTAGTTCTACTTTTTTCCATAAACAAATTTATAAAGGATAGAAAAAAAAAAAAAAAAACTCACCTGCCTGACGTACTGGGAATTCCACATGGTCAGAGACTATAATCCGAAGTAAACTGGGGGCAAAATTGATAATCTTGTAAGACTGAAATTACAAAGAAATATTTATAAAAAAATACGGCAATATAAATGAATATTAACACCTGTTACTAAACCCATTTCTGTAATAAGATAATATAAAAATAAAGAAAAACTTAAGTGAGAAAAACTATTCAAAGCAAAATGAAGAACACTAAAATACTTCAAGTCAAAAAATTTACTTAGACAAAAATTGATGAATACAAGATAACAAACATTTTTATGTTTCTTGGATTTACACTGTCAAAATGCTCTCCAGAAAGAGTGCTGCATTAACACTCTCAACAGTTAATACATTTTGTGTCCCTCTATCTAACAAAGGGATCATTGTTATCATTCCTTTGAAAATTTTATACCTTACTCATATTTTAAATTACATTTCTTTGACCTTGAATTTTTCTCCCTTTTTGTTGGCTATTTTGTTTTCTTCTTTTTGGCTATTTGTTTTCTGTCTTCTATTCCATTTACCCTTTGGTAAATAGGGTATCTGTTTTATTCTTAACGAATTCTCAGAACTATTTATGAACTTAAAATCTCAACTTTTCATTCGACTTAACCATTGCAAGGGTTTCTTTCCACCCTATTTGTGCTTCAATTTTGTTTACGGTATTTTTGACAAACAGGAAACAGGGAGGGAGTTCCCACTGTGGCACAGCAGGATCCACGGCATCCCTGCAGCGCCAAGACACAGGTTCAGTTCTGCGGGCCTTTAACCCGGCACAGTGGGTTAAAGGATCCAGCACTGCCACAGCTGCAACATAGGTCGCAATGTGGCTCGGATCTAATGCCTGGCCAGGTACTTCCACAGGCCTCAAAGCAGCCCCCCCCCCCAAAAAAAAAGGAAAATAGGGAAACAAGGGCACAGAAAACAGGAGATCCAACATAAGAAAATGGATAATGGCAGTGCGTGAACTACAGAGAGGAACCAGAGCAGACTGAAACAGGGTGCCTCCCGAGACAGTGTTGAAAGCTGTTGTCACCAGCTGCCCTCTGCTGCTAGAGCATCTTTTATTTTTTTTTTATTTTTTTTTTTTTTGCCTTTTGTCATTTTAGGGCCGCATCCGCGGCATGTGGAGGTTCCCAGGCTAGGGGTCTAATCGGAGCTGTGGCCACTGGCCTGCACCGCAGCCACAGCAACGCAGGATCCGAGCCGCGTCTGCAACCTACACCACAGCTCACGGCAACGCCGGATCGTTAACCCACTGAGCAAGGGCAGGGATCGAACCCGCAACCTCATGGTTCCTAGTCGGATTCGTTAAC
>PVHT021183646.1:12308655-12390765 GCA_004024745.2 Catagonus wagneri
GAGCATCTTTTAAACGTAACAATGCATAAGTGAACCCGTGCTCATGAAGTGCCTGCTGCCTGGGCCATTTCTCCCCAAAGACATGTCCAACTTTGACCTACTCCTTCGTTTGGCCATGGTTGACTTTGAAGGCAAAAACAGAGAGAGAAAGAGAGGAAGAGAATGCACTCTATTCCTTCTGCCCACAGCCCCTCCAGATGCCTAGTAGCTGGAGTATGTTACAGGCCTGCCATAGCCCCAGAGCTTCCACTTGGCCCTGCCTGCTGACATTGCCAGAAAAGCCTCATAAATTCTCTGTGAGGCTAAAGCCAGACAACAATACAGTGAGCCTGTTCTGCTTACCTCCTCCCAGGAGCTTAGATCCATGGAGGGTTCCCTTTCAGAACATAACTAGGGGCAGCCATACCACTCCATTTTTTAATTTACCACCTTTCCCATTCGTTTATTTTTAACAGCACTTATTTATGTATTTTTGTCTTTTGAGAGCCACACCCACAGCATATGGAGGTTCCCAGGCTAGGGGTCAAATCAGAGCTGTAGTCGCTGGCCCACACCACAGCCACAGCAAAGCCAGATCCGAGTCGCATCTGCGACCTCGGCTCATGGCAACATCGGATCCTTTACCCACTGAGCAAGGCCAGGGATCAAACCTGCATCCTCATGGATACTAGTCAGATTCGTTTCCACCAAGCCAGGACAAGAACTCCAACAGCATTTTTCTTTCCTTTTTTTTTTTTTTAGGGCCACACCCACAGCATATGGAGGTTCCCAGGCCAGGGGTCAAATCAGAGCTACAGTTGCCAGCCCACGCCACAACCACAGCAACGTAGGATCCGAGCCACGTCTGCGACCTACACCACAGCTCACGGCAACGCCAGATCCTTAACCCACTGAGCAAGGCCAGGGATCGAACCCAAAACCTCATGGTTCCTAGTCGGATTTGTTTCCACTGCACCATGATAGGAACTCCTTAAACAGCATTTATTGAGATAAATGTTCGATCACAAAATCTGGAGAAAATTGGCATCTTGAAAATATTGATCCTTTCCATCAAAGAACATTAAGCTTTCCAAGTCTTTCTATACCCTTCAGTAAAATTTTTAATTATCTTATTAATTTTTCTTCCTTTCATCCTGTATAAACTCAAAATCTTAAATCTGTTGTATAAGAAGAAAGTTTTTCATCCATAATTGAAACCATCCGGAATTTTAAAGTGTTTTTTGTTTTTGTTTTGTTTGCTTTTTAGGGCCACACCACCAGATCCTTAACCCACTAAGCGAGGCCAGGGATCAAACCCGCATCCTCATGGATACTAGTGGGGTTCGTAGTCTGCTGAGTCACAATGGGAATGCCTTAAAGTAATAGATTTATTTTATTAGCAATTTAAGGGACTCAAAATTAACACAGATTTTGGAGTTTCTGTTGTGGCGCCGCAGAAACAAATCTTACTAGGAACCATGAGGTTGCGGGTTCGATTCCTGGCCTCACTCAGTGGGTTAAGGATCAGGCATTGCCATGAGCTGTGGTGTAGGTCGCAGACGCCACTGGGATCTGGTGTGGCTGTGGCTGTGGCGTAGGCTGATGGATACACCTCCAATTCGACCCCTAGCCTGGGAACCTCCATATGCTGTGGTGCAGCCCTAAAAAGACCAAAAAAAAAAAAAATTAACACAGATTTAGCTCAATCTCACCTTCCACACTTACATTCTTATAACTCATGTTTATAACTTTTGAGACACTGGAGGATCTTGCAGTGAATCAATAACTAAAACATTTATATAGTTTAGTTCTAATCTATATAGTTTAGTTACTTATTATACACAAGTACAAAATAACCTTTAGACTTAGATTAAAACTACTTATTGGAAAGGAGTTATAGCGGATACTACTTTATTTCAACACTGTTGCCACTGTATACATTTTGGAACTCCTCTTTTTACAATTGCCATTTCAAAGAACTTTCTGCAACTTTTTGTCCTGCAGATTCAGCCTATGTTAATTTGGCCAGCTAAAACATTCAGTGGTAAATTCAGGTATATTCTCATACTCCTTTTCTTGTAAATACTTATCTAGTTTCCTTTTCCACCCTGGGCTTCAAGTTTCTAAGAAGAAGAATACAACGATTTCTGGAGGGTCTTTATATCAGTGAAGTTTTCTGAAAATAAAGTTTCCTTCTGCATCTTATGAGAATTCATTTAAAGCAAAGAACCGATTTTCCCCCACTCTCTTCACTGCTACCTTTAACTTTTCCAGTCCTCCAACATGCCAAGTTGAGGGTCTTTACTGAACTTGCTCTTTCCTCTCTTTTCCTGGTTCTTTTTTTTTTTTTTTTTTTTTTTTTTTTTTTTTTTTTTTTTTTTTGCCTTTTGTCATTTTAGGGCCACACTCGTGGCATGTGGAGGTTCCCAGGCTAGGGGTCTAACAGGAGCTGTAGCCACTGGCCTGCACCGCAGCCACAGCAACGCGGGATCCGAGCCGCATCTGCAACCTACACCACAGCTCACGGCAACGCTGGATCCTTAACCCACTGAGCGAGGCCAGGGATCGAACCCACAACCTCATGGTTCCTAGTCAGATCTGTTAACCACTGAGCCACAACGGGAACTCCTTTTCCTGGTTCTTCACCTCTTCACGACACCTAGGTTTCTGCTCAGTGTCACTCTACTTACACATTCCAACACTCTCTCCAGGGCTTTACTCTCTGTAGCAGTTTTTACCTGAAATTATATTATTTCCTCCACTAGAATGCAAGCTCTGTAACAAATGTTATTTATCAATGATAAATATGTTATTCATATAAGCAAACTCTCTTAAAGGTCAATTAAAAAAATGATACCTACAGATACATGGAAAAGGAGAGATTCCAAAGCTTGGCAACGAAAGCAATATCTTGATTTCCCTATTGAGGCTATATGGATGGAGAATGGTTTATTAAGAAGACACCTTTGCAGATGTCCTTGTTGGCACAGTGGGTTAAGGATCCTGTGTTGTCAGTGCCGTGACTCAGGTTACTGCCATGGCACCAGTTTGATCCTTGGCCCAGGAATTTCCACATGCTGCAGGGCACAGCCAAAAAAAAAAAAAACCACCAAAAACAAAAACACAACTTGCAAAAGGCATTTACCTACCCCTACTGCCCTATGCTGTTGCTAAAGGGACTTCTGGGTTTAAAGGCAATGACAAGTGTGTACAGGATACATTCTTAATACCCTCCGATAAAACTGAAAACACACTTTCCCAGAGAAACAATATCAGATATGGCAGTCAAAGAACCAGTTCTGGTTCCAGAACAATGTCAGCTACAGAAAAATATAGTTCTAAGTAAGAATTTATCCTTTGGAACACAGGCCGTTATGTTTTGAAACTGCCTACTCTTCTAAATGGCAATTGACAAATCAATCAGTGCACTGTAGAAAACTGCTCAGAGCATATTTGCAAGGAGGGACCTATACTAAAATAAATGAGCTGGACTCTAATCATTTAGGGTAGATTACCCACCTGTTTATCCCACAAAGAAGGATGCTACAGCTGTGGTAAAGGATAAGCATACAAAGCCCGACATCAAAACCATGTTTTATTAAAAGATTATGTGACATTATACTTTGGTCTTCTATTTAACAGAGCATTCAAAAAAATACTGAAGAGCGTGTTACAATCCAAAGCATTATACAGAATATAATGCTACATGAGTGCCATAGCAATTAGCTACTTTTAGAAGCTGCAGAGGCAACTGTGGTCAGTGATGAGGTGAGTGGATATGGGGCAGGGTAGGGCAGAGTAAGGCTGGTAAGGATTTGGATTGAAATGCCATGAAGAAAGGGGTAGAACTGGGTCCTAAATGTCTTGGCAGTTCTGCAGGTTTTCCCACCTACCTTTTCCCCGTCTGTAAAGTCAACTGCATTTAGACACTGATGACTCAAAAACAAAGGCCAAGGTAGGCTAACAGAGGCGGGGTAGTACAACATGATTATCAAAGATATGCTCTCCTATCGACACTGTAAAAATAACATCTGGCCTCACTCTGGACAGAAGGGGGTCACAAACAGGCCAACTCCTCCATTCATACCAGCAGACTGCAAATTCAGCTCTTGCTTTGTTCCTCCTAACCAACGCCTGGATTACTACTATCCCAGCCAAGCAACATATAGTACTTTTTCTCTGCAAATCCTGGGACAGGGACTGTCTTTTAACTCTCTCCTATTCTAAGTGAGAGCCCTTTTCTTTGTGAAGCACCAAAACAGCCCCTTTGGGCTTCAGTTCAACTCAACCTTCTCTCCAGAATCAGTGTTGTCACTCTCCTTTTTATCATGTGGAAATCCTAGATTCACACTTATTCCACCCGGATTTCCCATTAAAATAACTCCTTTCAAAGGTTCACAGTGTGTATCTGCACTTTAACCAGGGAAAGCTTAAGTGAACTCCTGCAGAACATTTACTTGGGAGAGTCGTTCTTACACTTTTGGAAGCACAGAATCACATAGCTAGATCATTGGACCCCATCCCCAGAGTCTCTTCAAAGTCTAGAGTGAAGCCCCATAATATGCACTTCCAACAAGTTCCCAAATAATACTGATGCTACGTATCCTGGGCAACACTTTGAGAACCACTAATTTAGGTATATTGCTTTACATTTTAAGGACTACTGCAACCTCAAACAGCTGTCACTCTATCCATTAACAGACCTTAATGCATGCTTTTTAGTGAGAAGGCTGTGACTTATTCCTACAGGTGAGGAGGAAAATATAAGCTAGTCTGGAATCACTAAATTTGGAAATGTCGATGATATCGCTCGAACCTTAGTCAAGGCTAGTTCGTAAGGATAGAGGATGGAGGATAAAAAATAGTCTTACCCATTTTACCATTTATAAAAAATTTCTACAAACATTACTCGGCGTGTCTTTTGCAAAGCAGTAACCACCACGAAAACTCTTCCGGTAGCATTTCCCAGCGCTCCAACAAAACTGCCAATCAGTGTCTACACGGTCCTGCCAACCCCGCAGAAGCAGGCGATGGGCAGGGTTTCCCAGAGCAACACCTAAAAAGGGCTGGGTCTGCAGAAAAACTGAACTCAGATTTGAATTTTAGGTGAATTTTTCCCACCAAGTCAGCGTACTTAAGGAAAAGAAATCACACCCTGAAAACACTAGCAAAGCTCGCTAAAGCTTCTTTTCGCTGACCAAACGGGTTGAACAAACCGCACTGGGGAAGAAAAACGGCAGGAAAGATGCAAAGGTGGCCAACAGGTGCGCGAGCCGCTGAGAAAAGGTCCCGGGAGCGCGGCGCCACCGGACCCCGCCGCGGGGGCCCGGGTGCTGGTGGAGATCGGGGGCGCGGAGAGGAGAGAGCCCGGAGGGCCGGCTCGGCGGCAGGGGGGCGCCGCAGGCCCGCTCCTCACCTGGTTGAGTTCGTTCTCAGCTGCAATCCGCAGCCTCGGGTCGATGGTGCCCTTGAGCGCCTGGATGATCCGGTTGAGGTCCATCTCCCGGGCGGGGGCTCCGCGGCCCCCCGGACCAGCAGGCCAGACGGCAGCTTCAGTTTTTCTTTGGACCCTCGCGGCCTCCTCCTCCGCGACCCCTGCACTACCTCACTCCCCAGCCTCCGCCGCCGTCGCCCCCTGCAGCCACTTGCTGCGCCACTCTGACTCCGCGCCCCCTGTCCTCCCTTCCTACCCCCCGCAACTCGCTCTCCATTCACCCTTTTACGACAGCCGGTGGGAGGGGGGAGAAGTCAGAAGAGGAAGCGGCGCCTCTTTTACGACGGCCTCGTCCCCCGCGCGTGACGCTATGGCCGCTCCCACTGGCGGCTGCCATGATGCTGTACGGAAAGCGGCCGCGGCTTCTTCCCCAGCGGAGCACTGGTCGCGAGCGCCGGCAGGAGGCCGCCTTGCCGCCGTACGGAAAAGAGCCTCCCGCTTCTTCCCAGATGGGGAAACGAGCGGAATAGGTGTCTCTTTACAGCTGCTTCCAAATTAAGCATGTGTGGATGGAGTGGCGCTTTCTGTGAGTCCGAGAACGGTTTGGGCATCGTTACAACGCAGCCTCTTCCAGAGCAGACTTTTGGGACCTTGAGATCATCTAGCCCGCAGGAGGACGGTGTTCCCTCGGTCTGTGGGAGCCATCATTCGTTCATGCATTCACTCATTTAGTCACTGAACATTTTTTAAGCATGTATTTTTGAGCCAGCGTACTGAGATGTTTAGGTACCACGCTGTAACAAAATGAATTCAGTGCAGGTTACTATGAAGGAGTTTACGGTGTGATAGAAGAAACAAAGATAAACAGAAAAATGTCCTTACAAAGTGTGGAAATACAGAGATCAGAGAGAATGATATGCCTGAGAGTTTCCGAAATTTTTCAAGTCTCAGAAAAATAGTGAAAGGCAAGAAAGGCTATACTGTTCCCACTGTGGATATATCTGGCCCCACAATTTCAATAGCATATAAATATTAAAAAGCTAGTTGTTCCTGAGGTTAACCCAGAAAAAGAGAGTTCTCATTACATTTGTAAAGAAGATGACTGTGGGCAAAATACAGCCGAAAGGGGTGTGATCGTTCCAGGAGCAGATAATCAGGATGAATGGGTTCAGTTAACTGGGTTCAATGAAGGGAGTAGAAAATATGTGGCTGAAAACTTAGCTGCCTGAAATCTCTCCCCTCTGCAGAGGCTGTAAATGGGACCACATCCTTCAGCTGGGTGCAAAAGTGCCTAGCAATAATTCTCTAGCTGCTCCAGTTTTGCCTATTCTCTACATTTCCATCAGAGTAATATTTCTTAACAGTCAATATCGTCATGTTCCTTCCTTGATGATTTCCTATCAATTTCAAAATAAAATAAAAACTCCTTCGTACTTGAAGTTATCATGAAACATACGCCTTTCATCTTCACACTATTTCCTTATCCCATTCTCTTGGACCTCAAGGATCTAAAACCCCTTGACCTCTGAAACTTTAACTCCAGTATCCTCAAGTCAGGACCCTTTTTTTCCATCTCTGTCTCCCTCAATAATTCTATACTTGTTTTCCAACCCAATCACTTTTCAGTCCTCCTAGCCTATCTAGTCTCGACTACATACACATCCTTCTCTGCTATTCAGCTCCCTGTTTAACTTTTCAAATCCACCCTTGACCCACTATGCAAACTGACACCGTTAAAAATGTGTGTTCTTTTCTTAGGCTCAACAATCCTAATCATTTCCTTTGCTCAGCACCGTCTTCAGCACCTCAGCAACTGTCCCAGCCCTTGAGACCCTTCTCAGACTCCCTACCCCTTTTCACAGAGCCGTGCAAAGATGAACAAAACCATTCAGTTTTGTAATGGTTTGTAAAAGTTACAATTTGTAAAAGTTTTTCCTATGTTTTCAACCTCTCCCTCTCTCCACTGATTGAACCTCGGCCTAAAACCATTTCCCCCCAGTTTAAAAAAAAAAAAAAAGACATCTTTCTTCAGGAATACCAACTATTGTTTTCTTTTTTCTTGGTGTTTTTTTTTTTTTTTTTGACCATGCCCACAGTGTGTGGACGTTCCCAGGCCAGGGAATGAACCCAAGTCACAGCAGTGACCCCAGCCACTACAATGACAACATCAAATCCTTAACCCACTGCACCAAAAGAAGCCTCCCTATTGTTCATTCTTTTTCACTTTCATTCCAAAGCATGGTCTTCATTCCTTGTCTCTGCTTCCTTCCTTCCTATTCCTGCTTCCATCGGCTATTCCCAGGCTTCTGCCTTTATTTACCCTACTAAAACTGCCCACAAAAATGAACGCAGATCCTTTAGTTGGTATCTAAAGACATGCATTTGGTATACGCAAGAGACGGTTTTAGTTATCTTAAACTCCCTCTCTTCCTCTCTTTCTCTCTCTCTCTCCCTCTGTTTCTTTGTCTCTCTCTCATATCTGGCACTGTATTTTTTAGATACAGAGATAGATAGATAGATAGATAGATAGATAAAAAAGTATCTTTATATTCCACAACCAAATGCTGGTAAGGATGCAGAGAAACTGGAACACTCATGTATTGTTGGCAGGAGTTTAAAATGGTGCAGCCTTCCTGGAAAACACTGGTTAAACAAACTAATACATCTATGGCATGGAATACCACTGAGCAGTGGAAAAGAACAATACATGCAACAACCTGGATAAATCCTGGATAAGAATCATGCCAAGTGAAAAAAAAAAGGCCAATCCCAAAAGGTCACATACTATCTGATGCCATTTATATAACTTTTTAAATGTAACATTCTTAATAAATCAAGAAAATAACAGATCAGGGATGGTGCAGGTTAAAGTGGGCATGAGAACAAGAGGGAAGTGGGTGTTACTACAAAAGGGCAACGTGAGGGATTCTTGTGGGGATGGAAATAACCTGTATCTTGATTGCATCAATCTCAATATCCTGGTTGTATTACTGTACCAGAGTTTTGCCAGATGTTACCACTGAAGGAAATTGGATAAAAACTACAGGGAACTCATTTGTATTATTTCTTACAACTACATAAGAATCTACGATTATCAAAAAAAATGAAAAAATTTAAGTAACAAAATACATAATTTATGATGTTCCTGTGAAAAATTCATATGCATTAAAAGAGTCAGTGAAGACAAGATACTAAAAACTAATGCTATCAAATCAGTGGTGTCTGAGGGTGGGGAAAAAAGCATTTATGATTCTGCTCTCAGATTCCTTTGCAAATGTTTTTTTGTTTGTTTGTTTTTTGTCTTTTTGCCTTTATGTAGAGCTGCACCTGCAGCATATGGAGGTTCCCAGGCTAGGGGTCTAACAGGAGCTTAGCTGCCGGCCTTCGCCACAGCCACAGCAACGCGGGATCCGAGCCACGTCTGCAACCTACGCCACAGCTCACGGCAACGCCGGATCCTTAACCCACTGAGCAAGGCCAGGGATCGAACCCGCAACCTCATGGTTCTTAGTCGGATTCGTTAACCACTGAGCCACGAAGGGAACTTTCCCTAAACTGTATCTTTAACTTATATATCACTCATTACTTATGATTCCCCTCATTACTGTGCATGAGGGGATGTCTATATTTATTAGCACACTCACCTTATGCAAAGCAGAATTTGAGCAAGCTATATTGTCTTGTTGTATCATCATGGTTTGCATATACCTCACCTCTCAGTGCCTCTTTCCTCGTCTGCTTCCAAAGGCTTTTCTGAAGACTGAGATAAGCATACTACTCGTGGTACCTGCTCAATATTAACTATCATCACTGTATTCTATTTAAAAGGAGAGGAGAGACCTTATTCAACCTTTGATAAATGAGACATAGTGAGACATAGTCTCACCGTACGCCTGAAACATAATAAGCAATTAATAAGTACTGGTTAAATGAATAAATGAATGCACGTCAGAGAGATAAGGGGTCTGAAACAGCATATGTACAGTAGGAATAAAGAAGGTAGGATAGATGTGAGACATTCCTCAGGTTGAATCATCAAAAACTTGTGACTGATTAGATATACAAAGTAACAAGGGGAAGTCAGAAATGATTCTAGAGTATCAAGCTTTGGAAAACAGAAGAAATATTACATTTTGGAAGAAAGAGTTTGTCTGGACATGTTGAACTAGAAGTGCTTATAGGTCATACAGATAGATTTCCAGTGACCATCAGAAATTTACACCTGGCTCTCACAGCAAAGCTGGGCGATAAGGAAGCTGTGGCAAGGAGTTAAAGGAGAAAAGGGATGGAGTTAGAGAACTGATTCATCTGTGTATATCGCTTAGTAGATACCATAGAAGTGGGTAACTTTATCCTGGAAATGTAGCACAGAGGATAACTGGCAAGATTACAGCTCAAATTACAGAAGTAATTTTTACTCCAAGCACGGTAATTTTTACTCCAAGCACTGTGACCTTTTTGGAGACTCAACATTTTAGCCACCTAAATGGAATATCACACAGCTGCCCTCCTCATTGTTGGCAGCAGTTCATCTGCTGGTCAACGTTAGCAGTGTTGAATCTAGTCCATATGGTAAGAACAAAATGGGAGTTAAAGCTCAATACATGCTTCATGTAAATCAGTGAAACTAGAACACACCCTCACACCATGCATAAAAATAAACTCAAAATGGCTTAAAGAGTTAAACGTAAGACAAGACACCATAAAACTCCTAGAAGAGAACATAGGCAAAACATTCTCTGTCATCAACAGTACAAATGTTTTCTTATGTTAGTCTCCCAAAGTAACAGAAATAAAAGCAAAAATAAACCAGTGGGATCTAATCAAACTGACAAGCTTTTGCACAGCAAAGGAAACCATAAAAAAAGAAAAGTCAACCTATGGAAGGGGAGAAAATCGTTTCAAACAATGAAACTGACAAGGTTTAATCTCTAAAATATACAATCAACTTATACAACTCAACAGCAAAAAAACTAACAACCCAATTGAAAAATGGGCAAAAGACCTGAAAAGACATTTCTCCAAAGAAGATACACAGATGGCCAACAAGCACAGGAGAAAATGCTGGACATCACCAATGATTAGAAAAATGCAGATCAAACCTACATTGAGGAACCACCTCACACCAGTCAGAATGGCCATCATTAACAAGTCCACAAATAATAAATGCTGGAGGGGGTGTGAAGAAAAGGGTACTCCCCTACACTGCTGGTGGGAATGTAAGTTGGTATAACCAGTAGGGAAAACAGTATGGAGGTACCTCAGAAAACTGAATATAGAACTACCATATGGCCCAGCAATCCCACCGTTGGGCATATACCTGGACAAAACTTACATTAAAAAAGACACATCCTCCCCATGTTCATTGCAGCACTATTCACAATCGCCAAGACATGGAAACACCCTAAATGTCCAACAAAAGATGAACAGATTAAGAAGATGTGATATATAAACACAATGGAATACTACTCAGCCATAAAAGAGAATAAAAGAATGCCATTTGCAGCAATATAGATGGAACTAGAAACTTTCATACTAAGTGAGTGAGAAAGGCATATGATATCACTTATATCTGAATCTAAAATATGATGCAAATGAACCTTTCCACAGAAAAGAAACTCATGGACTTGGAGAACAGACTTGTGGTTGCCAAGGGGGAGAGGGAGGGAGTGGGATGGACTGGGAATCTGGGGTTAATAGATGCAAACTATTGCATTTGGAGTGGATAAGCAATGAGATCCTGCACAGGGAATTATATCTGGTCACCTGTGATGGACACGATGGAGGATAATGTGAGAGAAAAGAATATGTGTGTATATATATGTATATATATATATATATATATATGTGTGTGTGTGTGTATGTGTGTGTGTATATATATATATGAATGACTGGATCACTTTGCTGCACAGTAGAAATTGACAGAACACTATAAATCAACTATAACAGAAAAAATAAAAATAATTTTTAAAAAACTCAATACCCAAAAATCCCTACCTATAAGTTCAATGACATATCTCAAAACATTTTAAATGATCCTCAAGTGAATAGAGTAAAGTTTGTGATTAAATGCCTCTACTTCAAAAGTGTCTGTACTGGCAGAGCTCCACATCTTAGCACTTGAAATATATTCAAGAGTATATACCTACATGCTGTAAATGTAAGATCTTCAGTATTTTGTTAAGGTAATGAAGTCAGTGGTAGGGTAATGTCCGTTAAAATGTCACATATAACCAAAAGTCCTGAGTAGATTTTTCTGAAAGAATGGGACAGACATCTCAGCTAAAGAGGAATTTTTTGCTTTTTAGGGCCGCACCCACGGCATATGGAGGTTCCCCGGCTACGGGTCCAGTCGGAGCTGTAGCCGCCGGCCGTCGCTACAGCCACAGCAACGCGGGATCCGAGCCGCGTCTGCGACCTACACCACAGCTCACGGCAACGCCGGATCCTTAACCCACTGATCAAGGCCAGGGATCGAACCCACAACCTCATGGTTCCTAGTCGGATTCACTTCTGCGGCGCCACAATGGGAACTCCCAAAGAGGAATTTTTAAAAAACAAGAAATCAGTATATAAAGCCAAAGTAATAGCGGGTTAGGAAGTTTCTGGCTTCTGTTCTGAACAGAAGTCTGAAACTTCCACCTCTAAGAGGCTAAAATGGTATTGTGGTGAGAAGGCATAGAAGCTAAATGAGTGGTCGTAACTAAGACTGAAGATGAAATATTTAAATATTTACTTTTTTTTTTTTGGCTGCGACTGAAGCATGTGGAAGTTCCCAGGCCAAGGATACAGCCAGCACCACAACAGCAACGCGTGTCACTGCAGTGACAATGCCTGAAATGTTTACTTTTAAATCAGCTTTTTCCTCAAAATGTTCTATTTCTTAATTTCCTCAAGCTTTCCACATTTCACATTGGAAAAGGAGTCATCCTGTTCAAATTCAGGGCACAGAAGAAATGATAACAGCCTCCACTGAGCCCAGTTTGTCCAGTTCAGGATTTAGTCTGCCCTAGCAAAGCTGAGTAGTGTATCTAAGACATCAGTGCAAAACAGCAATGGAGGCGTTCCTGTCGTGGCTCAGTGGTTAACAAATCCGACTAGGAACCATGAGGTTGCCGGTTCGATCCCTGGCCTCGCTCAGTGGGTTAAGGATCCGGCGTGGCCGTGAGCTGTGGTGTAGGTTGCAGACGCGGCTCGGATCCCGCGTTGCTGTGGCTGTGGCGAAGGCCGGCAGCTACAGCTCCTGTTAGACCCCTAGCCTGGGAACCTCCATATGCCGCGGGTGCGGCCCTAGATAAGGCAGAAAGACAAAAACAAAACAAAACAAAACAAAAACCCAGCAATGGAAAATACGATGAGGGAAAACACACCTGGGGAGCTAAGAGCAGTAAGAATGGTAGGAAGGGGCCACACAAACCAAGCCTGGCTCAGGAACTTCTGCAGTGGCCTTAGAAAGTCAGTCTCCAAGAGCCTCAATTTTCTTATCCCCCACAACAGTCTCTACCTCACCAGGACCACCGCAAAGGTCAAATAAGAGTCCACAGATGAGAGTACTCGACAAGTTATGAAGTGAAATGGAAATATTAGTAAAAGTTTTTTGTGGTAAAACTCTTCCATGTATTATCCCAGGCTTAATGAACATTAAAACCGACCCTCAAGCTCTGTCCACGAAAAGACAAGGCAGGGTAAGAACCACAGCAATCTACCATTTTATCTTTTACTTTAAAAATGTTTTTTGTCTTCTTAGGGCCGCGCCCGTGGTCTACGCAGGTTCCCTGACTAGGGGTCCTCCATAGACCACGGAGCCACAGCAATGCCACACCTGAGCCACTTCTTTGACCTACAGCACAGTATACAGTGATTCTGGATCTTTAATCCACTGAGTGGAACCAGGGATCGAACCCTGGTCCTCATGGATCCTAGTTGGGTTCACTATCACTGAGCCACCAATGGGAACTTCTACTTTAAATTTTTTTAATAAAAATGTGTTCTAGGGGTTCCCGTTTTGACCCAGCAGGTTAAGAACCAAATACAGTCTCCATGAGTATATGGGTTCAATCCCTGGCTTTGCTCAGCGGGTTTAGGATCTGGCATCGCCGCAAGCTGCAGCAAAGCTCAGAGATGTGGCTCAGATCTGGTGTTGCTGTGCCTGTGGTGTAGGCTGGCAGCTGCAGCACCAATTCAGCCCCTAGCCCAGGAACTTTCATTTGCTACGGGTGTAACTATTAAAAAAAAGAAAAAGAAAATGTTCAGTAATATGCAGAATTAAAAATATCTACTATAATAATTAATAAAATACATGATGAAAAATACCTACTACAACCCCCTTTCCTTAAAGCCAACACACTATCCAATTTTGTACATACTACCTGGGGTGGTGGTGGGGGGGAATTCAAATGATCACATATACATGCCTTTAGAAATTTTTACACAAATTATATTGCTCACACTCCTCTATATTTTCTCTTCCAACTTTTTCAACCAATTTCCTAGTGATGGGCATCCAGACTCATTCTCCAGTTTTTGCTGTTACAATTAATGCTATGCAAAATACCTCTAAAATATCTCTATCCATGCATCTTAGTGTGATTTCAAAACTATTTGTAAATTCCCAGCAGTGGAATTTCTCGGTCAGAAAGCATATACTTTATCTCTCCAAAAAGTATGAATTTTATTCCTATCTATAGTATGAGTGCCCATTTTCCCACATGCTTGCCAAAATATGCACCTTAAAACTTTAGGGAGTTCTCTTGTTGCACAACAGGTTAAGGATCTAGTATCATCACTGCAACAGCTCAGGTAGCTGCTATAGCATGGGTTCAATCCCTGGCCTGGGATTGAGCCAAAAAAAAAATTATAATTTACATACATCCATAGGTTTTTGGTTTTTTTTTTTTGGTATGTACATATGAACAGCCTCTTCACTTCTGTTACCCTGTTTTTGGTCACCTTTTTCTCGATTTCCTCTCACCACAGCTGATCATTTGTCTTTTGACATTATTTCCCCTAACAGAAGTTTTAAAGGAATAAATTCTGTGTGTCAGATTTATCCATCTTCTATGGCTTCTGGGTTTTGTGTCCCACTTAGAAATCTCTTCCATACTTCCACATAGGTGTTCTCCCCCACAAAAATCATGCCGCTACAAAGCCAAAGTCAATAAGCCCCACCTCCACATTCAAAGTTTCCAGTCGTTTTTTTAGGTGCCACATTCTTAAATATGAACATCTAACCAATAATCTTAAGTTTCTGAGAGAATACATTAATACAGACATAGAGAAATAAACGAAGACACAAAGAAACTACAGAGGTAGGAAATCTTTTCGAAAAATCAACTATCCTTAGAATTAGACAATAAAGCAATCATGAAACAAGAATGGAATACATATGTAAGGAATATTCAAGATAACAGAAATAAATGTAGCAGAAAATTTAAAACTCCGTAAAAAAAGGTCGATAGACAAAATCAAGGGAATCTTGCAAAAGGTAAAACTTAGAACTGAGAGAAAAGATGAGAAGATTAAATAACTGGTCCAAGGAGGTTTAGCTTTGAGTACAATTTCCAGATATAGAACAGAAAAAAAACAGAAGTGTGCCAGAAATCAGAGAAATAACTCAAGAAGAGATTTGCTCTCAGCACATGAAATGGATAAAATTGATATACTTGGTATGTCTGAACATTCCTTTTTTTGGTCTTTTGTCATTTTAGGGCCACACAGGCAGCATATGGAGGTTCCCAGGCTAGGGGCTGAATTGGAGCTGTAGTCACTGGTCTACGCCACAGCCACAGCAACGTGGGATCCTAGTCGCGTCTGCCACCTACACCACAGCTCACGGCAATGCCGGATCCTTAACCCACTGAGCAAGGCCAGGGACCGAACCCACAACCTCATGGATCCTAGTTGGATTTGTTAACCGCTGCGCCATGATAGGAACTCCTGAACATTCATTTTTATAGCCCCTGAGCCTGCCAGATAACCCACATATTTGAAAGACAAAATTAATCATTTATTTCAACACATAAGGCCCTTAGAATAAAATGAATAAAGGAAGCTGCTTAAGAAATTTAGAATTAGCCTAAGACCTCTTGATACTGATAATGGGTAACAATATTTTATCAAATAGCTAACAGCATCTTGCACTGGTAGCAAGTAAGCTGTACCTATCAGTTTGTCAACACTTGCCCAAAAGCTACAAAATGAAGACAAGTATACTGGCCTAATCATTAAAGTGGAAATTAAGAATATCCCTGAGATACAGTAGCCAATGGAAGACCTAAAGAGACAACTCAATTTTTTTCATCAAAATAAAGTGTTTGGGAGTTCCTGCTGTGGTGCAGTGGGTTAAGGATCTGACTGCAGCAGCTCAGGTTGCTGTGGAGATGTGCATTCAATCCCTGGCCCAGAGCAGTGTTAAGGATCTGGCATTGCCACAGCTGCTGTGCAGGTCGCGGCTGTGACTTGGATTCAGTCACCAGCCCAGAACTTCTGGATGCCACAGGTACAGCCAAAAAAACAAAAATGAGGTGCCTGGCAGGGGACAGAAAGGAATTCATATGGAAAAACTTTAATGTCTATATGCCAACAATTATTTCACCTTATAAAACACATAAAATGTCATTCTAGTTATCACAAGGATCCCACTAAGACATCAGTCATTAAAGGAATTAAACCTTGCAAACAGGAAAAATCAAAGTGTAAAAATACAGTATGTGGTGTCAACGCACTGTAAAATTGTAGCTATTATGCAGTTTAGAAATTTTCAATTTAAAAATGGGATGGTTGACAAATACCTGGTTCAGGAAGCTTTACATACTTCATTTACTTGCTAAATAATTGTAGAGGGGGTAAGAGTCAGTTGCTCACAGTTCTTAAGAGAGAATTCATTTAACAAAAGTCTAGAAGGTTTAAAGTGAAAGAAAACCCGGAGAATTCAATAAACAGAAAAACTTTCTCCCATCTCTACCTCCAATAAAACAAGTATCTCTGCATTCAGAGATAAATAATAATTTTATGGAATGCCTTTCCACTTCAGGCACATCTACAAGATCCTCTCAGTAAAACAGAAGTTCCTTACACAAGGTCCATCAATGTGCTTTACATATGTGGATCCTCACTGCGACACGCACATCTTTCTATAAAGACAGCTGGACTGTCATCAAAAGTTTCCAGAAAAATAGTGTCTTCAAAAGTTATGTTACTATAGAATGAAATGTACTGTCCATTCTCAAAAGTCTAAGAATAGTTCATTTCCCAGTTCATCAACTTTACACTTAGGAAAATAGTTATGTCATTTAAAATACTTTCCCCAAACATGAGTATCATCACGAGGGGATACCCTAATCAATGAATCGCTTCTTGTTGGACACTTGCCCTAAAAAATATAAAGAGTCACTCACAATAGTTTAAATAAAAGTTGACTGTGTGCAGGATGTAATGTCTTAATAAGCTGAAGACCCTAATGCAGCACAGTGGCTAAAAAAGACTGAGAAGGGCCTCATTGAACTTGATCAACAACTGCTCTTACACTTCAAGTTTTCCCCTCAAACATTTAATTATATTTCTGCTTTTCTGTATACTTTTTAGTTTGTGTTCTGGACATAAAAGCTATTAACTAATTTATTTAACTGGAATATGACTATCCCTAACTCACAAAGTACCTACCATGAGTTGAAATTTTTTTTTGTCTTTTTGCCTTATCTAGGGCTGCACCTGCGGTATATGGAGGTTCCCAGGCTAGGGGTCTAACAGGAGCTGTAGCCGCCGGCCTTCGCCACAGCCACAGCAATGCGGGATCCGAGCCGCGTCTGCAACCTACACCACAGCTCACGGCAACGCCAGATCCTTAACCCACTGAGCAAGACCAGGGATCAAACCCGCAACCTCATGGTTCCTAGTCGGATTCGTTAACCACTGAGCCACGACAGGAACTCCAGAGTTGAAAAATTTCATTAAATAATGAATCACACTACATCCTCTGACTCCATTTAACACCATGGTGAATTACACGTGGCTCCAGAATTTAACTACTGAACACACACCTAGCTCAAAAACATTAGCCTTAATAACTGAATGCTCTTTTACCATCTTCCTGAGATTATTTAATATCTCAGAGTGAGCAGAGGATCACAGTAACAATTTTCTGCCTCAGCAAGTGACTTGTTCGCAGGGTAAGAATGCCCTTTCTCCAACCCTTAATAAATTCTAGAATTCTGCAATCAAAGTATTCATATTAAAAAACTCTTTAAAGTGAGAAGTATATGTATTAAGTTCTCGTTAGTGAGAAACACATACAAACTTAAATCGAGATGTGTGAATATGTATGTCTAGAATGGATACTTAACTTTGGCAGTGTCTGCTACATTGCATATAAGACCATACACAGAGAACCCTAAACTTTTCAGAATGAGAAAAATACAATTACAGCATCTAATGTTTATTAAATGCTGGTGTGCCAGGCACCGTGTTAGGTCTTCTAGATAAATTCTTCCTTGAACTTCACAATTGCCTTATGAGGCTGATCTACCATGCCCATTTTACATTTCAGGAAATGGTCTTTTAAAAAATCAGTATAGGGAGTTCTCACTGTGGCTCAGAGGAAACGAATCTGACAAGCATCCATGAGGATGCAGGTTCAATCCCTGGCCTTGCTCAGTGGGTTAAGGATCCAGCATTTCCATGAGCTGTGGTGTAGATCACAGATGCGGCTCAGATCCCACGTTGCTGTGGCTGTGGTGTAGGCTGGCAGCTACAGCTCCAATTTGACCCCTAGCCTGAGGACCTCCATATGCCACGGGTGTGGCCCTAAAAAGACCAAAAAAAAAAAAAAAAAAAAAAAAAACCTGCCCAAGATCAGTTACTAACAGGCAAAATCAGCACTCAAAACCTAACACTGCCTGATCCCAGACCTACGCTTTTTGATGACTAAACACTTTGTCTATTTAAGAATCCGCCACTACGAGCCTAAGTGATGGTGGACCAGTCATATTACCTGTATATCTCCTGTTGTATCTTGTATTATCATATAGCAGGTACTTGAAGAAAGCTAACTGAAGGATAACACATCCCACTGCAAAACAGCTTCAGGGAGAATATGTGATCTGGCCAGTGGAACAGATAAAATTTTTTGATGAATGATATGTACACTAACAGAGAAAACTAACTCTAAAAGGAGTAGTTTTATATATATAAGGCTTATTTTAAAATAATAGTATGAACCCATGAATAAATTCCCCATTCAAGAGTTATCAGCGATGAACACTAAAAATTGAACATTTTGCCTCTCAACTAAATGTTCGACCAAATAAAAACACTGAAGGTGCATGTAACTTTTTTATTGAGGCACAACAAGGCATGATAACTTGCCTAAACTCGAGGCAGTTAGTTTAGTAAGCTGAACGTTAATACAGTTAAGGATTAAGTGCAAACAATATACATTCACAGCTTGACTAGCGAGGCTACATCACAATTTATAAAGTGCCAGATTAGTGCTAATTGTCATTCAGCTTGATATTTTTCACCATGGGGAGGAAAACAAAAAAGTAAGGACCTCCTCCTTCTTCTAGGATTGAAAACATTTTCCTAAACCATCAATTACAAGGGCAAGCACTACTTTTCTTTTATTCCCACTAATTCGAACACCACATCCTTTCATTGTCAATTCTGTACTGACTTTCAATCTTGGTAAAGAAGATAACCTGAAAACGTAGAATATTTCCAACTACTTCCATAAATTGCTCCCCTGTGCAGACGTAACCAGATCTGGTCTCCCTGGAAGAGCTGAAGAATCGCGTGATTACTAGCAGTTTCATGGTCTGGAGCACCATCATTGGCATAGGCAGATACCAAGACCTCTTCATTCTTCATGAGGTTGACATACAGTGGCACATTCACTGCCAGCTTTAGCATGTGAAAAATGAAAACATACGTGCCATTCACCGGGCAATTAAATCTACCAAGCTGAAGATCAAAAGTTTCTCCCAAGTTGTTCAGAAGAAGATCGAACACAATAGGTTGGTCTAAAGTTCCAGGGGCGAGGTTAGAGGTTCTGGCTGCTGAGAAGGCAACTCGCATCTGCTGAGGCAGGGGATACACGTGTACTGGCAGTATGGTGGCTGCTGGGTTTGTCACTGGCACATCCACAGGGGTCATGCTACGCGAGTCTCCTTGTCCAGAGTCACCACTGTTAAAAGTTTCGTTGTCTCTTTCTGGGCTGCTCACCTGAGAAGAATCACTCCACCCTGCTGTTTTATTAGCAACAGTGAGTTTCTCATAATGAAGCAGTTAGCTTTGAACACAATATTTAACATTAGTCGGCTACTGAAACACAGATAAAAATACATTGTATAGTAAATTTGTTTAAACAGCAATAAAGCAGCTCTACAGTATACTTTTCTAGATTCCTCTGGCAACAGGCTTTTCTTCTACTAGTCTAAAGCCGGAAAGGATCTAGGTGGTTTTGTCCAATGGCCTCATTTTTTAAAATAGTATGTGACCCCCAAAGGTTGGATAACTCAACCATAGTTACAGTTAGCGAAGTCTAATACCCAGGTATGTACCCTCTTTTTACTTCTTTATCTTTCTCTCAGAATTCTCACTGAGTTCTTAAGGCCTCACAGTGACAAATTCACTCCAAGTATCTAATGTAGAAGGACTCAAGAAAACTGAGGTTACATTAAAAAAACAACTTTCGGAACTACTAGCCACTAGACATTCAAACATATTTTGTCTTGGTACTAAGCCCCATGATAAATGTTTGTTCTTTATTTCTAAGTTAATATGATAGAAAATTTTAATGTTTTAAGTATTAGAGAGAAGGCCAAGGTAATGGGAATTTCTCACAAGGAAAAGATTCTCTTTCCTTTGTGACAAAGTTAATCTTCAGTAATTCTTGATTTTCGAAGTTACACTGAATCTTTTAATTGTACCTTCACATTTTAAGAAGTATGAAAAGTATCCTGATTTTGTTCAAGTCATTGTGTCTTAATTGTTGCTTACTGCTGTCTATCAAGGTAGTGACACTAGAGTATTTAGAAGTGCTGATTATTCCAGAATCTCCATCCTGAAGCATCATGCAAAACTCTTTTAAGTCAGCATAGTGAATACATAGCAAGGTAATAGTATGCTTTGGTGTCAAGCAACTTTAAGCACACACACTTCAACTGACATGTGACTTCCAAAGCCTTTCTAGGGGTCTAATATCTCCCACAGGTCTTCAGTACTACATTTAAGCAAGCTGAAAATCTCAAGAGATAAATGCTGAAAACAATGTACTTTGGGGAGAACCTGACAAAGGACAAAGGAAGACCTAGAAGTATGTTTGGAGTAAATAAACTCCTCTGTTAATTATCCTTACCTCTAGAATTTGCCCGAGGACCAGATGTCCCTCCTCGCTTGTAACACTGCTGGAAGTTATCCTAAAATGAACACATAATATTTACCTTGGCGCCAAAAAATGCAGGACAGTAATTACTTATTACCCAGGATTACAGGCAGATAAATCCGTAAGACTAAGCGCTCTGAGCTCTTGATCTGGCCTCCTCCAGCAACCAAAGGGACGCCCGGAAAAACAAATAAACCAAGGGCCACGACAGCGATACTGCTTCGGCCATCAATTAACCTGACAAATTAGGTATGTTAATACTTGCAAAAGCAATGAAGCACTTAGGGGACATTACTTAAAGGATACAACGCTAGGTAATGAGGCAATTTCGTAAATACGGCCTGGTCATCTGTCCCTCATCTCAATGTAAGAAGAGATAATAAAGCGAACAGTACAGACCATCGCAGTCTTGTTCTGTTTATAACCCAAAGTGTGAAGACAGTTACAAACTACATTAGGGTTTGGTTTTGTTTTGACAGGGAAATGGGTAAGAACTATAATGTTACTGCCTGAAATCTTTAAGGAAAAATGTTCAAGAGGCAACATTTCAAACGGACTCCCAAGCATGGTGAGAGTCTGCCTCCTTAAAAGTCACAGAAAGAATAATTAGTGATGCAACAAGATGAATACATGTAATAAAAAATTTAAACAGGATAAAAAAAAGCATACAATAAAAATAATAATTAAACTTCCTACCCTAAACCCCTAGTTCTCTTCCCAACAATACTATCATTAATAGCTTATGTTTCCTCAGTAACATATTTAAAGCTAGAACACTGGTATTAAGAAGAGATCACTCCATTACTGAAGTCGGTATTAATCAGTGTATTCCCTTCACACACCGTACCTCATGATCAAATAATAGCAGCTAACATTCGCATCCTTGATATAAGCCTGGCATTGTGGTGCTAAGCATTTATGTGCATCACTTCATCTAATCCGCAATTTCTCAGGGAGCAATCCTCAACACTTCACAGTAAGATAAGTAACTCAGACAAATGAGTCACCCAACAGATAAGGAACCAGAGCTCAGAAAGTGTAACATGCCCAAGGCCACACAACAAGGGAGACGGTGAGATCAGGGGTCAAACCCAAACCACTGAGGTGACTGAGTGTGTTCTCCAAGGTGTGTTCTTCAATACTGCTTCTTCATAGACCTCTGTCTTACCTCACGTAACCCTAAGCTCTTCAAGTACAGGTCCTTTATACATTACCAAGAGAACTCAGTAAAATAACACACACATACTCAAAGGCTTGTAAAACTTCAAAAAAGAAAATGCGGACGTAGCATAAACTGATATCCCTACATGACCAGTGACAGGGAGTTCCCAAAGTTTGTTACAGTGGAATGTCAAACCTCCTCCTATCAGTCTGTTATCATATATTTTGAAGAACATCTGCTGAGATCTTCAAATCAAGAATTATAGGCCAAAAGGGGAACTGCTGTAGAGTACAGGGAACTCTACCCAATAGTCTGTGATAACCTATATGGGAAAAGAATCTGAAAAAGAATGGATGTGTGTACATGTGTAACTGAATCACTTTGTTGTACAGTAGAAATTATTACTACAATATCAACTATACATCAATGAAACATTTTTTTAAAGTTAAAAAAAAAAAAAAAGAATTATAGGCCAAACAGAAACAGACTCAGAGACAGAGAACAGACTTGTGGCTGCCAAGGGAGAGGGGGTGAGGGAGTGAGGGAGTGGAATGGACCAGGAGATTGGGGTTGGTAGATGCAAACTACTACATTTAGAGTGGATGGGCAATGAGGTCCTACTGTACAGCACAGGGAACTATAACCAGTCCCTTGGGATAGAATACAATGGAAGACAGTATGAGGGGGTAAAAAAATATGTGTGTGTGTATGTGTGTATCTATATATATATATATATATAGATATATATATATAGATATAGATATAGATATAGATATAGATATAGATATAGATATAGATATAGGCCCAACACTGTAAATCAACTATACTTTAATAAAAAATACATTAAACTTTTTAAATTAACACAAAATTAAGCTTATAAAAAAGGACTCCCTGATACCTGATACCACAAGTTAAACTGTGGGCAATATAGTAAAGACCATGGGCTCTGGAGTTAAGAAACCTGCAGTCTAATCTTAGTTCTACCCTTTACTTGCTAAGTGACCTTAGACAAGTTACTTGTTTCTGAGCCCCTATTTCTCTTATAGGGTGGAAAAATAAATGAGTTAATTCAAACTTAATAAAATCCTTAAGATCCGTTCCATGTAACAGGCATTGGTCATTGATCTACTTGAGTTACGAGAAAAGCTTCCAACTCAGCTCTCCATAGTACTTACAAGCAGTTCTAAAACTAAGAGTGCCCTTACAAAACAAACTACGACTCTGCTGTAGTTTAATCCCCAGCTGAACGTCAACAACTGTGCTCGGATTCAGTTACGACAGTTATTCTTACCCTTTGGGAATAAGGTGTTCCGGGATACTCTCTAGCTTGGAACTGTAGTTGGTTATAATTCCCATTGGAAATCGAAGGAGGTCCTCTATAAGTATCAAAACCTAATAAATAAACAACTTACATAAAATTATGGCCAAAATTATACTAAATTTTTAAATGTCTATTCTATACCACTTCAAAAGTTAAATGCATCTTAACAATGCCATCATTAGATTTATGCCTTCTTTAGACAGACTCTATACTATTGCAAGCTCTATAATATTATTTCCACAATAAAACACATGTTTATAAAATACGGCAGACTTCAAATAAGCCAACTGCAGAAATTTACTATTGCTGGGATGCCACCGGGGTTGGGAAAGGATGGTGGTTAAGGCCTCAGTCTAGAGTACTTCTGCTAATACCAAGCAGTGACCAGAAAACTTGGAAGCATATCTAACTTAAGAGAATATCACCATTATAGCCTCAGGGGTTATGTTTTTATCTGTGGTGTACTCTGATAAACAACTAGAAAAATGAGTGTTGTCTAACTATGACATGTTTTGAGCCAGTCAGGTCAATTAACAAAAGAAAGACACTATTCAAATACAAAAAGCAAAATTCATCCCTGAGAAAAAAACAAAATGCTCAACCTTTCCACTTCAGTAAGTAACAGGATCAATCTGCTTTTCATACACAAAGTTCCTCTGCTATGAACAATAGATATATTAGAAATACCGTTATTCTGCAGAAATAGGGCATCCTCTACTACATTATAAACAACAGCCATAAAAAGGAACAAGGCATAAAGTAAAAGCAGTTCATATAAACATAATAATTCAGCATAATTAAATTTTATTCAGAGCATACCTTTATAACCACCAGGGGACCGATACGAATTGGTTAGTAATCTCCCACCACGAGAGCATCCTCTAACAGATCCCCGGCTACTGACAAATGGTTGAGAGGGTCTGGGAAACACATTCGTCTGTGCTGGGTAAAAGGCAAGGCTACCATTGCTTACTTGAATAGTTCCATCAGGATAACTTGCTGCTTAAGGAAACAGTTTTAGAGTTCAAAAGTTAAATGGTAATAAAAAATTTAATACTCTTTACACTTAAAAGTCAGTGTAGATCAAAACTTTTAATACAACTTTCTCCTTTTAGAAAAAAAAGAAAGAGGTACCTTTATATAAAGAGATCTCTCCATATATACGTAAGTAATTATTCAAACTTTATTTTTTTAATAAGTTCTATTTTTTATTTTATTTATTTACTATTATTGTTTTTCTAGGGTTGCACCTGTGGCATATGAAAGTTTTCAGGCTTGGGGTCGAATTGGAGCTGCAGCTGCCGGTCTACGCTGCAATTTGCAGCAACGCCAGATCCTTAACCCACTGAGCGAGGCCAGGAATCAAACCCGCATCACCATGCATACTAGTCGGGTTCTTAACCCACTGAGCCACAACAGGAACTCCTCAAACTTTTTTAAAAAGGAAGAAAATTCTGACACATTCTACAATGCAACATGGATGAACCTTGAAGACTTTATGCTGAATGGAATAGGTCAGCTGCAAAAGGACAAAGATTGCATGATTCCTTATTCAAGGTAAATATCTAGAACAGTCAAATTCATTGAGAGATGAATGGTGGTTGCCAGGGTTTGGAGGGAAAGGGGAAAAGGGAGTTAGTGTTGAAAGGGAAAGATGAAAAATTCCTAGAGAGGGATGGTGGACATGACTGCAAAACAATCTGGAAAAACGTAATGCCATAACCCCTGTACACTTAAATGGTTAAAAGGGTGAATTTTGTGTTGTGTACATTTTACCACAATTAAAGGAAAAAAACTGGTTCAATATTTCAATCAAGGAGTAAAATAAAATGAATTTTTATTAATATTCTAAATAACAAAAAAGGCATATGACAAAAATATCCTTTACTATAAATCACCTGCCCTATGTTTTCATAGTGCAGGCAAGAGAACAGAATTACGTCATTTATGGCTAGGTCCAGGGATCGACACTAACCACCTCTTGTGACTAACCAAGTACTCAAAATGCTCAATTAATTTGCTCAGGCTTAAGTTTTAGAAAACCCTATTGGAGTCTGAATAGCAACACTAAAAAAATCTACAGTGCTTCTGAAATTGGAAAATCACTACAAAGTTGCCTATTCCTCCATGTACGTTTTAGAACAGCATAAACTATCAACAGGGTCTCCACCTCTAAGCAAACAGATATACTAAGTTATATCTTCACATTAATCAACGCTTCATTATAAGAGGGAAAAAAGACCATATAGCCATCTGCCTGTGCTGACAGAAAGTTAAGAGAACACTTTCAAAACCTTCATAAAAGCCGCTGAATGATGCCCCGTGTACCTCTACCACTGCCGATGGTAATCAAAGCAATCGGATTTAAAAATAAGAGCCCACTTCGGGGTGAAATCAACCATCTAAGTTCTGCCTCTATGAAAGTTAAAAGTAACAGGTGAACTTAACTAAAGAGAAGAAAAGGCAGTAAATGTCTCTCACACTTGAATATGTGACGAGACAGTGTTTACTAGTCAGGAAATAACCTCTCAAGTGTCCCTATAGACCTACTTTCCATTTAATTAGCTTTCATCTAAGTCTTTAAAATAGCACACCAAAGATCTTACCGGTTTCTTGAGAAAGGACAGTTTGTTCTACATGTATAGCTGGCAGTTGGCACTGGGGTGGTGTTTGTGTACTTGCTGTAGTAAAACTTTGATTGTAGCCAGGTGAATAAGGGGATTCTTTTATTTCTTGTTCTTTCCGTGGAGGCAAAGGTGCATTAACATTAAATACCTTAAAAGAGAAGGTACACTAAGTCATTTGTGAAGCTTCATAGAAAAAATTAAGGGTGACATTCTGCAAAACTCTACAACATTCAAAAACTTCAATTTGATGGGCAAAGGACTTGAAAGACATTTCTCCAAAAAAGATAAATGGCCGATAAGTACATGAAAAGATGCCCGACAGCAGTAGTCATTAGAGAGATATATACTAAAATTACAATGAGATACCACTTCATACCCAATAGGATGGCCATTATCTAAATAAATAAATAAATACATACATACATACATACAAATAAAATAAAATAAAATAAACCAGAAAATCTAAGTGTTGCTGAGGGTGTGGTGAAACTGCAACCCTCATACACTGCTGATGGGAACGGAAAATGATGCAGCCACTGTAGAGAATCATATGGTGGCTTTTCAAAAAGCTAAATGTAGAACTGCCATATGATCCAGCAATTCCACTTCTAGGCATATACCCAAAGAACTGAAAGCAGAGACTCAAATAGATATTTGTATACCAATGTTCACAGCATTATTCTTAACAGACAAAAGGCAGAAGTGACCTGAGTGTCCATCAGCAGATGAATGGATAAACAGAATGTGGTATATACATACAATGGAATGTCTTTAGTTTACCATAAAAAAGAGTGAAATTTTGATCCATGCCACAACACGGAAAATGTCATGCCAACTGAAATAAGCCAGATACAAAAGGATAAACACTGTGATTCCACTTATACAAGGTGCCTAAGAAAAGATAAATTCATAGAGACCAAGGGAGTTCCCACTGTGGCTCAGCAGCAACAAACCCGACTAGTATCCATGAGGATGCAGGTTCGATCCCTGGCCTCACTGTAGGTTAAGGATCTGGCATTGCCACAAACTGTGGTGTAAGTCAAAGATGTGGCTTGGATCTGGAGTTGCTGTGACTGTGGCGTAGGCCAGCAGCTGCAGTTCCGATTCCACCCCTAACCTGGGAACCTCCATATGACACAGATGCAGCCCTAAAAAGCAAAAAGATAGATAGATAGATAGATAGATAGATAGATAGATAGATAGATAGATAGGCAGGCAGCCAGATATTCACAGAGACAAAGTAAAACAGAGGTTACTAGAGCTTAGGGAGAGGGAGGGGCAAGGAGCCATTGTTTAATGGGTAGAGTTTCTGTCTGGGATGATGAAAAAGTTGTGGAAATAGATAGTGATGATAGCTGTACAACACTATGGATGTACTTTACCACTGTAACATTTAAAAATGCTTAAACAGATAACCAGTGAGGTTCTACTGTACAGCACAGGGAACTGTATCCAGTCTCTTGGGGGTAGAACATGATGAAGATAGTATGAGAAAAATAATGTGTGTGTGTCTGTGTATGTATGTGTATGTATATACATATACATACACACATACACAAACATATATATATAAAAACTGGGTCACTATGCCATAATGAAGAAATTGACAGACCACTGTAAAATAACTATACTCTAATAAAATTTTAAAAAATAGTTAAAACAGGAAACCTTACGTTATATTTCACCACAGTTAAAAAATTCTATTTGATTTATGACAGAAATTAAACCAAGTACAAAAATTAACTCTCCTGCTATTATATTACCACAATAATGCTTATTGAGAATGAAAACTATATACGGGAAGAGGGTGCTTTTTCACAAACTGAAGATGAATGAAAAAATCTGCCATTTACTGAGTTTCTCCTATGTGGCAGGCAATGCTCTGTCCACACTCTGGCCATCATCTATAATACAGCACTTCTATTACTCTTTAGCCGTCTTATCCTGCTCTATTTTTCCTCACAACACATAGCATCTGATATTATATATATTCATATACATACATATAAGTACTTTTTGCTCTAGCCCTCCCACCTCCACAATAAAGTGTAAGCTTCTAAACACAAAGACCTGTCTATTCTCCGTCATTACAACCCCTAAGAACAGCACTGGCTTCATGTTTGGTGAATAAATAACTGAAGGAGCAAATGAGAACCAATTTGTACTTGATAGGATGCAGACAGAGAAGACTGACTAGTATGAGCCAAGAAAAAGGTATCATGACAAGAATGTACAAGGTAAGCCCAGGAGACTAGTCTGGGAAGTTGTACCAGAGTTTCTACTTTTCTGAGTGTCAGGCAAAAGACTTTCAACTTCTTTCTGTAATGGACCACCAGTTGCTCTTATTTTATGTATGTATGTATGTATGTATTTATTTATCTATTTGCCTTTTGTCATTTTAGGACCGCACCCGCGAGGTTCCCAGGCTAGAGGTCTAATCGGAGCGGTAGCCGCCTGCCTATGCCGGCAGCCACAGCAA
Source organism: Catagonus wagneri (assembly GCA_004024745.2). Classification (NCBI taxonomy): domain Eukaryota; kingdom Metazoa; phylum Chordata; class Mammalia; order Artiodactyla; family Tayassuidae; genus Catagonus; species Catagonus wagneri. The sequence goes on from PVHT021183646.1 coordinate 12,337,037, forward strand.
CGCCTCCAGATGCTTTTAATTACGAAAAAGTCAGTAAAGGCCATGTGGCAATACTGTGGAGGATTGACTGACAGGGATAAAGGAAAAGCAAGGACACTAAACTTTCCTAGGTGGCCAAGCAAGAAGTAACAAGGTTCGTGAATTTAGGTGTCTAAATTCTCCAGCCCATCGCCCTGCATTGTGCCTGCCTTCCACTGCCACTCCACCGGCTCCAGCCAGCCACCATCACCCAAAATTACCTGGAGTGGGACATTAAGCACCATCAGAAAAGGTACTTACTGGCTCAGACTTTTTGCTTTTTTTTCCTAAAGAACAGTTTTACACTATTCTGGGTTTACAGAAGAAACATACAAACCTCGTTGTAATACTACCTTAAGTTTTAAACTACAATTGGCAAAGGAATATGTAATTCAAAAATACTACACAAATCTGATCAATTCTCCAAAATCTAGCGTGAGATCAAGATGAAATCAAATGAAAGTTTTAACATGACAGAACACACAACTGTGTGTCCTCTGTTAACAGGTTATTGATGCCATGGAATGCCACTACCACGATATCAGTAATGGTTAGTACTATTAAGCTATTTATAGAAAAGTATGTTCCTCACCCACACTTCATTTGCTTAATATGGGTCCTCAAGCTTTGCCTACTACTAATTTTCAGAGAAGAAAACGCTCTCATAAAATGTCCATTCAAAATTATTGAGGCTTTAGATTAAATAATCTTCCATCACAAACAATGCAAATTCTACCAGCCCAAATAAGAGTAATACAAAGGCAAGTTCTTTCACATATTACCCGATATTAGGAGAAACAATGCCTTTTTAACAGGAATAATGAGCTGCAATCATCATTTGTGTTTCATACTCACTGTCTGCATGGCTTGAAAGGGTGCTGTGTTAATGGTTACTGAACCACTACTTGCTGGAGGTGACTGGAAGCCCTGTTCAGAGCCCTTTGACATGGGCGGGTTTGGAGAAGCTAGTGAAGACGACTGCTTGCTTGAGGGAACCTCTGCCTAGGGAGGAGAAATGCAGTATCAGCCAGTTACCTGCCATACGAAGAGCAGTGAACTTACACTAAACCCCAGGCTGGCATAAGTCAGCAAGTTCTAGAGAATGACATCTGGTCACAGGAATGCAAAAGAATAGTTTTTGCTTACAATTTCAAATCTCAGTTGCTGAGGATGCACACTAGCATTTGCTTTGCACGGCTTGCTGACTAAGTGTAGTCTTACTATTAATCAGTCTAACAGACGAGGGGCTGAACTTTTCATGAGTACCTAGTCCTTTTCAAACCCTATAATGTTATTCTCCAGTTCAGAATCGAATGTTATTTCAAATTTACAGAGAATTAGGCTTAAGAAAAACCTTGAGTTAGTTGCTTAGACAGTGTTAATTTGTCTCTATTTTTTCTCTTTTGGGCCATGCCAATGGCGTGTGGAAGTTTCCAGGCCAGGAATTCAACATGCACCACAGCAGCGACCTGAGCCACAGCAGTGACAACGCTGGATCCTTAATCCACTGAGCCACCAGGGAACTCCAACTTGTCTCTATTTTAAAGTCTTACTAGTGGATACCTAAGTTAGACATCTGAAAAAAATAAAGTCAAACCTGGAGTTCCTGTCATGGCTCAGTGGTTAACCAATCTGACTAGCATCCATGAGGATGCAGGTTTGATCCCTGGCCTCACTCAGTGGGTTAAGGATCCAGTGTTGCCATGAGCTGTGGTGTAGGTGGCAGACGTGGCTCTGATCTGGCATTGCTGTGGCTGTGGCGTAGGCTGGCAGCTGTAGCTCCGATTTGCCCCCTAGCCTGGGAACCTCCATATGCCACAAGTGCGGCCCTAAAAAGCAAAAAAAAAAAAAAAAAAAAAAAAATACAGTGAGAAACTCGAACTAAGTGTACCCCTACCTGAAATTTTCATCTTTTTGCCATTAACAGTTTGGTTTGGACATATTTATTGTATCGGATAGGCAATAATACACTATTAAGTCTATTTATATGGCAAGGTCACAATAATGTTAAAGTTACCTGTTTGGCTCCAGGACTACAACATCTATAGAAAGCAAATATTAGTAAGGTATAAATGTTAAATCATTAAACTGATCATGCCTGTAACTCATACAATAAGCTAGTTCTGCTACTGTTCTTAAGACAGAAAGAAATTAAGACAATTGGTCTATTACCTCAGGAGTCTCTGAGGTCATAAACTCTGTTTCCGATCCCGAAGAAGCCTGATCGGTAGTAACCAAGCAAGCGTTTGAGCTACAAGTAACTGGAGAAGAAGCAGCCTAGACACAGGAAGATATAAAACACTGTAAAAGGCACATTTTGCTCGCTTTTTATTTCTTGAGCCCCGGGCTTCCTCACACGTTATTCTTCTTGAGCACTCCTGCCAAACGCTGTGGCTAAACACTTGAACGTGCTGTATGCTATGCTTAATCCTGACAATGGCCCTGTGCAGTGGGTACAACTATTCCCATTTTATCCATAATCAGGCAGATGCAAAGCAAAGAAAGGTAAGTGATTTACCCAAATTCACACTAAAATTGAATAGCAGAGCTGAGATTCAAACCCGAGCAGTCAGCTACGCTGCCTTTCCAGGCCTGGTCACCAAAGCTACACATCAAATCCCATTCTCATTTACCAAGATTCTTGGCCCCGGAAAGCTAGGGCCAGATTTCCCATCCGGCACTCAACAGCAGTTCACTGGGAGATGAGCCCAGGGTGCATTAACACTCGAGGCGCGGGTCTGCCAGCGATCACGGCAACTAAGCTTTTACCCTGAGTGCTCTCAGCGTCTTAAAGAAGCAAGTAGACACAGATATAAACAGAAAGGAAGAGCTCTACATAAATCACCACAGCATGAAAATTCTAACAAAAAACTAAAGCTGATAATATGTATAAAGTAAAAACTGGGGACAAGCACAGTAGGAACTAAGGCTGTGACAACTTTAACCAACAAAAAAACTGAGAGAGGAGATAGAGGGAACTCTATGGTAAAAGAGATCTATAAAATCCTACCAATCACAAGCTCTAAAGCGTCAGTGAATCCACCCCTTTTATCTAAATGCTTCAGTGCACTTCTCAGAAGCCTAAGCAATAACACAGGTGATGTGGAATCTAATTAATGGTCACCAAATATCAGAGCAGCTATGTTCCAGTGACCTTCTAGAACGGTTGGTTCATCGGGATATGCCACTTCTTGGGAAGGAGATGGGGCTCAAGTTTTTAAAAACGTCTTATGGAAAAAAAAATTTGAAATCCTTTAGAACATTTTATAAATCTAAATACACAGGTATAATTTAGGACTGACCAAAATATGAGAAGTATTATAAAACCAGAGTGTTTCTAAAACTAGGCCTTTCTTCCGGCCCTCTCATTAAAACAATGAGACAACTGCTCAGAATCAGTGAGACTGGCTATTATGGGGAAATAACTAACTCTGTTATCACAAAAAGATTCACAGATACTAAGTGAAAGCAACTTGGGCCACTTAAGCTTCAAAAGACCTTTGACTTTTAGCTAAAAGGTTAACTTTACAAGAAAGATGAATATTCTTTACATTAGTATTTATTTAGAAGTTATGGCAGTTCCTGCTTCCAAATATAGTGCCCTTTTTTTAGGTTGACTGCCTGGCTGGAGTTAGTTTTAGGTATTGGTGAGTAAACATGACGTTTGGAGGTCAGTGGTTCCCAAAAATGGATGTGCAGATTCACCCAGGGAGCAGATCACAAGTACAGATGTCACAAGTACAGATGACTGAGCAACATGCCTAGAAGTTCCGACCCTATAGGTCTACACAGGCATCCCTCAGTATCCACAGGGGATGGGTTCCAGGACCCACTACAGATACCAAAATTCGCAGATGCTCAGGTCCCATGCTGGGCCCTCCATAACTGTGGTTCCACAACTTCAGTTTAAACCAACCTCACATCTGTGGTGCTATCTGTATTTAGCAAAAAAACAAAAAACAAAAAATCTGCATATAAGTGGACCCAAGCAGTTCATATCCATGTCATTCAAGGATCGATGGTTTGCACTTTTATTAAAAGTGACAAAACCTTTTTTTTTTTTTTTTTTGCCTTTTGTCATTTTATGGCCGCACCCGCGGCATGTGGAGGTTCCCAGGCTAGGGGTCTAATCGGAGCTGTAGCCACTGGCCTGCGCCGCAGCCACAGCAACGCAGGATCCGAGCCGCGTCTGCGACCTACACCACAGCTCACAGCAACGCCGGATCCTTAACCCACTGAGCGAGGCCAGGGATCGAACCCGCAACCTCATGGTTCCTAGTCGGATTCGTTAACCACTGCGCCACGACGGGAACTCCCAAAAGTGACAAAACAATTCTGATGCAGCCATCCTACAGGCCTGCCCCTGAGATCTACTAAACTAGACTAATGGTTTATGAAAAATTTTAACTTGTCAATTGAAACCCTCATAATAGAACCTAACAGCTAGAACAGATAAAATGAAATTCTTTAGTTAAAGCAGTGAGTGGGGTGAGGGACCTTGCTCAATAAACACATTTTGAAAACTGAGCTACCTCTTATCAAACTAAATATAAACCACTGTAAACAAACGGTATTTACTCAGAAGTTTTTGGAAGGGAAAACAGTAACTGTGTAACCACCTGGTCAAAATATCTAACCTAGTGTCAAGCAGCTACTGTCTAGAAAATTGCCATAAGGTTTTCAGAGGGATCCTGAGGGGAAAAAAAAAATTTTAAGGTAATGACCAGAAAACTAGCAAACCCTGAACTTACTATTGATGGAAATGAAGTGTAGCCATTTAGAGATCTTAGCAATCTGCTCCCTTTATTTCTCTAAGTGTGTTCTGTGAAAATTAGTTCACCAGGATATTAGCTATTATATGTGTGCAGGTGGGACTGGTTAACTAAGAGTTAAACAAAATTAGTTTCTCTCTTTGAACCCTTTAACTATGCCACTATACTAAGTGATCTAGGTAGCTCAACAGCAAAGTAAGATTCCCAAATTACCTCTGAATTCTTCAGGCTTGCTCTTTCCTTACTAAAATCAGCCTTCTCGTACCTAATCTAAAAAAAACTAGATACTGGTAGAACATTTTCAATAAATTTAGTCAGGTATATTAGAATGCATAAGTCTGATCATTCTTGGCAAAGCAAGAGTTTCTTCCCTGAATAGCAATGACAGTAAATGAAAGATCAGTCTGGAGAAGTTACCTGTAATGGCTCTTGAAGAAAATCACTTTGATTGGATAGATTTTGCTCTGTTGTAGATGCTGCAAAGAGTGAAACCAACAGTAAATTACTGGGGAGAAGAAAAGTTTATGCATGTCAACTGGGTGGAAACTAAAGCTTATACTTTATAAAACAAAGAAGTATCTGAAAGGACTACGTGTCAAGTTCTTTCTACTGAAGCTCTAAAAAGAGTCAGAGAGGACTACAGAATAGGACACTAGCTCCAACTCTGATACATAATGATGTTTTAAGGTTAAATGGGCAAAAGCAGTATCTCAAGGCTTCCAAGAGAAAAGAAATTTCATTTTAAAAAATAATGGTAATTGTAATATAGAAGATAAAAATCTAAGCTATCATGAGTAATAATTAGCTGATACACCTCAAGTTACAAGTTTCAAAATAAGTCCTAGCAGGGGTCATCTGACTCTTCAGTTTTTTTGATTATTGAAATTAATATACTTTTCAATTACATAGTTCCAGTTTGGCTTCTTGTTGATGTCTATCACTTCTGTTAATTACTCTCCCTCTTCTTTCTCCTTCTCTTACCCAGGAAATTATTGCACCAGTCTTTCGGTTGGTATATACTGCTCACTACAGCTGGACTATGGCTTTGATTATGTTACTCCTCCCTGGAGATAAAGTAGTGTAGAATAAAAAGCCTTAAGTTTGAAGCATCAGATCCAGATTCATACCTGGGCTTCATCATTAGTTACCATGGTAATGAGTACACTAAATACCACTGGTGTAATTGTACTCGTAGTTAAGATCCAAGAGCCTCAGAGTTCCCGTCTTGGCTCAGCGGAAACAAATCCGACTAGGAACCAAGAGGCTGCAGGTTCGATCCCTGGCCTCGCTCAGTGGGTTAAGGATCTGGCATTACCATGAGCTGTGATGTAGGTTGCAGACACGGCTCGGATCCCAAGTTGCTGTGGCATAGACAAGCAGCTGTAGCTCCGATTAGACCCCTAGCCTGGGAACCTCTACATGCCGAGGGTGCAGCCCTAAGATGACAAAAGACCAAAAAAATAAATAAATAAAAAAGATCCAAAAGCCTCAACACTAGATTTACAGAGTCAAATGGGGTCAAGCACGTTCTAGTCAGAATTCACTCAAAGAACATAAAAAATAGCAAAAACAGCTACTGTGTATTTCTATTTACCCATCTGCAGATTTTCTCTAAACTGCAAACAGGTCAGTTAAGTACAGTAACAGCCTACTGGTAATTTACTCATATATAACTTTAATAACATATGGACACATTTAGAATAAATTAATACCTAGACATAGTTTGACCTTTAGAGAATCTAGAGTAAAATTATTTGTAAAAGAAATAATTGTTAGACCTTCAGCTGTTTGTTCCAAGTCTTAAGGATGATGACATACCTACTGGGCTACCTGGAGTAGCTGAAGGCGGCTGTGACGATGGAATTGCACTTGAAGGTTTGTCAAAATCCAGAATAGATTCCTAAAGACAAGATTTTGAACAATGAGTAGAAACAAAGGTTATTGCCTGCTGGTAAAGCTACTACCATTAATTTTTTTTTGATGTTGTCCACTACTTATCAGCTATTGGAATCTAGCTAATAACTATCTCAAGATGTTAATAACCTAGTCTTTGTAGGAGAAGAAATTAGGAGTTAAAAATGAAATATAAAGTAACTGTCAAACCTGAAGACTGCGCCAAGTGTTAACACTATAAAGTAATTCTAAGGCAAAGTTAGGAAAAGAAAATTCCTAACTTGAGATCTTAAACATTAATTCTAATGAGACTCAACTCTTATTTTTATTATACCCAACCATTGAGAGGGTCTAATTATTTTATCTCAACCACTAAACTAACTCATGCTCCTAGACACTTTCATGACAAGAAGCCATTCTCTTCCTGCATCTGTGTACCTTCATTCTCCCAGGAACATTTCCAACATTTTGAGTGTTTAACTTACATACCTATAGTGATCATTTTAGGTCTTTTATTTATCATCAAATAATCTTAATAGGTAAGCAATTCCTTCACTTTACAAATAAATAGAAGGTTGGAGGCTAAACAACTTGCCACAGATCATACAGCTTGAAAAATGGTAGAAGTGGATTTTAACCCAGGTCTCAAATCTTTTTACTGTACAAAAAACTCTTATTTGTCTACTTCATCCCTCAGGGATATCATACTATTCTGAAATCCTGTAAGAGTCTGCATAACAGAATTTAGCATTTAACTATTAACGCCAGTTTACAATCATACAGAACTGCGATATAAACTCCTTGAAGGCAATGAATATCTTATAATCACCTACACACAATGGCACCTACCAGAATGACAAGCATAGCACAGATTCTCACAGTCTAAGTGGAAACTATGGATGAACTACAGCAGTAATGTCATTGGAACACTTCAAGCTTCTCACATGTTTAATTCATTTTATTACTCATAACAAACAGGACTAGGAACTATTACCCTCATTTTTCAAAACAAGAAGCCGAGGCAAAGAGTTCAGTAACTTGCCTAAACTCTCAGAGCTAGGAGGTGGCACAGCCAAGATTCATAACTCTTTCTGGACACCAGAATCTATGCTCTTAACAACCTCACTATAATGCTTCATATCAGAAGCTAGCATCATTATCACTTAAGATCCATTTAAGAACGACTCATACTTGCATAAAGTTACAAGTTCCTTGAATCTGGGTCATCAGATCCTGCAGTTTTTCTTTCCTCAATACTGGATCCTTTGGAAGGGTAGAGGAAGAACCTACAGGCTGATGCATAGGCTTAGGCACCTACAAGATAAATCCATAATGTGTAACAGTGAAATTCAAATTCAATAGCCTAATTCAGGAAACTCTGCTTATCACTACATCTTAATGAAATCAAAATACAACGCATTGTTCATTTAGAGATTTATCTTAGGTAAAGAATTTCCACATAAATGCATTTCTAAGTAATTATAAACACTTCTCCCTTTTCAGAACTTTAGTGGGAAATCTTTCTACACATTTTTTAAAGGGAAGGCTCAGAACAACAACTTCTTTGATGGCAAGTTCCCTCATTATGGACATCAGTTAATCTATATCCTCAATAAGATGCTACTGACTATAATACAAAACACATCAATGATTTTCTTCCCCAGGGAAAGAAACTACTACTACCACATTGAATATATATCCCACTTTTAAGGCATATTTGATTTCAGAAACATTAAGATGTGAAAATGTATACATCTACATCCTAGAACTGAGGAAATTCACTATTATGTCATAAAGTAAATATACTTTGCTATGGCAGGTGGCTGTAGATGTTTAGAAGGTGGTTAGCCCTCATGCTAAATTTCTTAAGACTGTTGCACAGCCTGCAATAGACCTAATGTTTATAGTTATTTCTTACAGATATCAGCAAGCCTATCCCTACCAGCTCCTCTTCTCCACCTTCAAATTCACTGGAAAGTCACAAAGTAACATAAAGCTTGTCAACAGTGTCATAAAGTAACAGTAAATAGACCCTAGATGAATATATGAAAGGCTCTTTTGGTAGAAAAGTACAAACTTAGTGATTTACTTCATGTTATCTAGTCTTTTGGCTTTAAACTCTGTTTTGCCCTTGACTGTACTTAGGCATGCATGCTCCAGGCAGCTGAGATTGCAACACAGACAAATATTGCAATATACAGAGAAAGACCGCAATACAGACAAACACTGTACTATATAGAGGAGCGTGCTCTCAGTCACTGAAAGACCCAGCAAGGCAGCTCCCGTCGTGGCTCAGTGGTTAACGAATCCGACTAGGGACCATGAGGTTGCGGGTTCGATCTCTGGCCTTGTTCAGGCCTTGTTCAGTGGGTTAAGGATCCGGCGTTGCCGTGAGCTGTGGTGTATGTAGGTCGCAGATGCGGCTCAGATCCCGTGTTGCTGTGGCTGTGGCGTAGGCCGGCGGCTACAGCTTCAGTTAGATCCCTAGCCTGGGAACCTCCACATGCTGCAGGTACGGTCCTAAAAACCACAAAAGACCAAAAAAAAAAAAAAAAAAAAAAAAGACCCAGCAATTTCAATAACATGATTTGTGCCATGAAGCAAATTAAATGAGTTTTGGCCTTTCCAACTAAATACTCTTGATATTGTTATCATCATTATTATTATTCCACACTCATGGCATGTGGAATTTCCTAAACCAGGGACCGAAATACTCACCACGGCAGTGAACCAAGCCACTGCAGTGACAAAGCCAGATCCTTAACCCACTGCACCACAAAGGAACTCTGCAAACACCTTGATTTAAATACTAGTCAACAAATAGCATGGTATCAGCATTCTGGTATGGTAAAGATTTGGCATTGCTATACCTAGTGAAATTTTTAACTGTATTTTTTAAACAGCCTTTTGTGGTGTTAAATGGGGTTTTTAAAAATAAATTTCTTAAAATAGTCATATTACAATTACTGTCATGTGATATCCGGCTAATGAAATAAGGCTACCAGTCAGAAGATTGGCCCTTTAGTACGCTACCAATCAGGGTCAGAAAGAAACTAAAATTACATTACCACTTAAAAAAAAAAGAGGAAGAAAGGAGAATTAAAGGGGACAAATAACTAAAATTCTCTCCCCATAGGGTAAAAATTGAGGTAGGGGTAATTTATTTATAAAATGCAATACATCAGATTTCCTAAGCAAAATGTCTTTCAGACTGTTAGAGAACCAGAGATTTATATAAGGGAAAGACTCTGGCTACAATGGCATGGAAGCACAGGGCACGTTACTAGATGGAGATGGAGAACACTGAAAGGGTAGCGAGCTCACATTTCTTAGCAAACAAGGTGGCAACTCATCTTCAATAAGTTTGCATTGAAACACTGGTAAATAACTCATACTTTAGTAAAAGACAACACTAGCTAGGATTATATCCGAGGATTCTTCATTACAAGCCTTCAGATAAGAAGATAATATTGACATGGGTTATTTTTCGTTAAACAGAATGTATTTGAACTAAATCTTATGCTCCAGACCTAATTACAGAATATTTAACACCTATACCTTTCAACTCCAGAAAATTCTTATTTTGGGCCAGAAACAGAGAACTAATTCAGATCCTTCCCCAACTACTGCTCCTTCAAAGACAAGACAGAAAAGATCCCTGTTTCTTCTCCTGACCGTCTATACCTTCTTCAAACAGGACAGGTTAAACTGAGTGAATGCAAATACGTGAAAGAGAAGGAAGAGAATATAGGAAAATGTAACTTCTGTCAGAAAAAAGGTCTCCCATACTGCGACATGCATTCACATTTCTCACTTGTTCACATTATGGTATTCTCTGAACTAACCACTTTTTTTTTTTTTTTTGGCCGTACCTGCAGCATGCGAAAGTTCCCGGGCCAGGGATCGAACATGCATCACAGCTGTAACTAGAACCACAGCACTGACACCACCAGATCTTTAACCCACTAAGCCAACCAGAGAACTCCTGAACTACCCATCCACTCTTCTGATGTCACGCACCATGTCATTAAAATTTGAGCGTTAAAACAGTATTTTCTAACTGTGAAAACTTCGTCCCTGGTTAGGCACCAAAGACAAAGTCTGCTTCCAGTTTCCTAAGGAAAACAAATTACATATTAAAGAGTTAAGCGAACTACTTTAATATATTAATTTAACATGAGTTTTACTGATTTTTCTCCTAGAGAGAACTTCTAAATTACTATTCTCACAAATATTTATATATGCCTAAATTGACAGGAACAGACTAATACAAATCAACTCACATCTTTGGGTTCTGCATTAAACTTCCTGGGCAGGAGCTGGTCATTTGGTATGAGGCTTGCTGTAGCTACCCCCCAGGACTTTGGAGAAATCTGTGACTGTGGTGTTAAAGGGTGTTTCTGACTCTCAGCATCGTTTTCCCAGGATTTTGGTGTGTCTGGCTGTCTTGAGTCCTGTTCTTCACACATGGGAGTGGTCCATGACTTGGTAATGTCCTGTTCACTCTGCAGGGAAGGTGTCCAAGACTTTGGAGTTTGCTTCTTTGGATCCTGCTCTTTCTGCAGCTGAACAGGCCAAGGTTTTGGTGTCTCCTGCTTCTTCGGTTCCTCTTGAATATATCCTGCTTTGGACTTAGGAGTGTCTTGCTTCCACTGGCTAGGAGTTGGCTTGGTTTTGGAGATGTCCTGCTTCTTCTGCTCTTCCTGCAGAGTGGACCTGAGTTTTGGAATCTCTTGTTTCCTCTGTTCTAAGGAAACTGCAGGCTTTGATACTTCCTGGTGCTTAACAGAAGGCTCCCAGGACTTGAAGGATTCCTGTTTCTTCTCCTGACCATCCGGTTCAGTAAGCATATCCCAACATTTGGGGAGATTTGGTTTTCTAGCGTAATCTGCTTCCCAAGATTGCTCTTCACCTTGTTTGCTTGAATAATCTACTTCTGTCATGTAGCGTCTGTTAAGAAACTAGACCAGAGAAAAAACTGTGCTCAAGTCACAGAGTCTGTAGAAGACCTTGAGGGTAATACTGAACTCCACTAACATTCCCGTGTCCGCTGGTCTGAGCCACTGTGCTAACAGGGAACTTCTGTCCTTATCCTACTTGAAGACTAGCCTACTTTTTTGTCAGTTCTTTCCCCTCCATTAACAGAAACACAAACTTTGATACTTCAAAAGCAGCAATCTATATTTGACTCACCTAAGACTGGTAAGCAGTGCACACTGTGGCACCACATTTGCTTGATCCGGGCCCTTTTATCAGGGTTATTGTGCCTCTGCCAGCCTTAGGGCCGCTCCACCCACCTGACTCCCTTAACTGTTAAGGCTGAGGATAGTTCAACGACACAAAGTTATACCCTTTAACCTAAAGTCTTATGTTTCCTGAATTACCAGCCTTTTCTTTATTTCCATTATATATCACATATGGTGGTTTTTCTTTTTCCATTCTTTTCTGCTTCCATGAATTCCAATGTCACTTCGGAAAGAGAACAAATCTCATCTATTACCAATGTGAATAAACTCAGGACAGAGCAAAATCCCACCCATCTTTAAATTCTAATATAGGGGCCAAAAGCAACAACAACCGCTAACAAGCAATTATTGTGTGCCAGGCTAAACTGTAAGTAACTTAGAATTTAAGTTAACTTCTTTAATCCTCACCATAACCATGTGAGACAGGCATTATTATTACACCCATTTTAATGTAAGAGGAAAACAGACACAGCTGGGCCAGATAGCTTGCCCAAGGTTATTAAGCTAAAAAGCTGCAGAGTCAGGATTCTAGCTCCAGAGCCTCAGTTCCTAAGAATAAAACAATACAACAGTTTCGAAAACCAAAACCGACTTGAAGTTATCTTCCAGTGCCTTACCTCTTGTGGTTGTATCTCTGGCTGTGCAAGTTCCAAAAGAGACTCTGAGAAGATAAAAGGGATATTAAGTAAATAATGAGTAACCTAAAGCTTTCAGACTGATTGCACTATAATTCATTCTAGCAACAAATTTCAGAGGAGCAATAGAAAAATAAATGGTGCAATTAAGTATATTCATGGCAGAAGTAATTCCCACCATTGGGTGTTGGTCAAAAGTATGTGGTCTGAAGCAAGTTAAAGCTAGAAAGCTCTCCTTATATAAGACATTTTTCTAAAGTCAAGTTGCAGTAAAAACTGTTTCTGATTGAAAATAAGACTATCAGAGTCCCACTGTGGCCCAGGGCTTCAGAATCCAACATAGCATCCATGAGAATGCGAGTTCAATCCCTAGCCTCGCCTAGTAGGTTAAAGATCAGGCACTGATACAAGCTGCAGCCTAGGTCGCAGATGTAGCTCAGATCGTGTGTTGCTATGGCTGTGGTGCAGGCCAGCAGCTGTAGCTCCAATTCGACCCCTCCTGGGAACTTCCATATGCCACAGGAAGAAATGCTTGAAAAGAAAACGCTTAAAACTTGCTAGTGGTTACCAGAATGCTGCCTAAATGACCTCCTTAGAAGTGATATTTTTTAAATAAATCCAGCCTTAATAATCAATAGCAAAAGCGCCATTTACTCTAAATATTTCTTCCCAAGAAAAGTGGAATTTTGAAACATATGGAGTTCCCTTACGGCACAGTGGGTTAAGGAGCCAGTGTTGTCACTGTTGTTGCTTGGGTTTCTGCTGTGGCTCAGTTTGATCACTAGCCAGGGAACTTCAGCATGCCAACGGTGAGGCAAAAAAAAAAAAATTATACATACATATAGTCTTTTATTGATTTTGGCAATTTTTTTCCAAATGTTAACCTCAGGTTATTTACATTCTTGTTCTGCTACAGTATGGGACTCTACTATAACTTACATTTTAAACAATTTTAAATGGAATTATCCTACCCGCTCAGCTAGCTCAGTCGCGTAGAGCATAAGACTCTTAAATGGAATTATCCTAAGTTTAACAAAGAGACTCATTCAGATTACACAAATGCCTCATTTTAACAGCGTACTCTTTTGTAACAAAGTGTAACCTAATATTTTTATTAAGGTTCACTCTGCAAGTCCTAATAGTAAACCCTAGAGATATTTCCTAAACCTAGGCTTACCCTGGGGCAAGTAAAGATTCCCATGCACGTAGAAAATAAAACTAAAATAAAGCAATCATTGTACAACAATTTGACTCTTTAGGTGTTAAAAAATGAAACCACTATAAAGAAATTCAGAGATGACAACAAACCTGACTCTTTCACGGATTCAGTCCTCAAAGATTGTTTTTTCTTCTCTGACTTTATTAGCATTTCTTCTTCCAATGATACCTCTTTTTCCTTAGCAGTTTTTGGAACTGGAATACTTTCAAAATAGCCTGAGTTCAGTAATTTAGACAGTAGATCTTTCATGTGTTTGTCTAAGAAAGAGTGATTAAGACTTAGTTATCACATAACCTAACAGTTCATGGAGAATTACTTGGAATAGAAATCCTAATATAATTTTATCCCACATGTAGTATGTCATTATAATATATTACATTGGGGGTATTCAGAGAACTGGTTGCACCATGAAAAAAAAAAATACGTAGTTCATCTTTGCATCGTACTGAATCAACAGAAATTTTAAAACTCAGAATCCCAAAATTTAGTAAGTCACGTAAGTTTCTCTGGGCCTCCATTTCCACCACTTGAAAAATGACTGAACATCAGAGAATCCAATCAAAGAATCTCGTATGATACAAAAGCACACATCTATCCCCTCAGCTGGGAGAAAAGTCACTTGTCCCATCTGCCCCCAAGACAACAGAACTAGCAATTATTCCATCTTCCCTAAGGACTTAAAGTAAAACAACATAGCTCCTAAAACATAACCTTTAGAAAAACCTAGCTTGGACAATCTCTAAAGAATTTTTAAAGTACAAAATTCTATGATTAAGATTTTACTCTTTAGTTATGCTGTATTTCACTCTTGGCATATCGCCATTTGTTCATCAAGAAAAATCTTAAAATTATGTTAAAGTTGCTGCAACAGAAACAGGTCTACTTCACTCTTAATATCCACTAAAAACATAATTCCCAAATTAAGCAGAATTCTCATACTTGATTTGGGCCTATTAGTCCCCTCATAGGAAGACTAGGACAATACTACAATTTTTTAAAAATCAACTTCGAGGTATAATTTACAAACAACAAAATTCACATTTTAAGTGTATAGTTTTAACAGATGCAATGGTCGCGTTACTTCCACCATAACTGTTACATAAAACATTCTCATTAACTCAAAAAGTTCCCTTATGCCCCTTTAGGAATCAATTTCCTCCCCTACTCTCTGGCAACCACTGACTTGCTATCACTCTAGTTATCTTTTTTCTAGAATTTCACATAAATGGAATCGTACAATGTGAACTCTTTTTTCTGGCTTCTTTCAGCATAATTACAATTAGCTTGGCATAATTATTTTGAGATTCATACACACTGTTGCGGTATCAATAGTTCATTCCTTTTTATTGCTGGGTAGATTCCACTATACAGACATATCACATTTTATCAATTATCAGTTGATGTACATTGGGCTGTGTTCAGTTTAGAGCCACTATGAATAAGCTGGTACAAACATTCATTGTACAAGTACTTCTGTGAACATACGTTTTCAATTATCTTGGGTACTAGAAGTATAATTGCTTGGTTGTATAGTAAGTGTACACTAATTATATAAAAATTAAACTAGTACTTAAAGTATTTGTATCGTTTTGCATTCTAACCAAGAAATAAATTTCCGTGATTTAAACTTGAAAGGACTTAGAAATCTTGACATAGTTATTCATACTTAAATATGTTTAAAGAGGAAGCAATCACTAGCAACAAAAATGTTTACAGCTTCCAGTGAGTTTTCATTATCCCATAGTAATACACAAAACTATGTATTTCATTGTCCAGCCACTTGGACTCGGTCATTTGGCCAAAGCCTGTTGAGGAAGCAAAAGGGCTCTTTCTCTCCAGATCATTTCCAAACCAATAGACAACAATGTTTCAAAAGACTATGTAGCCAAACCATTCCTATTTTCTAAAGCAGACCTGATATATAAGCCTTGGCATTTAAAAATGTGCGGACTTAAGATCCTTAAACAGAATAGGTACTGCAATATGGAATAGAGACCCCAAAATGGTCAAGCACTAGTCCCTAGCTCTTGTTCCCAAATCATAGTGACTTGCCACCCCAGAACTCTCCCTAGGTTCCATTTTAGTAAGCACAATTACAGAGTGGCTGCTTTTAAAAGAACTAAACAAAGGCATCATTCTCCCCATGAATCTAGTATTGCCAGACATGTAAGTTCTGATGGACTGACACAGTTTCAGCCCTCAATATCATACTAAACTCCTAGACATAAAGTTTAGTATTTACTGCATAAGTCCAGAGTAGAGGAAACTCACATGTCGTTCCTACCACTGCTTTCTCACTACCTTCCAAAAGGTCCCAAAAGTACAAGGAGGACTGCTCCATCTGGTCTTCAACACTGACAAGGAAAAGCAGCAGCAGAACAAAGTGGCTTTAGAGGTACATATATTTATATATGGAGCAGTACAGTTCATACAATATAATCCATCAACAGTTAAGACAGTCAATGTTAATTTTGTGGCTTTTTTTTTTAACTCTTCGGAAATGAAAAATTGAAATTTCATAAAAGATGACTAAATGCCCACTTACGGATTTCAAATGTATGCATTTTTTCTTTAAAACATCTTAAATAAAGATTTTTACCAAGCACAACTATTATAGAACAGACCACAGCTATTTTAAAGCAATCAGTGTGGTATCATTCATTATCAAGCACACGTCCTAGATAAAAGAAGAGTGGAATGGAAATATTACAAGCCGCATTTGACTTTAAAGAGAGCAGCTCATTGTTCAAATTATATTTCACTTACATTTCACATATTAAAGTAAGCTACATTCCCTGGATCTACCAAAGCGAAGCAGGAGAAGGAAGCAATCAAAATAGGTAACGATGATGGAATGGACTATTGGAATGGGCATAAATAAATACATGGCCATAGAGATAATTAAGATTATCAAGTTTCTTCCTGAACTGATAGATTTCACTTGTCATAAGAAAGAAATTAGCCCTAACTCTGCTTTTGCCTGGCTAACAGAAACAATATTGAAACAACCTTCATATAACAAACCAAAAGCACAGAACTGTACTTATTAGCTAGCTTACTCAATCTAAACAAAAATAGCAAATGCATAGCTATGGGAGAAAAAAACTGGGTTGCCTTAATTTGCTGGTTTTATATTTTAAATTATCAGATTTGTTTCTTAGTATTTTTTCGTAGCATAAGAACATCAAATAATTCTACCTTTGACAGTTTAATGATACTGGCCAAGTTAATTTACCTCCACTTAAGTACAGCAATGGTACGTAAGGAGGCAAAGACTCTCAGGTAAAAAAACAGCCTGAGATGGGAGTTTCCTTCAGGGCTCAGTGGTTAATGAACCCAATTAGGAACCATGAGGTTGCAGGTTCAATCCCTGGCCTTGATCAGTGGGTTACGAATCTGGCGTTGCCATGAGCTGTGGTGTAGGTCAAAGACGCAGCTCGGATCTGGCGTGGCTGTGGCTGCGGTGTAGGCCAGCAGCTACAAGCTCCAATTCTACCTACCCCTAACCTGGGAACCTCCGTATGCCGCGGTACAGCCCTAAAATAGCAAAAAAAAAAAAAGCTTGAGATGATTACCAAAAAAAAATTTTAAGAATAAACAAAATTAGTATGGTGGTAATACCTGAATAAGGTTAAAACTTGATCGGACATTATTTTTAAAATCCATGTTACAATAACAAAGCAGATCGTTGAAATTCACTTTCCTTCTAAACAGTCATTAACTTTGAGTCTGGGCAGGCCAAGGTTTCCAATGATGAATCAAATTAATGCCTTCTTAGTTAATAACATATATATTTAAAACTATTTATAAACATATATAACCATATACACATATGTATATTATATGTGCATATATATACATGTATATATACAGTTATATATATGCACACACACACATATACATATAACTAAAGAGCTAGCTAAAGTGTTATGTGTCCTATTTCAGTTAAATGTTTTCATTAACTTACCTCAGACTTTCATTTCTTTCAGGACAGGTCAGTTTTGAAAATTTAATGAGGTAGTCAAGTTCTTTTAAAGGCAAATACACTGCACCATTCAAGCCCCCTTTGAAGTCTTTCTGTACATGTTCCTGTGTCAAGTTCTGTAATACATACTGAACTTGAAGTATAGTGCGAAGCTTTTTCTTCTCAGCCTCAAGTTTTAGCATGTGCTCCCTTCTCTGGGCTTTCTTCTGCGCTTTAAGTAGCTGTTAAAACAAAGCTAATTAAGGCTGACAACTCTCCACAACCCTATTATTAGCAATCCATCAGTCTACAAAAGTCTAATCCCAAGAGTTGAGATTAGATGATACATCTCAGATATGTAACACTGACTGTGAAACTGACAAGGTCAGTTAACCCCCTGCTTGGTTTTTGACCCCAGTCAGTCACGGAGCAGTAAGCTGGTTTGTCTCAGCTAACCAGAGCTGAAGGAGTACAAATATCTGACTCCCAACTCCTATCACCATGATGAGAAGCAAAGTCCCTACCGTTAATGTCCCTATTAATCCTAAGCTTTTACTTTCCCACATTATGTATATCAGGTTTTTTAGGCTCCACTAAGAAAATGCTTCCGTTTAGTTTTCTGTTTGCTTCTGTTTTGTTTTAAATCTCACGTTCCAGGGGAGAATATTTAAAAACGGTTAATTTTCAACAAACCAAAGACGACTGGCTGAAGTATAAGGAATTGAAAACTAAACAGAAGTAAAATATCTTACAAATACAATGCCAAAAAACAGCTATAGCCAACAGTTTTTTAAAGTAAAATTAACATATATTTTCATAATAGTCTGTTTGGAGCTTCATCTTCCACTATTTAGCTAACAAAACATACGTGGAAAATTAGTGGAATATAAGTTTTCCCTCAAATAAATGTGTGTATGTGTGTAGACTGAGAAGTCCTAAGTCTGAATTAAAGCTCATAACTATAATACTAAAGACGGTTATAATACTTGGGTCCCCAAAGTGTCTTCTCATATATAAAATACCAGTAATAAAAAGTACCATCTATTACCACTGAGAAACCTAAAGGGCCTTTTCTGCCCATAGCTGTTTTTCTGTTTGTAATATTTCTATCCTACTAGATATTTTTCAAGATACGAAGATTAAGAGAACAAAAAAAATCTAAAAGACGACTTTTCCTATAGATGAGTTAAAGTACTTGGATACAGCATCAATGTTTAAAACTCTACAAAAGAGAGGTTCATAACTCCTAATCGATGCAGATGGGGGGAGGGGACCTCAGGAAAAAGACTCATTACAGCATTATTAATTTCTTTCTACAGTTGTTCTACGAGCAGCTTAATAAATGCAACTTGTGCTTCTACAAAGGACAAGGGACAATGGGTGAAGATTTGAGACTGAGATGAATTGGTTGGGGGTTATAGGGGCAAGGATATTTTCTTCGGGACGGCGAAGGCTCAGAAAAGCTTTTTCCAAGACCTCAACAGGACACACACCAATAACACTTATCAAACTCAGTTTCTGCTGGAGAAGAGGAAAGACGGGGAAGGTGGCATTTCTAGCTCCCCAGGACAATGGGATTCTCCTGGACATGGTTTCATGACGGAGGAGGGAAAGGCACTTGGTGCTGAGGACACCTTCAGGACTACATCACCTGTAGTCATCCTCAGACCTCCCTTTGGCCACCTCCCAGGGTCAGATTAGGTGTCACATGGGCTGAGGACACCTTCAGGACTACATCACCTGTAGTCATCCTCAGACCTCCCTTTGGCCACCTCCCAGGGTCAGATTAGGTGTCACATGGGCTCAGGTGACCCTGAACTTCCCCTATCAAAGGATGCGTTCGATTAAATGCTTCTTTTTGTTTAGCTGCATCCCTTAGGCTTCAGCTCCATGAAGACAGGGACTATACCTCTGTTGTTCACTATTCTATCACTAGGACCCAGCACAGTCTGACACGTGACAGGCTCCAAGATATACATCCACTCAATCAAGTTGTTGGGTAAGAACTACGTTGTCTCCTAGATCATCATATGCCACTAAAACCATTAACAGCAGCCTAGTTCTCCTTATTGACGTGGAAACTAAGAAGTCAGTTACTTTCTCTTCTTCCAACGGAGGACTGGTTTAGAAAGAACATTTGAAGTAAATTTCTACCAACCAATGGTAGTGACTCATAAAAATTATTTTCTGAACTATGACTAAGAATGATAAATCCCCACCAAAGGGCAAAAGTCTTATCATGAAGATAAAGAAAGATGCGGTGGGCTAAACAGAAAGATTTTCAACTTTAGTTTGAAGGTAAAGAAGAAAATGTTACACAAACTCAAAACAGGCCATCACAGAAGAGGTCTGACCAAGGAAAGACTTTAGTAAAAAAGAGCCCCAAAATCACTAGGCTTGAAGATACTTTACTATAAAAATAGTGAACTTACATTCTATAAAAATAGTGAATTTACATAGGTGCCTGGTACATGGATGATGTTTTAAAAAAAGATTTAAAAAGAAAAGAACATCATGTATTGAAAAAAACACCTGAATGGAAAACTAAAATTTGATAGGGTAACTCTGAGAAAACAGAGTTAATAGAATTTTTAAGTATTATAGAAGGATATTTCAAACTTCTAACCAGAAAGTAGATTTGAAAATTTTTTTTAAAGGGCGTTCCCATCAGGGCACAGTGGAAACAAATCTGACTAGGAACCATGAGGTTGGAGGTTCGATCCCTGACCTTGCTTAGTGGGTTAAGATCTGGCATTGCTCTGAGCTGTGGTGTAGGTTACAGACGCAGCTCAGATTTGATGTTACTGCAGCTGTAGCGTAGGCTGGCAGCTGTAACTCAGTTCAACCGCTAGCCTGGGAACCTCCCTATGCTTCAGGTAAAAGCAAAAAGAAAAGAAAAAGAAAGATATTTTTATGGTACAATGGATCAATACTAAATAAACTTAGATGGGGAGAGGGCAAGTGAATCAATCACACAAGAATAAGAAAAAAAATGACTTATTAGAATATTAAATCTAGGAGTTCCCATTGTGACTCAGCAGAAACAAACCTGACTAGGATCCAGGAGAATGCGAGTTCAATCCCTGGCCTCCCTCAGTGGGTTAAGGATCCGGTGCTGCCATGAGTTGTGGTGTAGGCCACCGATGCAGCTCGGATCCCGCACTGCTGTGGCTGTGGCATAGACCAGTAGCTGTAGCTCTGATTTGACCCCTAGCTTGCTAACTTCCATATGTTATGGGCGTGGCCCTGAAAAATAAAAAAGCAAAAAATAAAATAAAATAAAAGTAGTATTAAATCTAAAATAGCCTAGAAATATTTAGTAACTTTAGTAAAAGAAACTTTAGTAACTTTAGTAAAAGAAAGTGATGTAAAATTAAAGTGATGAGTAAGTGAACACGAGTTAAAGTGTACTATGGGTAACAAAAAGAGCGAATATCATCTTAGACTTGCATTAACAGAAGTACTCATAAAACAGAAGGTGGTTATAGCTATACTAGGCTATTTTAGATTTCACACTACCTTTTTAAAAGTTAACTAAAACAGACATCCAGACGTGAGCAATCTGGAACTATCATGATTAAGATGGTAGATGTCTTCAGCCTAAGAAAGATTTTCTGTGTTGTTTTTTTGTTGTTGATGTTGTTGTTGATGCCAGAGAAATAGAGAATTTTAATTCGCCATATAAGACGACAGTCTTTTCTACTTTTTTGGGTACTATTTTATGAGGCATGTGCCCTATCCCAGAAATAAATTTACCAAAAAATTTCCTCAATTGTTAGAACATCATCTTTAAAAGGGCCATCTACCTAATACTAAGATTCTGAAACAATGAAGAGCAGGTCATTGACGAATGCTTAAAACTTCGTATTAATTACTGATTAAATCTGTGGGACATAAAAGTGTGAACTGCCAACATAGAGAATCTAATAAGTAGTGAGACCAGACTTGATTTAAATTTAACATAAACTATAAGTTTTCCTGGTAATAACTGTCATGGTCTTAAGAAGAGTCTACCAATTCTGCTTCTTTATTATGGTAAATAAAGCTAAACCTACAAGCCTACATTAAACTTCAAGCCTACAGTCTGAAATATCTTTCATAAATGTTACGTCAAAATAGTTTTTATTCCCCTTCTCAATGATTTCTATAATTTCATAGTGAAATAATACCCATTAGATAATTAATACTTTATTCACAATGTCTCATATTCACATAAAAACGCATTGAGACTCTAGAAATCTGAAATCTTCAGTAGCAATTCTTAACCCCATCTCCCTCAATAAAATATTAGCAGGAATTAGATGAATGATAACCAAATACCATTATCAGACAGTGACATTTTTCTTCAAGATCAGTGGTTTAATTAATTGCCTTTAGGAAAAGCAAAGAAAACATACTCACGTCTTGGCTCAGTCCAGAAAAGGTTTTCTGCAGTTCCTTTGCAAATTCTAAGTTATGCAGCACTTCTTCATATTTCTCAACTGCTTCCTACCAAACAGGATGAGAAAATATCAATTCTGTGAACTTCTAAGTACAAATATGTCAAAATAAGTGTTCCTTAAATACAGAGTTAAGACTTTAGGAACTAGCCATTTACTATAAATATTTACTATAAATATTCAAAAAAGTAAGGAGAAAGTATTTAGTAGTTAAATAAAGTTAAATTTAAAAATTCACTCATTCCCGTTGTGGCTCAGCAGTACCGAATCCAACTAGTATCCATGAGGATTAGGGTTCAATCCCTGGCCTTGTTGGGTGGGTTAAAGATTCAGTGTTGTCTGTGGTGAGCTGTGGTGTAGGTGGCAGACATGGCTCAGATCTGGCATTACTGTGACTGTGGTGTAGGCCAGCAGCTACAGCTCCGATTTGACACCCTAGCCTGGGAACTTCCATATGCTGTGTGTACAGCCCTAAAAAGACAAAAAAAAAAAAAAATTCAACTTTCTATACTAGAAACCTGAACAATATATAATTATAAAGCTGAGTCCATATCTATAAAGTCAAAAGTCAAGGAGGCCCGAGCACTGAGCTGGTAGGATTCCTGTGTCATTATTCATTCACTACACAAATATATTACCCAAATAGTACAGTGAGGATCGCACAGATGAAAGCAACCTCAAGAAATTTATACTGTGATAGAAAAGACTTGTTGGAGTTCCCGCTGTGGCGAAACAGGATCAGCGGCGTCTTGGGCGTCTGAGTTGCAGGTTCAATCCCTAGCCAGGCATAGTGGTTCAAGGATCCAGCATTGCCACAGCTGTGGTTTAGGTCATCACTGCATCTCAGATCTGATCCCTGACCTGGGAACTCCACATGTCTTCGGGCAACCAAAAAAAAAAAAAGAGACATAAATAATTACCTAAAACAGACAAATTAAGTAGGTATTATAACAGAAATACTGAGAATTTAAAGGAGCAAAATTTTTAGAGATTTTACAGATGAACAAAGTTGGTCATAAGAGAAGGGGCAGTTTTTTTTACGGGACTTTAACTTAAATCTATATGGAAGGACAAAAGTCCAGTCAGTATGAAACAGGCCAAGGTGGGGAATTCGTCCAAACAGATAAAGACATATTATAAAGGCTGCATAATTAAAAATAGTATAATATTCTATTTCTAGGTCTCTACCCAAAAGAAATGAGAACACATATGCTCATATGAAGATTTGTCAGAAACTTACATAACAGCATCATTCATTATAGCCCCAAAGAAAAACAACCCAAATATCTAGTAACTGTTAAATGGATAAACAAAATGTGTTATAACCATGCAAAGAAATTCTAGTCAGTGATAAAAAAGAAATGAATTATTGATCCATGCTATAACATGGATGAACCTCAAAAACATAACAGTAAAGCCTAAGAAGCCAGATGCAAGACTTTTTTAACAAAATATATAGAAAAAAAACAAATTTATAGACATAGAAAGCAAATTAGGGCACCAAAGGGAACTTGAAGGGGTTATGGAAATGATATAAAATTGGAGGAGTTCCCATGACAGCACAGCAGAAACAAATCCGACTAGGAACCATGAGGTTGCTGCTGGTTCGATACCCGGCCTCACTCAGTGGGTTAAGGATCCGGCATTGCCGTGAGCTGTGGTGTAGGTCGCAGACACGGCTCGGATCTGGCATTGCTGTGTGTGGCTATTGTGCAGGCTGGCTACAATTAGACCCCTAGCTTGGGAACCCCCATAAGCCATGGGTGCTGCCCTAAAACAAAACAAAACAAAACAAAAAAAAAAAACACTGAGTTGTGGAATTCCCATCGTGGCTCAGCAATTAGCGAACCCAACTAGCATCCATGAGGACACAGGTTTGAACCCCAGCCTCAAAACAAATCCGACTAGGAACCATGAGGTTGCTGCTGGTTCGATACCCGGCCTCACTCAGTGAGTTAAGGATCTAGCACTGCCGTGAGCTATGGTGTAGACTGCAGACACGGCTCAGATCCCGTGTTGCTGTGGCTGTGGTGGAGGCCAGCAGTCACAGCTCCAATTCGACTCCTAGCCTGGGCACCTCCACATGCCGCGGGTGCGGCCCTAAAAAGAAAAAAAAAGGCAAATGAAATACAGTAACTTGCATCAATATAAAAACCCTAAACATAATGAGTGAAAAGGGTAAACTACATAATATACAGTATAATATTTATTATAAGATTCAAAAAAGCAACCCTAACAGATGTAAAGACAATAAATAAGTTCTACTAAAACAAAAGGAAGAAAATAAGGGGGGTAAAATTCAGGATCAGGTTATAGGAAAGAGAGAGTTCCGGAACTGAACTTCAATGATGTTGGTAATACACTATTTGAGTTGGCTGGTGGGTTCCAACACTCACTTTATTACGTATTATAACTTGTACGCAATATTTTGTTTGGACTACATATTTCACATAAAAGAGTAAGACAGGCCCCCCAACTACAGAACCAAGAATGCACAGATAACGTAACATTGTATACAGTCCTCAAAGGGTTGGAAAACTAGAAAGGAATATCCTTTCCCATCTACTCCCAAATGTTAAGTATTACCTTGGACTCAAGAAAAGCAATATCAAAAGGGAATTACCTCAACTTCTATCAAATGTGGATCCATCCTTTCTTTCTCCCTTTCTTTATACAGTGGAGGAAATATCCTTCTAACTGTGCCCTGGATCCTAATCAATCCTGCCTTCACAGATGTCAAATAGGAGCTACAGCTGCCGGCCTATGCCACAGCCACAGCAATGCAGGATCCAAGCCAAATCTGAGACAGACACCACGGATCATGACAACACCAGATCCTTAACCCACTGAGCTAGGCCACGGATCGAACCCGCAATCTCATGGTTCCTAGTAGGATTTGTTTCTGCTGTGCCAAGATGGGAACTCTGCATAGGAAATCTTAATTCTATGATTCTCTCTTTAGCATCTTGAGCTTCTGCCTCTCTGCTGATGCTTAAACCAACATTTAACAAGTTCAAGTCTCCCCCAACCTAAATAGAAGAAATAAAAACTACCTTACTGGCAACCACCTCCTTCCAGTCTCAGACAAATATCAAAAAAGTCTACATTGTCTCCATTTCCTTTTCAGCCCTTATCAACCTGAACTGTTTCCACCATTCATTCCACCAGAACTGTCCTGGCTAAAGTCAGCAATGTCAATCCCATCCTTTAAACTTATGAATCTTTTCTAGCTCTCACTTCGATTAACATCTCAGAAGATTCTAACATAAAGGCATCCTTCTGCTCTAAAAACATCTCCCATTTTTTTAATAACACAATTTCCATTTTTCTCCCATTTCTCCAGATTTTTACTTACCAGTAATTTTTCCACTAATTTTTCTCAGCCCAGATTTAAGCACTTATAAAGATAACAGGACCCCCATCACAGAAATGTTGTACAATTTAAATAATTTCATATTTATAAATCACTCAGCATGATGCCTGGACCTAAAGTTGGTTCACTATATTTTTAGCAATTATTATCCAAACATCAGAAGTTAGAGTTCCTTAGCATTCTGTCCTCAGCTTCTTTTTCTACTTTCTATGCTCTCACCCAAGAGAGTCTCATCTTTTCTCACGGCTTCAATTAGCAGTCACACAGGTGATACATCTGTAGACTACACGTCTCTATGCTCCAGACCTTTTCTTAAATACTTATTAGATATCTCACTCCTTAATGTTTCAGAGGCACATTAAAACCAGTGGTCCAAAATCGAGCTCTTTATCCTATCCTCCCAATGCATTCTTCTTGCTCAGTGTTTCAAAGCCCAATAAATGGTTTTGCCATCCATCCAACTGTTCAAGCCAGAAACCTGGAAACCACTCTTGGCTCTTCTCTCTGTTCCTACACATAGCTACCAAGCTACGTTGATTTTAGCCCTCAAATCCAGCTACTATGCTCAAACCCCTCTGCCACGATCTGGGTGCCAGTTTCCAAGAGCTCTGACCTAGACTACAGCTGTAGGAGCTAAAGTACTCAACTTGAGTGTCAGTTCTCTATTTCAGATTCCAGATCTGAATCAAAATAAAGTAATAAATGAGACTCTGAAAAAAAAAACTTAAGACATTTTTCTTACTACTAAAGGATAAATCTAGGTTTATGTAGCAAACCTAGCAAATGCTTAGAAACCTATAGCTTAGTCTCAACAGGTTACTTAAGAGTTACTACTAAAAGAGGTTACAGTGACTATGCTGATGATATGATCATGCAGGTCACAGAAAGCTTTACTGACAGTATTACAAATATCTGTTGGGCGAAAGAAGAAATACAAACCGAGATGTAAAATTTCTAACCAACAATATTGAAAACAGCATCAGATCAAATCTATAGCACACAGCAAAAGCAGTGCTTGAAAGAATCATCACAGCTTTAAATGCTTATCAGTGGGGAGAAAGGAAACAATTAAGCACTCAGCTTAAAGTTAGAAAATGAAGCAAATAAACCAGAGAGCAGAAAGATAAGAGGTAAAAGAGAAAAACATAGGGAGTTCCCATTGTGCTGCAGCGGAAATTAATCTGACTAGTATCCATGAGCATGCGGATTTGATCCCTGGCCTCACTCAGTGGGTTAAGGATCCAGCGGTGCTGTGAGCTATTATGTAGGTCTCAGACGCGGCTCAGATCCCACATTTCTGTAGCATAGGGTGGCAGCTGTAGCTCTGATTGGACCCTTAGCCTGGGAACTTCCATATGCCACAAATGCAGTGCTAAAAAGCCAAAAAAAAAAAAAAAAAAAAAGAGAGAGAGAGATAAACTTTTATAAATAATTATTTTGCCCCAATCTTTGCAAATATTTTTTTTTCCTTTTTCGGCCTCCCCACAGCATATGGAGTCTCAGGCCAGTGATCAAATCTGAGTCGGAGCTGCAACCTATGCCACAGCTGCCACGCTGCTGAATCCTTAGCCCCCTGAGCTGGACCAGGTATCAAATCCGTATCCCTGCCACTGCGGAAACAGCATCAATCCCATTGCACCACAGCAGGAACTCCTGCAAATAATTTTTCAAAACTGGATGAAATATAAGTGATTTTCAAGGGAAAGCTCCAAAAAGTTCAAAAGAAAAAAAACCAAATTTCCAAAGAAAAAAAAATGAGAATATTTTCAATGAACTCCCACCAAAAAAAAAAGAGACCAGGCTCAGACAGGTTCAGAGAACATTTTTTTTTGTGTGTGTGTGTGCTTTTTAAGGCGGCACCTACGGCATATGGAAGTTCCCAGGCTAGGGGTGAAATTGGAGCTGCTGTCCTGCACCACACCCATAGCAAGGCGGGATCCAAGTGTCTGTGACCTACACCCCAGCTCATAGCAGCCCAGGATCCTTAACCCACTTAGAGGGGCCGGGGATCGAGCCTGCATCCTCATGGATACTAACCAGGTTCCTTAGCACTGAGCCACAACGGGAACTCCCAGTTTCAGAGAACATTTCAACCAAAATTTAAAGTATGATGGAACACTGACAACATATTTAAAAAGGATGAATAAGTAGAGGAAGAGGATTTTTAGGGCAGTGAAACTATCTGTCTGTGACTGTAACAGTGGATACATGCCATGATACATTTGTCAAAACTGACACAATGTAGAACACAAAGAGCTGAATCCTAATGTAAGCTATGGACTTTGAGTGATGATGCTGTGCCAATGTAGGTTCAACTGTAATAAATGTAGCACTCTGTCAAGGAACGTTGACAGTGAAAAAGCCTGCGTGAGAGTAGGCTCAGAGAGTATATAGAACTTTCTCAACTTTCTGTTCAATTTTACCGCAAAACCTAAAACTGCTCCAAAAATAAAGTATACTAAAAAAGAAAAGAAGGAAGAAGTAAAAATAAAGGCCAAAAAGTATCTTTATCAAGCTAGGTTGGAAGAGGAGGCAGGGAGAAGAGTATTTGTTTACATAGGAATTTATTACAATTTATTAGAATCATTGTTTTATAAAATAAGGACAGAGGAAGGACAAGGTAAAAGAAACACTGTACCTTTTGCAAAATTTCCTAATTTCTAATCTATGTGAATTATTCCAATTTTAAAAACTAAACTTAGAGCTCTTTAATTACATACTGTACAACTGACATCAAGCTTTGAGGTATCAGATTATAGACTTTTTTCTTCTGATTTATCTGCATTTTCTAAATTTCTACCTTAAGGAGTTCCTGCCGTGGCTCAGTGGTTAATGAATCTGACTAGGAACCATGAGGTTGCGGGTTCAATCCCTGGCCTTGCTCAGTGGGTTAAGGATCCAGCGTTGCCGTGAGCTGTGGTGTAGGTGCAGACGCGGCTCGGATCCCGCGTTGCTGTGGCTGCAGCGTAGGCCGGCGGCTACAGCTCCTGTTAGACCCCTAGCCTGGGGACCTCCATATGCCGTGGGTGTGGCCCTAGATAAGGCAAAAATAAATAAATAAATAAATAAATAAATTTCTACCTTAAGTATATATTGCTTATATAAGATGTCACTGCTCAAAAGTATCACTAACTATATACTTAATCACGTCTAAAAACCCAATATTCAATCATTTTATATTTAGTAAATCTATATTTAATAAATATTTAAATGCTATGAACTATTCTAAGTAGTAGGAATGAATAAACAAAATCTCTAATGGAACTTACATTGTAAAGGAAGGAGAGACAGAACTTTACGGTTTGTGAGAGAAGAGCTTCCATTACAAAAACCGAAGCAAGGAAGGAGCTACGAGTGTGACTGGGGGAATGGTGGGATGGTGTCGTCAGGAGAGGCCTTACTGAGATGACCTTCAAATAAAAAGCTGAAAGAGGGTGGGAACTGAACTATTTAGACATCTAGGAAAAAGGCATCCCAGGCAGCAGGAACAGAACATGCAAAAGCCCTGAAGTAGAAGCGTGCCTGGGACATCTGAGGACCGCTAAGAAGGCCAGTGCTGCTGAGATGAAAGCCTGTGTTGCAAGAGAGAGAAGTCTAGTAAGCACAACGAAGGTGCAAATGGAAGCAGGGAGCTTACTTTGTAGGGCCTTATAGGACACTCTGCCACCATGATGGAAATCAAGGGGACTCTTGAGTAAAGAAACGACCACCTGACTTGTATTTGAACACGATTACTGAGGCTACTGCGTTGAGAATCCACTTGGGGAGAGAGAGCAGAAATAGAAAAACCTGTGAGGAGGCTGTTAACAGTAATGCAGATGAAAGGTGATACGGCTTGGACTAGGAAGGCAGAAGCAGAATTTCTGTGAAATGGTCAGTTTCTGGATTTATTCTGGAAGGCAGAACTGGTGAGGCTTGCCAACGGGCCAGAGATGAACTATGAGAAGAAAAATGAGATATTCTCCAAGGTTTTTGGCAACTCCATCCTTCTAGTTCATCAAGCCATCAACTGACCTAGCAAAGATTAGAGGAATAGGTTTTGGGGGTGCTGAGCGAAGTAAGAAGATGCCAAAGGCAACTGGCCAGAGGAATTTAGAGTTCAGAGGACCGATCTATCGGCAATATAAATTCGGCATCTGTCAGGACATTACTCAAGAAATCAAAGGTAATACTATAGAAGCAACCTGTGGTTGTGAAGGCACTAATGAAACACTGAGATTTAAGTCTGCCTAGCTGGAGCAGGTCGCCAGCGCTTCTTAGAGAGCTGCTGTGAGAGCCATCCACCTCTCCACTTCCATCTCCTACATTTCCCAAAGTCAAAAGCACCACTGTAACAGAACACTTCTTCCAAGAATATTTACACAAAGTAAAGTTTCATCACTTTTAAAGTTATTGAACATATCATGACTACTTAAAAACAAAGCCATATTGAAACTACCGGATGTCCAGCAAAGTCCTTTCACCAGCTCTCTGAGCACATCATTCTTGGAGCTCAGACAATTCAAATCTGTGCCTCAGCAAAACTGTAATTTACTACATCACAAAAATTCTGGGTCAGCGAGGAAGAGCCAGTATGGTAAGGGAAAAGTCCTTGAATGCCAGTATCTACGATATACAGTGAAAAACATTAGTTAAAAAAAGATAAAAGACAACAGATCTACAAGCTAGATCAAACAGCTTTGAGACTGTATCCCTTCACAGGCAGGAGATGCGATCAGGTCAAAAAAGGCA
Source organism: Catagonus wagneri (assembly GCA_004024745.2). Taxonomy (NCBI): domain Eukaryota; kingdom Metazoa; phylum Chordata; class Mammalia; order Artiodactyla; family Tayassuidae; genus Catagonus; species Catagonus wagneri. The sequence goes on from PVHT021183646.1 coordinate 12,367,327, forward strand.
AAATATCAAATTAGCATTCTCTTTTAATTTCCATACTGCAAACACCCTCCCCTTCACCACAGCAGATAAAATTTGCAATTACCAGGTAATTGCAGCACAAGGTAAACAATATTTTTAAATGGTGTAAATGGTAAATATTTATAGTAAACTACTTTTTTTAAAAGGCCAGATAAATCTCCATCAGATAACCATGCCTCTCAGCAAGGACTGTGGTAATCCAGGATAGAAAAGAAGGGAGAAGCCATCAAAGGAATTAGGGGACGCAACTAGGGAAAATCAAGGCAAGTTGTAGTAAACAGTCCTTTACACTTTAGAGGAGAGCGATGTTGGGTTTGGAATCCACCGGTCAACAGCAGAAATCTAGATTATTCCCCGCTCTTCTTTAGTCCACTCTGGTGAAAATTTAATTTAAATCCACATGATAGCTCTTAGCGATAGCCTACATTTTCACTCATTTAACAATGCCCACGGCCATCCCTACCACCTACAAGTGTAAAAGAAGTAAAGTCAAAGCTATAAGATCTAACAGGCAAAGACAAAGTCCTCTGAAAACTTCAGTGAAGTCTCACTCTTCTTTTTTAGCTTATCAAATCGTTGGTCTCCCCTAAATTCGTCTCGAGTTTTATTAAGAAAAGGAAACCGGCAAGTCTGACCAAAAGGTCATAAATCACTTACCAGCTGGTCTGGATTAAGCTGCTCTCCATTTTTCAGGCGATCCTTATAATCTTCCAGTTTGAGCTACAAGAGAGAAACTAGTATTTACAATAGTCTGATAAAATTCCATAACAATTTTATTGTAAAAATACTAGACCATTTCTTATGAAAACAAAATTCTTGCAGCTATCAATCCGTAAGAATACCATTTAATTACAAGGCAGGCAGCAATCGTAAATGAGTTCCAATTAGGGAAAAAAATACTGCACACAATCAACAGTGGTCTGGAATTACGAAAGCAGAAATAAAACCCTTCTCTCTCCCTCTCTCTCTCTCTTCTTTTGCTGCACCCGTGGCACGCATAAGTTCCCAGGCCAGGGATTAAAACTGTGCCACAGCAGTGGCAACACCAGATCCTTAATCCACTGAGCCATCAAGGAACTCTGTAAAACCCTCTTCTTTTAATGGCCTCTACTTATAATTAGACTACCTGACATATAGGGATTTAACTAATCAATAATGTGCTCCTAACCAAGAGGTGCTCAATCAGGGGCAATTCAGTCCCCAAGGATACATGGCACTGTCTGGAGATATTTCTGGTTATCACAATTCTGGGGACGGGAGGGAGGCAGTGGGTGCTACTGGTATCTTGTGGGTAGCGGTCAGAGACGCTGATGAACGTCCCGCAATGCACAGGACAGCCCTCCCACACCGAGGAATTATCCAGCACAAAATGTCAGTAGTGTTGAGGCTGAAAAGTCCTTCTCTAACCTCATGCTTAAACCTGTTGAATTATGTGGGCATCTGTCCAATAGGAAACTTCTAATGGAAGTACAGATATGTAAAAGAATTATCGTAGCCTCGACTTGAAGCTAGAATTACAGAATTACAAGCTAGAAATCTCAGAGTAGCCGCGACTTGAAGCTATTTTTCACACAAAATGTGATATAAATAAATGACAAACTGCATTTATTGTCCATAATGACATGATTCTATATGATATTCTAAAAGCAGTGTTTAGGCTTCTTCCATATTGGCTTTACAGCTTTAAAATGCTTTCCCAGAAGTTTGAAACAAAACCATGAGTACTGACAAAACTGTTACTCAAAATTAAAGAAGTACTACAGTTAAGCTGGAGTATACATATACATGTAGTTCCTCCACCTGGGGGAAGACATTAACGCATCTCCATCAATAGATCCAGCTTTGAATAGATCCAGCTTTGACTAATTTCCCACACTGGCAGGGAATTTATGCTGGCCCAGGCACATTCACCTTAGCACACTTGTGATCATCGGCAGGCATTCAAAAGACAACTGGTGAGAGCTAGGGCTACAGAGAAGTTACCAGTAACTGTCCATTATTCACTATCTTCCTAGTGTGTGTTTTTTTTTTTTTGGCGGGGGGGGGGAGAAGCGAGAAAAAGAAACAGAGTCAACCAGACTCTTAAAAATCTCTTTACCCTCCTCCATTAAAAGCAACTTTCCTAAGGTTTAACTAGGTCTTGGTATAAAAATACCTGAGTTCCCAGGTCCAGGCAATTAGTGACCCACCTTACTATCACAAGCAAAAGAGAATCATGACACGACAAAGCAACGTGCAGTACTGTTTCACAGGCTACATGACTCAGGAAATGAGGAATGATTTGGACCTTTACAACAGCATTTACCGTAACGTTGGGCTGGTTAGAACCCTTACTATCTTTACAAGGCTCTCTGCAATGCTTTCACCTACCAGTCTTAAACAGTCACCTAGCAACACAAAAATCAGTGCTGAGCCATTTTCTGGCTCTACAATCCTTAAAGCTTCCAATGACTGCAGCAGCTATACTGCAATATCAACTGCTGCAGAAAGTCACAAGGAAAACAAGCTAAAAAAAAATCAGGCTATCACTCATCTACGAAAAGAAACATTAATACCACACTCAAGGAATTAATCCAACCTAAAGTAGCTAGCTCCAACTATTTCAACAGTAGCATGCATAATAATTTCACTGTGAAGAATATTTTTATTCTGTCAAGTCAAAAAGAAGGTGTTTAATAATGTCCACTATTTAGCCTACTTGTATGTTTTCAGCCAGTTAAATCTCAAGGTGACTTAAATTTTGAAGAAAGGAATCTTTACGAAGGAATACCCATGCGCCCTGGTAGAAAGCAAAAATATCAGTTCCTTAATCCTCATTTAAGGACATACATATATCCTGAGGCATATATAGGCCGGGAGAAAAAAAAAAAGGTTACCTTCTTTTTCTCGATGTTTCTGATTTTGTGTTTAAGGCATATAAGTCCATTATCAATATATGTCTCATATGCCTGGGAAGGAGAGGCAGCAGAACCGAGAGTAGACCGCAAGGGGCTCACGGCCCGCTGGCTGTCCCCATGCTGACTGTGGTTCACTTGGGGCTTGGATGACTTCATGTTCCCCTCTTTTCCCTTCTCTGAATGGCCTGAAGGTGACTGGTAACCAAAAGGAGATGAAGAGAGTTGCACCATTGAAACAGATGAGGCTGAAGGAGGGGGGAAAAAAAGTTAAGTATAAAAAAGTAAATTAGGCCTGGAGGCTTTAAATTTCCCCGAAAACTCTAGGCCCACGCCCTCAAAATCCTCTTCCCCAGAAGTGAGCTCAAAACCCAATGGTGTTTTAGATACCCTACTTCCATTTCACAGCCTTGAAAGCAATTAGTTCCAAGCACTGGCGCCTCTACATAGGCAAAAATCTACAACATGGGGGATGGTTCCAGAAATTCAATTTCCCACAGAGGGAGGAAGAGCTGCTATTATCAAGCAATGATGGCTTCGGAGCTCTGGGCAATCCACGTTCCGAATAATCTCTACGATCAAGTGATGACACACACAAAAAAACAAGCTTTCCCCATCGGGACAAGGCAGCCATTCCAGCCTCTTTAACATTACCCCACACCACCAGCCCCAACCCCGACCACCAACAACGACATTTAAGGGAAAATCCCAAACACACACAATTCTTTCAGAGCTCTCATTCACTAAGTGAAGAGAAACTTCCCGAACAAGAAGGCTAACTTCCCCGTGATTGCTCTGGGGCCTACTAGGCAAGGTACTCCAGCAAGCCGCGAGCGCCCCAAGTCGGTGCTCCGTTTGGTCTAGACTAACCCAGAACCGCTCGCACCCAGCCGGTTTCAGGGCTTGACCCGGCGGGCCTCACATTGCTCGGGTCTGGGGCCCTCGCACTCCCCCCCACCCCAGCGCGTCGGAGCTCCGGCGCCCACTCCCCTTGAGCAGCATCCCCAAAGCAAGGGCATAACAGGCCCCACGCGGCCAGCGCGGACCCCAAGCCCCCGCAGGGCCAGCGAGAGAGGCGCCTCTACGGGGAGAGCACTCGGCGCCCCGAAGACAGCGGCCCCCCGCTCTCCTCCCCAGCGACCTCGGGACGCCGAAGCGCCCGGCCGGGGCCACTTCCGAAGGTGCCTCCTGCAGGAAGACGCGCAGGCCACCTGCCCTCCGGGGCCCCGCCCCGAGGATGCCGAGCAGCCCAGCACCTCACGGCTGAGTCGGCCGCCCAATCCTGCCCACCCTCGGCGGCCGCCGCCGCCGCCGCAGCCCGGCTTCACCTCCGCAGGCCGCCGAGGCCACTGCCGCCGCCGCTGCCGCAGCCCGGGCCCGCCTTCGAAAGCCGGCGGGAGCCAGGAGAGCTGCGGAGGTGGACGGGCGCCACCCCGCACTCGAGTCTCCTCCTCCCGTCTCCTTCCTCTGCCCTCCCAGTCCCCGCAGGCGGCGTCTGCGGCGCCGGGCACCCCGCCGACTTCGCCGCTCTGGCCCAGGCCCGCCCTCAACGCCGCGCTGCTTATATAGGCGCGCCCCGCCACCCGCGCGCGCGCGCGCGCGCGCGCACAGCCACCGGCCGCCGCCGCCGCCGCCGCCGCCTCCTTCCGGTGCCCCGGCCTGGCAGCCGCGGGCCTCCGCCCGGGGGGCGTTTGCGCCAGGCCCAGCTGCTGCGGGAAGTCGGTCGCGAGAGGGCGCGTTCTCCTCGCGGTTGCGCAGATTGCGGGGAACCAGGTGGGCCCGCTGAGCAGCTGGGCGCCCGCCGCCGGCCGCAGTCCCGGCAGCGTGCCCGACCTTGCTGATTGCATCCAGTAACAACTGGATGTGCGACCTTGAACAGGTGATTTGGGTTACTGAGAAAGCGCCGCGCGCCCTTTGTGGACTTGCCAGTTAAACCGAGCTTGAGCCTCTGGTGGTTTAGGTAGGCACTCGTGACATGCAGGGGTGCCATTGTCCCCCAGATTCCATCCTTCAAGGTAGGATGGAGAAAATCACCGTTTCCTCAGAAAGAACTCGGCCTGTAAGAGCAGAATATTCCAAACCAGCATTCCCATAAAAATGGAGTGGGTGACTCTGCTTATTTAGGCTGTATCATTTGTTGCTTTGAAACATTAGTTCGTTGGCGCTCAGAGAAAAAGGTGATTAAAAAAATCTTGGTAAGGCTGCATCAAATTAAGAGAAAAGGCTGGGAATACTTCACTGTTTCTGGAGCAGGGTGGCGGAAAGGATAGTGTTTCTCATACCAAAAGATTAAGAGAAAAAAAGGGAAAAACAAAAACCAGGAGTTACCTCAGCCCCAACGTGTGTCCAACTATTACACCAAATAGGACTGGTTTTAGATCCTGTCCCTGGGGCTCTGATAAAAATTATTCAGACTAGCAAGACAAGAACAGAGAAAAGTCAGAAGTGTAAGCAAGGAGACAAAAGTCCAGTTTAAAAAGTTTTGGAGGAACCCACACAAAACTGTTATGATTTTTTAACCATCTCTTGAGACAGTATTTTGCCGGTTATTATCTAGGTTCTTTTCAATCCCTAATAATCTAATGTACCTTAATGCTGCATTTTAGCTTTGACTTTCTGACCTTGAGGGTCAGACAAATGTTAGATGGTACAATTGTTTCGTTGTTTGTAGCCAGGGAGAGAACACAAACTGTTGAACCTGAGAGGAGGAAGGCTATGCCTTGGCCCTTGCGGAAAAAAAAAAAAAAAATGGCCCAGTAAAACAAAACAACAACAAAACAAAGTGAAGAACACATTTTGGGATCACTGAGTAGGCACAAAGTTACAGCACAAGTTATGCCCCTTGTAGCCTGAAATAATATTGAACCTAAGAATGGTATTTCCTAGTAATCGTTAAATGATTGCCTTCTAATTGACCAAGAACAAACTGTCCCTTGGGTCATATAGATCTGACCATAGGACCTAAATATTCCACTAAATGGAATAATTCTTAATAACTCTATACAGTTTTATTTCCCAACATGAATTCAGAAAATGAATCAAGAATGCAAAAGTGAAAATAATTAAATTTCAAGTCCAGTCAGGTACAGTCTGTATAAACACAGCATAACATTATAGGAGATTGTACCTTATAGATAATGTTTCAATGATATACTCCAAAAAAAAAAAAAAAGGAAAGGAAAGGTGATTCAGAAAAAAAGCTTTCCTGCTAGAAAAGATCTCCAAAGCCCTTGAATCTGGCTTATTTGGAAAGCACATGCCCCCCTCAGTTTTTGATAGGGATTTTATTTTCCCCTCCCCCATTCCCTATTTTCTACACCTTGATTTGCTTTGCCAACAATGAGGCAATATTTGAGGAAAGCCACCTCCAAGCTTAGCAATAAATTACTGTAATTCAAATATGATAAAAACTTGTTTCAAATAACTGGGAAGAATATATTCACTCAACAAATATGGATCATTGTGTCAGTTATATCTCAATAAAACTGGGGGGGGGCATATACTTATTGGGCACCAGATATGTGTTGTGTGATAGGCAGACAATGGTGAGTGAGACAAATATAGCCCCTGTCCTCATTGAGCTGAGTGAGTATTCAATAAATGCTGCAGGAATAAATAGCAAAAATAACCAGCTCAAAATAGAAAAACAAAATAATAAAGAATTACCGTGGATCATTTGATTTCTCAAAAACAGTTACACTTTACCTCCCTTGAAATTGTGAAGGTTTTAAATACGCATTGTCTGAGTAAATGCATGGTTCCTGCAGGGACAGTCATGCTGTAGTCACTTAAAATGAGTGCAGCTTCATGTTGAAACTGGAAAGATTAATTCAGCAAAGGATGTTGAAACTGGTAGCATTTAAGTGGAGATATGTGAATACCTTAGATATTTTGTTATGGGCAATAGAAATCTGCTTATCAGTGGCTTACAAGGGTTTGTGGAATGTTGTACCCAAAAAAAAGAGAGAGAAAGGACAAAAAAAAAGGAAGCCTAAAAAAAAGATTCCCAGCAAACAGTTAACATAATACAGCTGTTCTGAAACACTGCACTTTCACATATTTTCTAATTCATGGGGTGTCTCTTCAAATACTTAAGGAGAAATACTTAAGTAAGTGAAGGACTGACCAATATAGACTTCAGGTAGAAAAAAAGAAGTTGCCATAATTGTTTGAAGCATTTTGAGAGAATTCTGATAGTGTCAAGTATGATATTTTCGTGGACTTTTTTTTTGCATGAAATTATAGCACCACATTTGCAGTGGTTTTGTTTAAGTTCTTTTTCTGTATTAAAATTAATGCTTTAATAGTGCTTCACCAGTAAGTCCCTTTGAAATAAAAGTTCTTAGGAGAGGAATGATCAGTGTAGAACTTGTGAATGTGTGTGTGGTTAATAACATCAAGCCCATAAAAATACTATTTCTGGGGAAGCGGGGAGGGAGTGGGATGGACTGTGAGTTTGGGGTTAAACGATGCAAACTATTACATTTAGAATGGAAAGACAGTGAGGTCCTTCTGTATAGCACAGAGAAGTATATCCAATCTCCTGGGATAGACTATGATGGAAAATAATATTTTTAAAATAGAATATATATATATATATATATATATATATATATATATATATCACTGAATCACTTTGCTGTGCAGCCAAAATTGGCGCAACATTGTAAATCAACTATATTTCACCAAAAAAATTGTTTTTAGATACTATTTCTGTCCAACTTTGAAATAATAGTAAAGGTTAACAGCACAGACTTAGGAGCCACACACGCCTGGATTTGATTCTTACTAGTTCACAGTGATCTTGGACTAGTTACCTGGATTCTCTGGGCTCCAGTTCCTTCAGCTCTACAGGAGAGATAATAATATTTGCTTAATGGTGTTGTTAAGGACCTCGTTTTGTTGATGAAAAGGCACTTCCTCTACTGAGGTGTCTTCATGTGCTTCTTTTTCCAACAGTGTGGAGCCTGGCATTTCTCCTGGTTGCCTGAGGAGAACTAGAGTATTTTAGGGCTGTGAAACCTCTCCCCTTATTTTAAAGACATGGTAAGTAAAGCTTCTGGCTATTTCAGACTTTACTGAAGAAGGATCCAGGTCTCCTGGGCACTAGTGCAAAGTTCATTCCCCGCAGCTTCAACCCTCTTCCTAACTTCTTCCATCAAGAATAAATAAGGTGTAGAAATAGGCAATTACACTGACACAATTGGAAGCAAAAAGAGTAAGCAATTCAGTGTTGTTGGATCTGATAGGGATGGAATAGTCACAGTTGTAGGAGTCGCAATAAGGGACCACAGAGAGGGAAACCTAGGAAACTTTGGGAGACCACTAGAAGTTAATAATTGCTCAAGAAAGCCATCAAACGAAGTAGGCTTGCTGGACTAGTGGAGGGGTGAGATTTGCCTCAGGTCGCTGGGTGGGGGGTGGGATGAGGCCTGCATTCAGGTTCAGACCAAGGGCAGGAATTTAAGGACCACTCTTTCACTGATTTGGATACCAAAGAGGAGCTACTACTCCAAGAAAGAGGAAGAGGCGGTCTTTTCCCACCCCCACTCCCCCTGGATAATAAAACTATAGCCCACCGGATCCTTAGGGCAGAGCTTCCTTGCCTGCCCATTTGCAGCTCTCACGAGCGTCCTTCCCTAATAAATCTGTTTCTTCCTTATCACTTTTTCTCTCACTGAATTCTTTCTGCCTAGAGGCATAAGGAACCTGAACCTCAGTAAATCCAGACACTGCGAGAGTGACTCTAATTTAAAACTGTGGGTTCAAGTCCCAATCTGGGTTTAGGCTGGGTTCAGGCCATTAGTGCTGTCAGTTTCATATCTTCAAAGAAATGTATTGAATAAGACATCCTAAAATAGTCATATCTTTTGACCCAATAGCCCTTGTTTTAGCAATCTCCCCTACAGAAATAATCAGAGCAGACAATAATTTATTTATAAAAATGCTAATCACAGCTCTTTTTAAGTGATGAAAAACTGTAAACATAAACTTGGGCGTTTGGCCTAGGGAAATAGCTAAATAAGGTAACTCTAACCCATGAATTATAATTCAGAAAGTACAAAAAATCTTTTTAAATAATATTAAATGACGTACAAAGTTTAAAAAAGTGGGATAATAACATGTTATGACATTATTTAGTACAGTCATGATTTAGTAAAATTTTAATTTTAAAATGCATGGAGTGAGTTCCCACTGCAACACAGCAAAAACAAATCCAACTAGTACCCATGAGGATGCAGGTTTGATCCCTGGCCTCACTCAGTGTGTTGGGGATCCAGCATTGCTATGAGCTGTGCCATAGGTCGCAAATGGGCTCTGATCCCACGTTGCTGTGGTGGTGGCACAGGCCGAAAGCTGTAGCTTCAATTCAGCCCTAAGGTTGGGAACTTACATATGCCACTAGTGTGGCCCCAAAAACAAACATAAATAAATAAATAAAATTCATGGAAAAGGCTAAAAGATAAAATTAAAGAAAACCTCTTTACTTTTATATCATGTGTTTATTTTCATTTTATTTTGTTTTATTTTTGGAACTGTGGAAGTTCCAGGCCAGATCTCCAACTGCCCCACAGCAGTGATGATGCTGGATTCTTAACCACTGAGCCAAGAGTGAACTCCACATATGTTTATTTTAAAAAGCAAAGGAGACCAAAAAAATTTCCCCAAAACATCAAAACTACCACTATTAATTTTTTGCTTACATCCTTCCATATATATTACATCTATATAATCTTTTTATAAAAATGGGAAGGTACTAAACACATTTGGCAATTCTGCCATTTTCACTTAAAACATGGTACACATCTTTTTATTAAAACAAATTTTAGGTTTCAGTTAGCTTTGGGTGCTAGAATTTCATATGATTCTAATTATCTTCTTTTTACTTTCCTATGAACAAGTTAGAAATTAGAAAAACAATAAATAATTCTTTCCTTAAAGTATCATTTAGGGACCTCATTATTTAACAGAAATGTTAATTGTCCAAATAAGAACCACAACAATAATATATAATAGTAAATATTTGAATAAATGGTAATCTGTATAATTCTTCCACCCATAAAAGGACAAGTATCCTAAATGAAACATGCAAAAGTTACCCTAGAAGAAACCCTACAATAGTATAAGTTATTTTGTCATTTGAAAAACTAATTCTTATTTATTGTTATCTCAGAATTTCTCACATAAAGTATTTACTCATTTTTAGCAAGCAAAACATTTTAAAAGATTTCTATTCCTAGATGTGACACCAGGAGCACAGCAAAAAAAAAAAGAAAAAATAAATAAATTGGACTTCATCAAAACTGAAAACTTTTGGTCTTCAGAGGACATCATCAAGAATATGAAAAGCCCATGTTGCCACAAATGCCATTATTTTGTTATTTTTTATGGCTGAGTCCATTGTATGTATGTACCACCTCTTAGTCCATTCATCTGTTGATGGATGCAATTAGAGATTCTCATACTAAATGAAGTAAGTCAGAAAGAGAAAGACAAATACTATATAATATCACTTATATGTGGAATCTAAAATATGGCACAAATGAACCTGTCTACAAAACAGAAACGGACTCATGGATATAAAGAACAGACTTGTAGTTGCCAAGAGGGAGGAAGGAGGATGGATGGGAAGTTTGGGGTTGGTAGATGCAAGCTATTATATTTAGAATGGATAGGCAATGGGGTCCTAACACAGGGAACTATGTTCAGTCTCTTGTGATAAAGCATAATGGACGAATATATGAGAAAAAGTATATATGTATATATATATGACTAGGTCACTAGGTACAGCAGAAATTGACTCAACACTGTAAATCAACTATACCCTAATAAAAAATAAATTTGATTTAGAAAAAAAGACAGCCCACAGAATGGGAGAAAATATGTGTAAATTACATATCTGATAAAGTACTTATATCATCAGTGATATATATTATATACAATGTTATACATTTTTATATAAGAATATACAAAGAACCCTACAACTGGATAAAAAAAGACAAAGCAATTTAAAAATACATAAAGAATCTAAAAAATATATATATATGGGAGTTCCGATCCTGGCACAGCAGAAATGAATCCAACTAGGAACCATGGGGTTGCAGGTTCGATCCCTGGCCTCGATCAGTGGGTTAAGGATCTGGCATTGCCATGAGCTGTGGTGTAGGTTGCAGATGTGGCTCGGATCTGGCATTGCTGATGCTGGCAGTTATAGGCTGTTTGGACCCCTAGCCTGGGAACCTCCATATGCCATGGCTGAGGCCCTAAAAAGACAAAAAAAAATAATAATAATAATCTGATTAGGCATTTCTCCAAAGGAGATATACAAATAGCTAATAAGTATAGGAAATGATGTTCAACATCACTAGTCATCAAGGAAATGCAAATAAAAACGAGTGAGATACCACTTCACACTTACTAGAATGGCTATGATAAAAAGACAGATAATAACAAATGTTGATGAGGATGTGAAGTAATTGGTTGGTCCGCTCATACACTACTTGTAGAAATGTGAAATGGTGTACCCCTTTTTGAGAAATAATTTGCCAGTTCCTCAAACAGTTAAATATACAGGTTCCATATGACCCAGTAATTCCAAGTATATACTCATAAGTATATATTCAAGAGAAATAAAAACGTATCTCCACACAAAACTGTGAACACAAATTTTCACAGCAGCATTACTCAAATTAACCAAAAATTAGAAACGACCCAAATGTCCATCAACTGATGAGTGGATAAATAAAATACAGTATACCCATACAAAGGAATATTATTCAAGCATAAAAAGAAATGAAGTGCTGATACATGCAAAAGCATAGATGAGAAAAGAAATATTTTTTTTAAAAAGCATAGACAAATCTTAAAAATAATATGCTACAAGAAAGAGCCAGACATAAAAGGCCACATACTGTATTACATGCATATGAAATGTCCAGCATAGGCAGATCTATAGAGACAGAAAGTAGATTCGTGGTTTCCTGGAGCTTGGGGGAAATTCTAGGGGAAAATGGGGACTGTTATTGTATATGTGGTCTCTCTGTGGGGATTAAAATATCGTAAAATTGATGGTAATGATGGCTGCACAATTCTGTGACTATATTAAAAATCATTGAATTATACACTTTAAATGGGTGAGTTGTTTGGTGTTGTGGGTTGACTTGTGTCCACTAAAAAGATGTGCTGAAATCCTAACTCTCAATGCCAGTGAATATAACCTTATTTGGAAATGGGCTTTTTGCAGATGTAATCAAGTTAAGATGAGGACATACTGGATGAGGGTGTACCCTAAATCCAATGATTAGTGTCCTTTTAAGAAGACAGAGATTTGAAGACACAGAGAAGAAACAGGAAAGAAGGTCAGACTGTGGAAGCAGAGCTAACTGGCTAAAGGAGGTCATGAAATCTCCTGATGCAGTCAGAAAGCTGATTACAGCCAAAGGCTTTCAGAGCCACAAGGCCAATTGGGTGATATAATTTGGGGAGCTTCTGGTCCATTACTTTTAATAAACCACTAGGGGAGGGGGACCAAGTTGGCTTAGTAGGAGGATGTGGAGCTCACTCCCCTTCCCCCAAAATACATCTACATAGAAAAAAATTCCAACAGAAAACCAACTAGAAACTGGCAGAAGATCTCCTATACAACCAAAGCTACAAGAAAGATCTCCATGTAAAGAGGAAGGATGGGGAATAAAAGGTATCAGGACAAGACCAGCACCCCTGGGAGGGATCTATAAAGAAGAGAAGGTCCACGTGGGCAGACCCTTACCCTGCAGAGCCCCCCCCCCCTTGCCTGCTGGGAAATCCGCTGGGACAGACAGAGGGGCTGGAGAAGCCTAAACTCTACTCATAAGGAGAGTGCACAGGCTAACTTGCTAACAATCAGGGCAGAGAGAGACTTGCACTGGCAGCTGCTGCCTCACCACACTTCAAGTCCAAAGGGGTGAGTGGCCCAGCCTCACTCACTCAACGCTGCAGCCTCACACAAGATCAGGGAAGAAAGTCAGTCTAGCAGTACAGAGACAGACTGGAGTTCCTGGAGTGTAATCTTGGCCCAATCACAGAGACAATTGTGAGCATGGCACTGCGTGGTGCCACAGGAATGTGCAGTGGCCTGTCACTGAATCTAGGGCAGACAGGCCCTGGGAGAGGACGAGTTAGCTGTGCAGAGACAGTCCAGAGGGCCTGGAGGGTGGTCCAGGGGGAACAGCAGAGGGACCCCATTGTTAGCCCATGCATGGCAGCAGTGGGTGCAGAATGCACAGCAGCTGGGGAGAGAGGCCCTGGAGGAGTATGTGATGGTTTGTTTCCATGTAGTCTGTGCACTACAGCTTCACCCACTCCACACCTCAGCCTAGAGCCAGACTTAAGGTGGATAGATCCAGGGAGAGGTCAGCCACAGAGGCAGCCCAGGTCCCAAGGGGGCAGCACAGCCACCTTGATTCCTGCTGCCATGAGGGACCCGCCTCCAGCCCCAGCCTACTCCCACCCACAGCTTAGCACTAGGTCTGGGATGAGCACCACAGAGAAAGGGACTCTGCTTCTGGGCAGAACTGCGGAATGCCTGCACTGGCGACACATAGGTTCACTGTGACCACACGGGCCTTCCTTGCTTCAGCAATCACCTCCTTTGGGGCATGGCACACACTCAAGGGCAAAGGAGCCTCAACAAACCCAACCCTCAGGGCTTCTCCTCCAACAGCTGGGGAGAAGATCCCATCCCTGAAGGGGCAGTGATAGCTACAGAGCATAGTGGAAGTCCCACTCCACATTCAGCACAGGCTCTGGACACAATGAAAATCATAGCCCCTATGAAGGGAATAATAACCAGCACACTCTAAGGAACAATGTGGCATACTTATCAATACCAAAACCAGCTCTTACACTAAAATTATTGGACTCACACAATCTACACAGGGACATTCCCACATAAAAACACCCCTTCAAGACCACAGTAAATAACTGCTTCCCTTAGGTTCTTAGAAATGGAGAAAGTTAAGTAAAATGAAAATGCAGGAGAACTCTTTCCAATTAAAAACAAGATGGAATTCCTGTTGTGGCTCAGCAGGTTAAGAACCTGGGGTAATCTCAGTGAGAATGCAGGTTCAATCCCTGGCCCTCACTCAGTGGGTTAAGGAGCCAGCATTTCCACAAGCTGTGGCATAGGTCACAAATGTGGCTTGGATCCAGTGTTGCTATGGCTGTGGCATAGGCCTAAAGCTGCAGCTCTGATTCACCCCTAGCCCAAGAATGAACAAATGTCACAGGTGTGTCCATAAAGAGAGAGAGAGATTGAGAAATCCCCTTAAGGAACAAATAAAGAAATAGACCTCACCAGTCTACTAGACCCAGAGTTCAAAAAGGAAGTAATAAAAATGATAAAGTAATTAAGAAAGACTATCAAGATCATTTTAATAAGAAACCAGAAACTTTAAAGATAAGCCAATCAAAATTAAACAGTTCAATTGCCAAGATAAAAACCAATCTCAAAGCAATGAAGAGCAGATTAAATGACACAGAAGAATGAATAAGTGATCTGGAAGACAGAATAATGGAAATCACACAATCAGAACAGCATACAGAAAGAAAAGTTTAAAAAATGAATGAAACATGCAACATCTATGGGATAATATAAAGCATGCCAACCTACACATAGTAGGGATTCTAGAAAGAGAAGAGAGAGAAAAGGGAACCAAAAATGTATTTGAAGGAATTGTGCCTGAAAAATTCCTAAACCTAAAGAAGGAAACAGATACCTAGGCATAGGAAGCACAGCAGAACCCAAAAAAAAAAAAACCCACACCAAGACATATCATAATTAAAATGGCAAAATTAAAAAGAAGATTCTAAAGGCAGCAAGAGAAGAACAAAGAGTCAGTTACAAGGGAACCTCCATAACACTTTCAGCTGATTTCTCTGCACAAATTTTGCAGGCCTGAGGGGAGTGGCATGATAAGTTAGAAGTCCTGAAAGGAAAAAAATTGTAATCTAGGATACTCTACCCAGCCAAATTATCATTTAGAATAGAAGAGACAAAGAATTTTTCTGACAAATAAAAACTAAAAGAATTCAGCAATACTAAACTAACCTAAAAGAAATATTGAAAGGCCTTCTTTAAATAGAAATGAAACAAAACTCTAAAGGAAAGGAAAAGTTACAATAGGTAAGGCAAATAAAAAAAGGATTGAAGATCACTTAAGCTAGCACATAGATTAAAAAATAATAAAAAGGTTTTTGTTTTGTTTTGTTTTGTTTTTTGTGGGCTGCACCAGTGGCATAAGGAGGTTCCCAGACTAGGGGTTGAATTAGAGCTGTAGCCACTGGCCTATGCCACAGCCACAGCACTGTAGGATCTGAGCTGCATCTGTGACCTACACCACAGCTCATGGCAACACCGGATCACCAACCCACTGAGAAAGGCCAGGAATCAAACACACATCCTCATAGATACTAGTTGGATTTGTTTCTGCTGTGCCACAACAGGAACTCCCTAAAAAAGTTTTTCATAAAAGTGATTTTAACTACAACTAACAGCAAAAGGATAAGCACGAAGATGTAAAATAAGACATCAAAATCACCAAATGTGGGTGAGGGAAATATAAATATGTCGCTATTTTAGAATGTGTTTGACCTTGTATGACTGCCCATTTAAAGCAAGTAGATATAGTTATGGGTCAACATATTTCAAATCCAGGATAACCACAAATCAGAAACATACATTAGAATCATAAAAACCAATGAGATAGGAACTCAATCATACTACAAAAGATAGTCATTAAACTCCAAAAGAAAAAACAAAAAGAAGAAAGGCAAACTATAAAAATAACTGGAAAACAAAGTTTAAAATGGGCCAAAGTATATATCTATCAATAATTACTTTAAAAATCAATGAGCTAGTCTCAGTGCATTAAGGATCCAGTGTTGCCATGAGCTATGGTGTAGGTTGCAGACACAGCTCGGATCTGGCATAGGCCAGAAGCTACAGCTCTGATTCAACCCCTAGCCTGGCAACCTCCATACATGGAGAGTGCAGTCCTAAAAAGACCAAAAAAAAAAAAAAAGACATATAATGGCAGATTGGATAAAAAGAAGAAGAACCTACAATATGCCTCTCACAGGAAATTCGCTTTAAGACAAAAGATGCACATAGATTGAAAGTGAGGGGATGAGAAAAGATATTTCATGCAAATGGAAATGACAAGAAAGCAGGGATTGCAGTACCCATATCAGACAAAATAGACTAAAACAAAGTCCATAAACAAAGACAAAAGGCAGGGGTTATATAATGATAAAGAGACAAAGATAAGAAGAGGGTACTATACTCATTAACATATATGTATCCAATATAGGAGTACCTAAATATATAAAACAAACACTAACAGACATAAAGGGAGAAGTTGACAGTAATATAATAATAGTAGGAGATTTTAACACCCCACTGACCTCAATGGATAGGTCATCTAGACAGAAAATCAATAAGGTATCAGAAGTCCTAAATGATGCAATAGACCAGTTAGAATTAATTGATATCTACAGGCATTATATCCCCACCCCCCAAAAAAAATCAGAATACATTTTTTTTTTCAAACATTCATGGAATATTCCTTTGGATAGACCACATACTAGGTCACAAAAGAAGCCGCAGCAAATTGAAGAGGATAGAAATTATTTTAAGCATTTTTTTCTTACCACGATGGTGTGAAACCAGAAAGAGTGAGGACCCAAATAAACAAAATAAGAAATCAAAAAGAGGAATAGCGACCAATGCCTCAGAAATACAAAAAATCATATGAGAATACTGTGAACAATTATATGCCAACAATTTTGACAACCTAAAAGAAATGAACAAGTTTCTAGAAGTATACAGCCTATCAAGACTGAGTCAAAAAGAAAAGACAAATTGAACAGACCAATCTCTAGAAATAAAATAAAACCTGCAAACCAAAGTCTAGGACCAAAGGGCTTCACTCAGTGATTCTACTAAACATACAAAAAGAACTTATATCTATCCTTCTCAAACTATCCCAAAATATTGAAGAGGAAGGAATACTCTCAAATTTATTCTATGAAGTCATTAACACCTGTATACCAAAACCAGTCAATGACACTACTGAAAAACAAAATTACATGCCAACATTTTTGATGAATGTAGATGCAAAAATCCTCCACAAAATATTAGCAAACTGAATCCAACAATACCTAAAAGGGTCATACACCATGATCAAGTTGAATTCATTCCAAGGTCACAAAGATGGTTCAACATAAGCAAATCAATCAATGTGGAACCAGATTAACAAAAGAAAAGACAAAAACCATATGGTCATCTCAATAGACACAGAAAAAGCATTTGACAAAATTCAACATCCATTCATGATGAAAACTCTAGCCATGGAGTTCCCATCGTGGCTCAGTGGAAATGAATCTGACTAGTGGATTAAGGATCTGGCATTGCTGTGACCTTTGGTATAGGTCACAGACATGGCTTGGATCTGGCATTGCTATGGCTGTGTGGTAGGCCAGAGGTTACAGCTCTGATTCCACCCCTAGCCTGGGAACTTCCATATGCCATGGGTGTGGCCCTAGAAAGACTAAGAAGAAGAAGAAGAAGAGGAAGAGGAAGAAGGAGGAGGAGGAGAAAGAAAACTCTCACCAAAGTGGATATAGAGGGAATATTATCTCAACATAATAAAAGCAATTTACAACAAACCCATGGCCAACATATTAAACAGTGAAAAACTGATAAAGAGCAAGACAAGGATGCAAGACTACTTGCAAGACTTGCACTAGAGCAAGACTACTTCTATTTCACATAGTATTGGAAGTCCTAGCCACAAAAATCAGATAAGAAAAAGAAGTAAAATGTACCCAAATTGAAAGGGAATAGATAATACTCTATATAGAGAACCCTAAAGTCTCCACAGAAAAAGTATTAGAACTATAAAATAAATTCAGCAAGGTAGCAGGATACAAGATTAATGTATGGAAATCTGTTGTATTTCTTTACACCAACAGTGAAATATCAGAAAGAGAAAGTAAAAAAGCAATCCCATTTAAATCACGTAAGAAAAACACCTAGGAATAAACTTAGCCAAGGAGGTGAAAAATCTATACACTGAAAGTTATAGAACACTGATAAAGGAAACAAGGTGATTCACAGAAATGGAAAGATATCTCATGCTTTTGGAAGAACTAATATTGTTAAAATGGCCATGCTACCCAGAGCAATCTGCAGATTTAATGTGATCTCTATCCAAATATCCATGACATTTTTCACAAAACTAGAACAATAATCAAAAAATTTATATAGAACCATAAAAGACCCAGAATTGCCAAAGCAATCCTGAGGGAAAAGAACAAGGTTGGACACATAACCCTCCCAGGCTTCAGACTATACTACAAAGCTATAGTAATCAAAAGTGTGTGCTCTCTGTGCAAAAATGGACATATACATCAATGAAACAGAAGAGAGAGCCCTGAAGCAACCCATATACCTATTGTCAATTAATCTACAACAAAGGAGGCAAGAATATACAGTGGAGAAAATACAGTCTCTTTAGCAAGTGGTGTTGGGAAGCCTGGACAGCTACTTGTAAGTCAACAAAATTAGAACACTCTCTCATGCCATACACAAAAACAAACTCAAAATGGTTTAAAGATCAAATGGAAGACATTACACCATAAAACTCCTAGAAGAGAACATAGCCAAAACATTCTTGGACATAAATTGTAGCAATATTTTCTTAGATTTGTCTCCCAAGAAAAAGGAAATAAAAGCAAAAGTAAACAAACGAGACCTGATCAGACTTAAAACCTTTTGCACAGCAAAAGAAACCATCAATAAAACAAGACAGCCTATAGAATGGGAGAAAATATTTGCAAATGCGGAAACAGCAAAGAGTTAATATCCAAAATATGCAAACAGCTCATACAACTCAATATCAAAAACACAAACAACCCAGTTGAAAAATGGGCAGAAAACCTATTTCTCCAGAGAAGACATACAGATGGTCAACAGGCATATGAAAAGATGTTCAACATCACTAATAATTAGAGAAATAAAAATCAAAACCACAAAGAGGTGTCAGCTCACACCAGTCTGAATGGCTACCATCAAAATGTCTATAAATAATAAGTGCCAGACAGAGTGGGGAGAAAAGGGAACCTTCCCGCACTCTTGGTGGGAATGAAAATTGGTGCAGCCACTACGGAAAATAGTATGGAGTTTCCTTTAAAAACTAAAAATAGAGCTACCACATGATCATGCAATCCCACTCCTAGGCATATATCCAGAAAAGACAAAAAAAATCTATACACGCACCCCAATGTTTATAGCAGCGCTATTTACAATAGCCAAGACATGGAAACAACCCAAGTGCCCATCAACAGACGATTGGCTTAAGAAGATGTGGGGTTATATAAATATACACACACACACGCTGGAGTATTTCTTAGCTATAAAAAAGAATGAAATATTGCAGCAACATAGATGGACTAGAGGATATTTAGTGAAGTAAGTCAGAGAAAAACAAATATATGCTCTCATTTACATGTGGAATCTAAAAAAGTATACAAATGAAATTATGTACAAAGCCAAAATAGACCCACATACTTAGAAAAAAAACTTACAGTCACCAAAGGGGAAAGGGGATGTAGGAGGAATAAATTAGGAGTATGGGATTAACAGATACAAACTACTATACATAAAATAGATAAGCAACAAGGATTCACTCTATAGCACAGGGAACCATATTCAATATCTTGTAATAACCCATAATGGAAAATAATCTGAAAAAGTACATACACATATATAACTAAAAAAAAAAAAGAGAGAGAGAGAGAGAGGAAGGAAGAAGGCCGTATGAAGACAGAGACATTGATTGAAACCTTGGGGCTACTAACCAAAGAACGGCAAGGCCAGCTGGTCATCAGAAACTTGGAAGAGGCAAAAGATTCTTCCCCAGAGCCTTTGGGAGGACCATTCTCCTACTGACACCTTGATGTTGAACTTCGACTCTCCAGAACTTTGAGAGAATAGATTTCTGTTGTCCTAAGCCACCTAGTGTGGTAATTTGTTATGACAGCTCTAGGAAACTCAACCATGTAATTTGTGAATTATATTCTAGGAAAGGTGTCCTGTTTTGTTTTGTTTTTTAAGGGTTCTGGGTTTAGTTCGGTCAGAGTGGAAATTTATACACTCTTGTGGCAGAGAGCCCTGGATGTACAGAAGAAAAATGAAGGCCCTAACCATGCAGATTTCTCCTGGGGGACATGAACTTATGTTTCATTGCATATGTAACTGTCTTGGCTGCCAGCAGGTAATTTATTCTGGGTATATTATTCTTCCTTGTCTCAGGAATCCTTCTCCCACCTGTGTTTAACTCTGTGACTGGGCCACAAATGAAGCAATCTTGTTCTCTCCATTTCCTTAATTCACCTATTTTCTCAGTTTCTCATAGATGCTCAGACTTCCTAAGAAGAGAGTGGGCTAGAAGACTAAGATACTTTGAATTCTCCTGCACTTGCAATCCTCCCCCCCCCCAATAACGTTTATGATTCAAAATTGGATATGTCTCATTCGCACCCTTGAGATTTTAATTTATGGAGGTGACTGAGTGACAACATGGCAAGGTCAATGCACTGACAGGAGGTGTCTTACTTACATTCCCCAAGAGGAGGGGGCTGCCACATGGGAAGAGTCATGTTTTGGTAAGAAGCAGGAGTCAGGGGAAAGCATAGGCTAGAGCCTCAACTGATTTTCTGCAAGAAAGGCAAGAGGGAGGAAAGTAATCCCTTTAGAATTGGCTCTTCTGAATATTTCACTGGGCTTTGGTATAGAGAGGTGGTCTCCAGGTGTCATGGGAAATTTTAGAGCAAAAAGGTTGGCTTGGTAATGTGAGGGTTAGATAAGAAGGTGTGTGAGTTCCAGGCGTGCTTTCAAGAGAGAGGTAAACACTTGGGGCATGATGAACAGATATAGGATAGACACACAGAAACTGAGGAAACATAGTTAGAACAAATATCTGGTTACTTTTAACCTTTGGACTGAGTCCCCTATCTACTCAGTACAATGCCTGAGAGGTTAATGGCTAAATAATATTTCCTGATTGTTTAGAGCCTCAGCCCTGGGAACTAAGCTTTTGTTCCTACTTTACCTGGTCATTATCCCTTCTTTTAGGCTCCCTGGCACCCCTCCGAACTGCCAGTCTGTCCTGACATATCTGCTCACGTCACTCCATCATCAGTGAAATACAAAATGAAATTTTAGTAGCTCCCTCCTGCACTCGAGATAAAATGTTCTTTGTAAGTTGTTTAAATTTTAGCTAGGAAAAGTTCATGCAATACAGCCACTCTGTAGAAGGAAAAGTTGCCCTTTTTTTGTATCTTCAGTTCACTTCCTCCAAGGCAACCAGTGTTAACCATTTCTTACACATCTTTCTATAGATTTGTATGCACATACAACAAGTACACACACACACACACGTATATTCTCCCACAACCACCATTGTTTTGTAGACAAATATTCACACATAAACACTGCTGCACCTTGCATTTTTTTCCTAACAGGATATTTTGCCATTATCCCATGTCATTACTGGGGGGCGGGGGGCTCATTACACCAGGAGCTTCCTCATTCCTTCAAATCTACATACATTGGTTAAATGTACTACATTGTGTAATGTGTTACATTGTTTAAGTGCGTCATTGTATCACTTTATTTCACCAGTCCTCTAGTAGATAATGCTAAGGATATTTCCAACCTTTTGCCATTACCAACAATGTTGCAAAGAATAGCCTTATTCATATGTTATTTTGTACATTTGTAAGTGTATCTGGAGGAGAAATCCCTAGAAGCAGAATTACTGAATTGTGCCTTTGATAGGCATTTCCAAGTCGCCCTCTATAACATTTAGACTCCCATCAATCACATTCCGTATTGCTGTCCTCACCCTCATCAACATGGGTGGCATTTGCCACCTGTGCACAGCTCACATTCGACAGACCTGTCAGTGAGTTCCTGTGACTTCCAACTGTCAGTGTCTGCATCCTTGTGCCTGAGGGTTCACCCTCCCCATCCCCCATTGCAGAAGGTTCCCTGTGGGATAATTGAGTGGGGGAGGGGAGGACACATCAAAAGCACAGAAAATCTGTCTCTCTCTTACACACACACACACACACACACACACACACGGCAGACTTCACGCTTGACTTTTCAGCTCCTTCTTCCCTTGGGTGGGATGATTTTGTGCTTAGTATGTTGCATCATCTCCCAGAGCTTTTCCACAAGATAACTGGCTTAATAATGTACCTTTCATTATCTGCCTCCCTTTTTCTATGTCACTTCCCTACACACCTTTCCAGGTACCCTCTTTGGACTCTTTTTGTTTGGAATGAAAAGCTGGCAAGCTCTGCCTCTCCAAAGATAATTGAGTTACTTCTTGTTACTCGCTTTGACTGTCCCTACATCTGTTTCACACTCATCACAATGTTGATACTTTTCAGTCTCCTGGAAACTAACCTCTTCGAAACCATGAGGCTATAATCAGATTTAAAGCAGATGTCTGTGCCAGAATAAATTCAGTAAACTACCTGTTGTAAAAATAAGGAGTTCCCATCGTGGCGCAGTGGTTAACGAATCCGACTAGGAACGATGAGGTTGAGGGTTTGATCCCTGGCCTCGCTTAGTGGGTTGGGGATCCTGTGTTGCCGTGAGCTGTGGTGTAGGTTGCAGATGCGGCTCGGATCCCTCGTTGCTGTGGTTGTGGTGTAGGCTGGTGGCTACAGCTCCGATTAGACCCCTAGCCTGGGAACTTTCATATGCCATGGGTGTGGCCCTAAAAAGGCAAAAAAAAAAAAAGAGGAAAAGAAAAAAGATTTTTATGACGGCAGAATTGATTAGGATCCAGGGCACAGGTAGAAGGATATTTTCTCCTGGAAAAGACAAAAAAGAAAGAAAGAAAGAGAGAGAGAGAGAGAGAAAGAAAGAAAGAAAGAAAGAAAGAAAAGAGAAAGAGGGAGGGAGGAAGAATATTTGGGAGTTCCCATTGTGGCTCAGTGGGTTAAGAACCCGATTTGCATCCATGAGGATGAGGGTTTGATCCCGACCTTACTCAGTGTGTTAAGGATCTGGCGTTGCAACAAGCTGTAGTGTAGTTATCAGATGCAGCTTGGATCTGGCATTGCTTTGGCTGTGGTTTAGGCCAGCAACTGCAGCTCCATTTTGACTTGTAGCCTGGGAACTTCCACATGCCACAGGTGCCTTTAAAAGACAAGGGGAAAAAGAAAAGAATTTTTACCGTAATCTCAGGAGGAATCCTAAGAGAATGCATGTTCTCTTTTGAAACCTTCCTAATAATTTTTTCAGAATGCATACCAACTGACAAGTTAAACAACATTGGGGGAAAGACTAGGTGAACTTCACGTAAATGTTCTTCCACTGAGGCACTTTTTTTCTAAGAAAGAGATTTACATTCAGACATAGTAGATAAGAGCGCTAGTTAAATGTAAGTCAGATTCTTTTTTTTTTTTT
>PVHT021183646.1:12390865-12401740 GCA_004024745.2 Catagonus wagneri
GAGTAAATTAGGAGTTTGGGACTAACAGATACCCACTAGTATATACAAAACAGATAAACAATAAGGACCTACTTTATGGTACAGGCAACTATATTCAATATCTTATAATAAACTCCAGTGGGAAAAAAATCTGAAAAAGTATACATGTATACGTAACTGAATCACTTTGCTATACATCTGAAATTAGCACATTATAAATCAACTATACTTCAATACAACTTTAAAAAATGAAAAAAAGGAGTTCCCCTCGTGGCGCAGCGGTTGATGAATCTGACTAGAAACCATGAGGTTGCAGGTTCTATCCCTGGCATCGCTCAATGGGTTAACGATCCAGCATTGCCGTGAGCTGTGGTGTGGGTTGCAGAGGCAGCTCGGGTCTGGCATTGCTGTGACTGTGGTGCAGGCCGGTGGCTACAGCTCTGTTTAGACTCCTAGCCTGGGAATCTCCATATGCCGCGGGTGCAGCCCTAAAATGACAAAAAGTCAAAAAAAAAATTCACAGGGTTGTTTTGATGATTAAATGAATGAATAGATGTAAAGTACATAGCACACTGCCTGGCATGTAATAAAGACTCAATATCTGGCAGTTATTCCTAAGAAAATAAGTTCCACTCTTACAGCACTGTGTGCTCTAGAAGACTAGAAGAACACATCCCACGAGAGTTCTTGACCCTGAGGACAGCCTAGAGAAGTGTACTTCATAAAGTGTTCAGAAGATAGAAACCCTACATTTCAGCAGAGTGCAAATTAGGGAGACAGTCCAGTCTCCCTTCCCATAGCATTGCTCAGGCTAAACAGTCCTCTGTAACTGTGTAGAAGGGGGCGTCACAAGACTTGTCACAAGAGCAGACAGGACCACAGCGATACTGAAGTGGGCACATTCTCCCCTCTGAGACCATCGCTCTTGCCTCCCCTACTACAAACTGCAATATTAACGTCACCAATCCCAAAAACATCTTTTTGAGATGAAGCAACACTGCCCCTTCTTTTGTTTTTTTAGGGCCCTGGTTGTGGCCTATGGAGGTTCCCAGGCTAGGGGTCAAATCAGAGCTGCAGCTGCAGGCCTGCATCCCAGCCACGGCCACAAGGGAGCCGAGCAGCATCTGAGACCTACATCACAACTTATGGCAATGCCAGATCTTTAACCAGCTGAGCGAGGCCAGGGATTGAACCTGCATGCCCATGGACACTAGTCAGGTTCGTAACCCATGGAGCCACATCGGGCACTCCAACACTGCGTCTTCTTCAAAGCAGACTGTGTTTTGTTCGTTTGTTTGTCCATGAAAAGCAAAATTTGGAGGTGAGAGGTAGAGAGTGGAAAATGGGAGTTGGTAGAGAGATATGTGGTGTATACCACATGGCATCTATAATGGCAAGGCAGAAAGAGAACTGGACTAGGGGCCTTGCTGGCAGAGGTCTAATTCAGGCTCTTTCAATGACAGTTTGTGAACTTGGCCACACTTACTTAGTTCGTCTGTGAGCAGCCGTATAATAAATCATTACCAAGTGCTCTCCACTGTACTAGCAAGACATATCTCAATTCTTTCCATCTATTCTGTCACCTAAGCCAGACCACTATCATTTTCTATCTAGGATATAGCAACAAACGCCTCTGGATTTCTTTTTTGTTTTGTTTTTTTTGTCTTTTTGCCTTTATGTAGAGCCGCAACCACGGCATGTAGAGGTTCCCAGGCTAGGGGTCTAACAGGAGCTGTCGTCGCCAGCCTACACCACAGGCACAGCAACGCGGGATCCGAGCCGCGTCTGCGACCTACACCACAGCTCATGGCAACGCCGGATCCTTAACCCACTGAGCAGGGCCAGGGATCGAACCCGCAACCTCATGGTTCTTAGTCGGATTCGTTAACCACTGAGCCACAAAGGGAACTCCTCCTCTGGATTTCTTGTCTCCCTTCTGGCCCCACCATAATTAGCCTAGACACCGAAGCAGTGGAATATTTAAGATTTTTTTTTCTTTTCAGAGCTGCACCTGCAGCATATGGACGTTCTCTGGCAAGGGGTTGAATCAGAGCTGCAGCTGATGGCCTACACCACAGCCACAGCAACACCAGGGACCTACACCACAGCTTATGGCAATGCCAGATCCTTAACCCACTGAGTGAGGCCAGGGATCGAACCCACATCCTCCTGGATACTATGTTGGGTTCTTAACCCTTTATGCCACAATGGAAACTCCAAGCATTTGAAATCTAATATAATCCCCTGTTCAAAACTCCTAGTGGTTTACTACCCTACTTAGAAAAAAGTCAGTACTTATATTGGCCCTCTTGATATTAACCATCCCTCCAAAACCTCTTTTACTTTATTGTGGCTGGCAGACTCTGAAGTGGCCTCTATGACCCCTGCCTCCTGGTATTCAAGCCTCGTGTAATCCTTTCCCATTGAGTGGATGGGACCTGACATGTTTTTACTCAGTAGAATACAGCAAAGGTGATGGAGTGTCACCTCACTAAAACATTGCATAAGATTATAACCACCTTGCTAGGAGACTCTCCCTTGCTGGCTTTGAGGAAGAAAGCAGCCAGGTTGGGAAGGCCCACATGGCAACGAACTGAGGGCAATCTCTGGCTGACAGCCAGCAAGAAATGGAGGCCCTCAGTCTAACCACATTAAAAAGATTAGGGAGTTCCCATTGTGGCTCAGTGGGTTAAGAATCTCCATGAGGATGCAGGTTTGATCCCTGGCCTCGCTCACTGGGTTAAGGATCCAGCATTGCTGTAAGTTACACTGTAGGTCACAGATGCAGCTCGGATCCAGCTTTGCTGTGGCTCGTGGCCAAGCCAAGCAGCTGCAGCTCCAATCTGACCCCTAGCCCCGGAACTTCCATATGCCACAGGTTTGGCTATAAAAAGAAAAAAATTAAATTAAAAAATAAGGAGTTCCCATTGTGGCTCAGCAATAACAAATCCGACTAATATCCGTGAGGATGCAGATTCGATGCCTGGCCTCACTCAGTGGGTTAAAAGATTTTGCAGGGCGATGAGGTGTGCTGTAGTTCGCAGATGTGGCTTAGACCTGGTATTGCTATGGCTGTGACATAGGCCAGCAGCTGCAGCTCCAATTTAACCCCTGGCTTGAGAACTTCTATATGCCAAAGGTGCAGCCCTAAGAAAAGAAAAAAAAATTTTTTTTAGTAAAAACATTATTCTACTATCCTCCAGCTTTCTGTGTTGATGTTAAATAGCCAATGCCATTATGACTTTAAATCCTTTATAGGTGATTTTTTTTCAACCTGGAAGATGTTCTGATTCTCTTTTTATCCTAGGGTTCTGAAATTTCAGGGTGAAGTGACCTGATGCACTCAGTGGGCCTCATCAATCAGAAACTCAATTCTGATAAATTTTAATTTTTGTTATTTATTTATTTTTTATGTTTTTGTCTTTTTAGGACCTCACCCATGGCATATGGAGGTTCCCAGGCCAGGGGTAGGATCGGGGTTGTAGCTGCTAGTCTACACCACAGCTACAGCAACACGGGATCTGAACTGCATCTGTGACCCTCACCGCAGCTCACTGCAATTCTGGATCCTTAACCCACTGAGCAAGGCCAGGGATCAAATCTGAGTCCTCATGGATACTAGTCGGTTTCATTAACCACGGAGCCATGATGGGAACTCCCTGAGAAAGTTTTAAAAATCAGTCCTCCAATACCTGGCTCCTCTCTCCCCTGTTTATTTATCTGTCTGCCTCTCTACGGAATTTCTATTATTTAGATATTGTGTCCCTTGGGTAGATTTTCTAATTTTCTTATATTTGTTTTCCTATTTTCCATCTCTCTGTCTTTTTTTCCCCTATTTTCTGAGACATTTCTTCACCTTTAATTTACAATCCTATTTTTTAAAATTTCGTCAGTTACTTTTATATTTCTTAAAGTGCAATTATGAAAAAAAATAATAAAAACCAGCACCTAGTGTAGAGCCTGACACACGGGAATGGTGCTGAGAACATAGTTTTTGAAAATGAATGGCTTTCATTATCAAATGAATTTCAACCCCCAACCTGCCACTTGGAGTTTAGAGATCAAAACAGCTGACAATAGCGTTTTTCCATCCTCTCAGCTTTCTCCTGCTCTGATGTTAGCTGGCCAAGCACTCTCCTGCGTGTCCCGTAAAACTGAGGAAATCAAAGACTTTCTGTTCAGGCCAGGGGAAAGGATGCCAAATCTGTCAAGACCAAGAAAAATAAGGATAATCTGAAGTTTAAATTCAATACAGCAGATACTTTTATATCTTGAACATCTCAAAGAGAAGGCAGAGGAACTAGAATGCTGTCCCTACTCCACGTTCGAATGTGAAGGAGCTGAAAGGAAACAGGCGTGCCAGTTTGAACTGTTTTTAAATGTTTTTAATTCTTTTTTAAAAAGCAGCTGACAATAGGCCTCGGGAATTTCCCATTGCCCTGTTTTTCTTAGAAATAATTCCTACTAGTTTAGTTTTTTTAAGTACTTTTGCATTAATAACATGGTTTTCCGTGTTGTTTACCTAGACTAATCTTTTCTAAGAAGCCAATGAGTTTAAAAGTTGCACTTATTGGGAGTTTCCATGGTGGTGCAGCGGTTAACGAATCCGACTAGGAACCATGAATTTGTGGGTTTGATCCCTGGCCTTGCTCAGTGGGTTAATGATCTGGCATTGCTGTGGCTGTGGCGAAGGCCGGCGGCTACAGCTCCGATTAGACCCCTACCCTGGGAACCTCCACGTGCCGTGGATGTGGCCATAAAAAAAAAAGTAGCAATTATTCAGATAAGCTTATCTGCATGGTCAAGCAAAAAAACAAATTGTTATCTGCTCTGCTATGATATAGTAAAATAGCACGTGAAAAAATAACGTAGCAGCAACTATGTGCTCATCTCATGTACTAAATCATGTAATACTTGTGACTACCCTATGAGTTAGTTACAGTTGTTGTCCTCATCTTATAAAAAGGAAAATAAGACACAGAGAAGTTGAATAACTTCCCCAAAGTCATACGACTACTATGTGACATCTATCGATTTTTATTTTTTTAAATGATTTTTATTTTTTTTCCATCATAGCTGGTTTACACTGTTCTGTCTGTTTTCTACTGTACAGCAAGGTGACCCCATCTATTGATTTCTAAAATGTCTGTCTGTGGATTTTTAAATTTCTATCATGATTTTTATCTTCAAGAAATCTTTTTATTCTTGAAATATAGCTTTTTCAAAACATTTCATTCTTTCTTCATGAATGCCATAGCATCTTTTATCACAGTGAGACCGTGATGTGGAGGTCTTACTGTGATAAGACTTTTGGAGTTCTTGTTCCTCCAAATTCTTCTCTGTTTGTTTTAATCCCTGTTTTTCCATATGCTGGAGAATGTCCTCAAATGCCTGACAAGTCTTATCCATTCATTTATGGTTAAGAGTGAGGCACTAAAGGAGTTCCCGTTGTGGCTCAGTGGTTAACGAATCCGACTAGGAACCATGAGTTTGCGGGTTCGATCCCTGGCCTGGCTCAGTGGGTTAAGGATCCGGCGTTGCCGTGAGCTGTGGTGTAGGTTGCAGATGCGGCTCGGATCCCGCGTGGCTGTGGCTGTGGCGAAGGCCGGCGGCTACAGCTCCTGTTAGACCCCTAGCCTGGAACCTCCATATGCCGCGGGTGCAGCCCTAGATCAGGCAAAAAGACAAAAAAAAAAAGTGAGGCACTAAAATTCATTAAGACCTATCTAGGGGATTGGCGTATTGACTTGCAGATTTCATTGCAGACTAATGGGCAGGGGCCGAGCCATCCTATAGGGCACCGCCCCTCCCAAATGTGTCTGTATCTCTAGACCTTTTTCCCTGGAGTGGTCATTTTCTCCAGGGAGAAATTCTCCCTCCAGTTCCTTACCTTGGCCAGTGTCGACCTGGCTGCCAGCATTTTGGGAGCCAAGTTAGTGAAAGAGGTTTTAAAATCTTACTTTGCAAGGTATTGATTTCCACTTAATCCCCCTGCATTTCACCAGAACTCCCTGCCTTTCCGCAATGCCTGAACCTGCAGTGTCTAATTCAGTGCCCTTGCATTTTCTCTGGAGGCAGTTTGCTCGGCTACCTGGGGTGTGAAAAGGGATATAAGAGGCTAACCGCTTCTTCGCCAGAATTTCAACCAATTTTTCCATCTTCAGCCCTACCCCTCACTCCTCCTTTCAGAGATAACTGGCACCGCAGCTCCTGAGATGTTCCAGGCTCCTAAAGGAGCTTTTGGCTTCTTGGCTTCCCTCACTGCAGGCAGTATGGTTCAGCTTTCCCTAGACTGCTAGATCAGTTAGTTTTTGCCCATCTGCTCCCTGGCTTCCGAGACTGGGTTCATAATTCTCAACAGCTCTTCTATACCCCACTGTTGTTTTCCTTCATGTTTCCTTCTTTCTCATACATTTTTGTCTTTCCTAATCCTTTCAGCATCATCTGGTTAGGGATTCAGGAAGGAACAGAGGTAAGTGCAAATATCCAATTTTCTGGGTTAAGCAAGAAGCCTGTCCTTCGAAACTCTGTGATGCTGCCTCTCTGTCTGATCTGAATAGCTGTCCTCCACATAGATCATGATTTTTCTTGAAGGCAGGGACCTGAAAATAAAAAAGTTCCCACACTCCTACGAAGAGATGAAATGTTCTGTAGCTATGGCAACGAGAAACCACCAGAACCAGTGCTAAACTGGTTTAATGAATCAATGGCAACTTGCCTAAGTGAACACACTTCTGAAAACTAGCCAGAAACAACCCCATGCTTTTGAAAGCCAGCCAGTCCACACCACTCTGTTTTTCACCACTAAAATCAACGCGCTTTCACACTGCCCCTGAAAGTCTACAGTCCCTTAACCCTTCACTGCCCACACCCTATGTAAAATCAGCTCCTTTGCTTTGCTGGAAGAGACTGTGTTTTCACAAGTATTAGACTTGGCTTCCTGTTTACCTACTGAATGGTAATCTTTTCCTTCTGCAGATCTCGGCAACCACCACCATGCCTGACACATAGGAGGTACCCTGTGGGCACATAAGGGAATGGGGAAAATAAAAAACCCTGACCTGTGTGCCCTAGGGAGCCATGTGGCAAGGCTAAGGCAGCTGTAAAATCCATTCAACAGTCATTCATCAAGCAAATTGAAGGGTATCTGAGATGTAAGAGATATGAGAATCTGTGTCCAGAAGCAAGTATGTTTCTTGCCACGTTTGACTCAGAGCAGTTAACTGTGGGTAGCCTGAACAATGGCTAGGACCTGCGAATGAATAGGATTTGTTTGTTTGGTTTTACCACCTTTTATTTTCAACTATGTTTTCTTCAACTAAGGAGAGACTTCCCTCAAAAGAGACCACATTTACGGTAGGAAAATGGATCCTAATATTTTTAAAATATTGTGAAACTTGATTTGCTGTAGGATTTAAGCTTTTTCCAAGTCACACTTGCCTCTGGGAGAACATGCGTGCTTTGGCACTAAGCTCTTCTGAGAATCAGAATTCACTTGCCTCTACGATCCTTGACAAGAGGCAGCAAAAGCTTCTTCCAGGTAGGAAAACCAGGGCTGCGGGCTTAGAGTACCAGAGAGGACACCAGCAATTACCAGCACGAGAACCTGGCATCCCCAAGGGAAACCTGAAGAGCATGCCCCGCTCCCCTCCTTCCCACCCACCCCCCTTACCCCTGCACCAGGCTCTGTTGTTGAGGAGAAGTGGCGAGAGGACAATGTCCCCCCACCCCACCGCCTTCGCTTCTGCCATCACAGCTCTTCTGACACCTGTTCTCAAGCATCCTTTCCTGCCGCACCTATGCTGGAGCCACCGGTCCTCGCTCTGGAGTGGTGGCCCTTCCCTGGGGAAGCGAGCAGAGCCAGGGCCCCCTGCACCCAAGAATCTAGCCCCGCCTTCACTCTGCCGCTCACTCAAGCACAGGGATGGCCCTTCTCCAGGGACAAAGCTGGGCACCTGGCTGTTCACTCTTGTACCAATTAACAGGTTTCAGAAGACTTGGTAGTTCTAGAAACTTCCTCCAGTAGTCTGCATGGTTATTGGGGGAGCTATGTCCCTTGTGGTGCTGATCGTGGGAGCTGGTTTGCCTGCACACACTAGCCAAGCAACCTGGCTTTAGCTGCATGAGAGTGCCAAAAATTATCTGCTGCTGGAAAGCAATGTGTGGAGTTCCCTTTGTGGCTCATCGTGTTAAGAACCGACATAGTGTCTGTGAGGATGCTGGTTCGATCCCTGGCCTTGCTCAGTAGGTTAAGGATTCCACGTTACCACAAGCCGTGGTGTGGGTCACAGATGTGGCTTGGATCTGATGTTGCTGTGGCTGTGATGTAGGCTGGCAGTTGTAGCTCTGATTTGACCCCTAGCCTGGGAGCTTCCATATGCTGCAGATGCTATCCTAAAAAGATGTTAAAAATTAAATTAAATTAAAATAGAAAGCAATGTGTTTGGAAAAAAGAAAGAGGAAGGAAGGAAGTTGAATTCTCAAAAAATTACTTTTTGGAGTTCCCGGCGTGGCTAAGTGGTTAACGAATCCAACAAGGAACCATGAGGTTGCGGGTTCGATCCCTGGCCTTGCTCAGTGGGGTAAGGATCCGGCGTTGCCATGAGCTGTGGTGTAGGTCCCAGACGCGGCTCGGATCCCGGGTTGCTGTGGCTGTGGCGAAGGCCTGAAGCTACAGCTCCTGTTAGACCCCTAGCCTGGGAACCTCCATATGCCCCGGGTTCAGCCCTAAAATGACAAAAGCCAAAAAAAAAAAATTTACTTTTGGCATATATGATCTGTCAGTCTCTAAGAGATAACATATTTAAAATCTTATTTATAATTATGAATTTTTCTATCTCCTTGTAGTCCACTTGCTTTTGATTGGTGTATATTAGATCTGTGGTTGATTCCATATAACATCATAACTATCACGTCTTCTTGGAAAGATGTTCCTTTTATCACTATGAAACTTTTTATCTCAATGTTTTTCACCTGCAGCATTACTTTATTATTTGCCTGACATATATTTTTAAATATATCTTTTTCTAACTTTTGTGCATCCCTTGAATATAGAATTAATCTTTTTCATCTGATGTCTATTTTTAATTCTTTATCATGGATGATGAGAAAAAAGCTTTAGGGCACCAAAATTTCAGAGCACCAAGAGACAGAAGCCAATCGAAGGATATTTCTGTTTTTCCTTTTATTGTCAAACTATCTTAAACAATGCTAGAGATTCCTCAAAAAGTTATGCCTAGAACTACCATATGACACAGAAATTCAATTTCTAGGTTTATACCCATGAGAAATGAAAATATATGTCCCCACAGAAACTTGTACCCAAATGTTAATAGCAGCATTATTCATAAGAACCAAAATTTGGAAACAACCCAAATGTTCATCAATGTATAAACAAATTGTGTATATACATACAATGAAATATAATTTAGTCATAAAAATAAGGAAGTACTGATAAATGCTAAAACTTGGATGAAACTTGAAAACCTTATGCTGGAGTTCCCTTATGGTGCAATGGGTTAAGGATCTGATGTTGCCACTGTCGTGGCTTGGGCTGCTGGTGTGGTATGGGTTTAATCCCTGACCAGGGAACTTCCATGTGCTGCAGGTGGGGCCAAAAAAAAAAAAAAAAGGAGTATGAATATTTCAATTATCTAATGCCAGACTGTTTTCCCAAAGGATTTATATTAATTAACATTTTCACAAGCATTATCAGGAAGTATTGACTTTAAATACACTCCCCCAGGCCTTGAATATTATTAGCAAAAAATAAAACTTGCCCATTTGTTTTATTCATTTTTTAATGTAATTCTGAGAAATCTCAACAGATACTGCCGAAATACAAAAAAACCGTAAGAGAATACTGTGAGCAATTATATGCCAACAGATTTGACAACCTAGAAGCCATGGACAACTTTCTAGAGACTTACAGCCTGTCAAAACTCACCAGAAAATAGTTTCAAATGATGCAATTGAAAAAGACTTAATCTCTAAAATATACAAACAACTTATACAACTCAACAGCAAAAAAAAAAAAAACCCAACAACCCAATTGAAAAAATGGGCAAAAGACCTGAATAGACATTTTTCCAAAGAAGATATACAGATGACCAGCAAGCACATTAAAAAATGCTCAACATCACTGATCGTTAGAGAAAAGCCAGTCAATACTACTATGAAGTACCACCTCACACCTATCAGAATGGCCATCATTAACAAGTCAACAAATAACAAATGCTGGGGAGAGTGTAGAGGAAAGCGAACCCTCCTACACTGTTGTTGGGAATGTAAACTGTTTTCCATAGTAGTACAACCATTATGCAAAACAGTACAGAGGTTCCTCAGAAAACTAAATATACAACTACCATATGACCCAGCAATCCCATCCTTGGGCATGTATCCAGATGAAACTTTCCTTGAAAAAGACACATGCATGTTCATTGCAGCACTATTCACAATAGCCAAGACATGGAAACAACCTAAATGTCCATCGATGGATGAATGGATTAAGAAGATGTGGTATATATACACAATGGAATACTACTTAGCTATTAAAAAAAGAACAAAATAATGCCATTTACAGCAACATGGATGCAACTAGAGACACTCAAACTAAATGAAGTAAGTCAGAAAGAGAAAGGCAGGAAGGAGTTCTGGTCATGGCACAGTGGTTAACGAATCCAACCAGGAACCATGAGGTTGCAGGTTCAATTCCTGGCATTGCTCAGTGGGTTAACGATCTGGCCTTGCCCTGAGCTGTGGTGTAGGTTGCAGATGTGGCTTGGATCTGGCATTGCTGTGGCTCTGGTGTAGGCCGGCAGCAACAGCTCCAATTAGACCCTTAGCCTAGGAACCTCCACATGCCACGGGTTTGGCCCTAAAATTAAAAAAAAAAAA
>PVHT021183646.1:12407483-12442875 GCA_004024745.2 Catagonus wagneri
CGAAAAGACACCTGTACTCCAGTGTTCATTGCAGCACTCTATGCAATAGCCAGGTCATGGAAACAACCTAAATGCCCATCCACAGAAGAGTGGATAGGGAAGATATGGTACATACACACAATGGAATGTTACTCAGCCATTAAAAGGAACGAATTACCAACATTTATAGCAACATGGATGGACCTAGAAATTATCATGCGAAGTGAAACCAGTCAGACAATTAGACAGCAACACCCAGTGCTACCGCTTACATGTGGAAACTAAAAAGACACAATGAACCTTCTTAGCAGAACAGACAATGACTCACAGACTTTGGAAAACCTTGGTTTTTCAAATAAGACAATCTGGGGGTTGGGGGGATGCACTGGGGGTTTGGGATACAAAATCTGTAAAATTGACTTGTGATGATTTATATACACCTATAATTGAAATAAAATCCGTTAAGAAAAAAAATAAATAAAACTTCCATTAAGAGAAAAGAAAAAAAAAAAAGAACCTGACATAGTGTCTGCAAGGATGTGGGTTCGATCCGTGGTCTCGCTCAGTGGGTTAAGGATCTGGTGTTGCCACAAGTTTTGGCATAGGCCAAAAAAGGCAGCTTGGATCCTGTGATGCTGTGACTGTGGTGCAGGCCTGAAGCTGCAGCTGTAATTTGACCCCTACCCAGGGAATTTCCATATGCCACAGGTGTGGCCATAAAAAAAAAAAAAAAAACTCCATGATATCATAATTTATTGTAGATTATCGCAATTATTGTTCATTACAAAAAGAGTAGGTGATCGAGAAAAATCCAAACTGTGCTGACCGAAACTTGTTTTAGAGTCGTTTTCATGGAAAGAAGAAAACTTTTACCCTGAGATGGGACATCTATCGCTTGGTTTGATTTTATTTTTAGGCCTTGAGTTACCATGAAGAGTCGTCTGGCTTTGCTAAAGGTGAGGTGAGAAAATAGGAAGCGTGTGAGCTCCACATTTAGGAATAAAAAAGGGAGACTAAAAGGCCCTGGACCAGTACAGAAAGGCTTTTTCTTTAACTCTCCGGCTTCCGCCGTTTCCCCACAGTGGTTATTATTTGTTACCCTCTTCCTGTTTTCTTTGAAAACAAAAAGGCCTGTCTCTACGCATCTTATCGTAGTCCCAAGCAGCAGGGAAGTAGGATGAAGAAGCACACTCTCCCTCGACACGGCTTCAGGCACGCTCAGGGTGCAGGGGAGGCTGGGGCAGCTGGCTCTGGACCCAAGGAGAGAAAGTAAAGTCCTGGAAAGAATCGGGCATCCAACTCAGTCTGGAGAAAAGGCCAAGACCCTCTAAACGTATTAAGCGTCAAAATCACCTGGAAGGCTTGGTAAAACACAGATTGCTATCTCCAGAGTCTGTGATTTCTAGTAGGGCTGAACGGGGTTGAGAATTTGCCTTCCTAACAAGTTCCCAGATAATGCTGATCATGTAGGTCCAGGGCCCAGACTTTGACAACCACTGCAGGCGCAGTTCCCAGTTCTAATTGTCAGAATCACCTGGAAGGTTAAACAGAGAACAGACTTGTGGTTGCCAAAGAGGAGAGGGGAGGGAGCTGGATGGACTGGGAATTTGGCCTTAGTAGATGCAAACGATTACCTTTAGAATGGATAAGCAATGAGGTCCTAGAGTTTAGCACAAAGAACTGTACATCCAGTCTCTTGGGATAGACCATGACGGAAGGTAATATAAGAAAGGGAATGGATATAGATGTATGACTGGGTCATTTTGTGGCACAGCAGAAATCAGCACCGCACTGTAAATAAACTATACCCTAATAAGAAATTAAAAATAAATAAATGAACAAATAAATACAAATAAAAACTGATTCTTGGGAGTCTCATGCCCGACCCCACCAATGAGAGCCTTGAGCACTGGGACCATTGTTTGTTGATTTGCTAAAGCCCCCCATTAGATCCTGGTGTTGAGGAGGTGTGTCACTGCACAGCCCCAAAGTACCTAGACATATGCTAAGCTCTTAGTCAGTGTTTAATAAAGCCCTGCCTGATGGATTGATTTAGACCCAGAGAGCAATTCCGGCAGCTAAATATGAATCCTTCAGTATATTAATTTTATTTGATTCATAATGATGATATCTTTGGAGAATATCTCTATTGGCCTCCTAACCACATAGAAGTGAGCACTTCTGTAAAGGAAGTTCTCACAGTTCTAATAGACGAACTAAAAAGCTCTGACACAGCCCTGTAAATTATCAGAATATTTCCATGGCAACAACATGACATTTTTTAAATGCCCAAATGGAGCTGTTGTGAGATTCTTTCAGATTTACCCCTTTAGAAAGAGTCGTTTTCTGGCTGCACGTGGAAGTTCCCCAGCCAGGGATTGAACTAGTGGCACAGCAGCAACCCAAACCACTGCATTGTCAATGCCAGATCCTTAAACTTCCGTGCCATAAGAGAATTCCAGAAATAGTTGTTTTTTTATCAGAATATCCTAGCAGTATAACCAAACTGATAGCTTAAACACTATTCAAAATTCAGTGGGTTAGAATTTCTCAGGCAGCCCTACTTTCCTTCCTGATATTCTCTATAGGCTGGTGTTTACAACGTATTTTTCTGAGTAATCGTCTAAATATTCAGCAGACGTTGAAAGCAGAGCGATGATCGTTCTCAATGATTCCAAGTCTTTTACAAATAAGAAGCAGGGTTCAGTGATCTTCTCTGACCATAAACTAGGGTTTAGATAATGTGGAGCTAAATTCTAGATTCAGCTTTTCTTCATTTATATGATGGCCCACCTTGGTTTTGGGTCAGATTTCTTGCTAATGATCTTCTAAATTTTGTCTGACCTTCTCAGCTGAAGTAGACCATCAAGCTTTGGTTTGTTAAGGATTGGCACGAGTGTAGAAAAAAAGTGGTTTGTGAGCTTAACTGAACTGTGGTTCATTGGGAGTTGTAGATTGAGTACTGAACTCATTTCTGAAATTAGGTAATAGCAAGCTATTAGTGACCCAAATGGAAAAACACACCCCACATTCATTAATAATATGCCAAACGGAATTTTATCATTCTACATGCGACGACAAAGGATACAAAAGCAATGTGAAAATTAACTTAATTGGAAATATTGTGAAATTATTTTCAACATCACATGTTAAATTAAGGAATTGCTTAAAATAATAGTGAAAGCCAAAGTAGTAAGCCTGCTTAGAATGGGTGCATATGCTTTACAAATTGCTTATTTTCTAGTATCGTCACAACACTTAATAGCGGTACATTTAATAGGAAGAAAGTTCAAGTTCAGATGCATGACAGTGAGGTTGAGGATTTCAGGGAAAACAACGGATTGTTCAAAAACTTCTCAAAATGTTATCTTTTGTATCCAAAGAGCTAAAAATACATTCCCTGGGATCTAGTACTTCCCCCAGCACAGAGTTGGTTGGCAGTGACTAAATGCTGAAGGAAAGAAGGAAGGAAGGAAGGAAGGAAGGAAGGAAGGAAGGAAGGAAGGAAGGAAGAAAAGAAGGAAGGAAGGAAGGAAGGGAGGGAGGAAGAAAGGAAAAAATACAGGACAAAATCTTTAAATCTATGTTATCTCCTTGGCACTGGAGGAGTGTGGGTACTACAGAGAAACAAACTAGGAAGTAGCTGTGTCTTAGTCTCAAATTAGTTAATTTCATCTCCCAAATATCTCTTGTCAGACCAAAAGATATTCTTCTTCCTCTCCCAAGAAATCCACGTGCCAGGTCTTTCTTGACACCTCTATTTCAGGTGGTGCAGCCAATCAAGTTAAGAATCCAGACATTGATGTGGTATGTACATACAATGGAATATTATTCAGCCATTAAGAAAAAGGCAATACTGATATAGGAAAATAATCTAAAAAAGAATGAGTGTGTGTACATGTATATCTACATCACTTTGTGGTACAGAAGAACTTATCACAAAATCGTAAATCAACTATACTTCAATAAACTTTTAAAAATGAAAAAAAGGGAAGGCAATCCTGCCATTTGTGACAACACTGATAGGCTTTTAGGACATTATGCTAAGTGAAATAAGTCTGATAGAGAAAGATAAATTTCACATAAAAGATAAATTCCACTTACATGTGGAATCTAAAAAACAAAAGAAAAAACAGAGGTAAAGAGTGGAGGGTGGGAGTTCCCGTCGTGGATCAGCGGTTAACGAATCTGACTACGAACCATGAGGTTGCAGGTTCAATCCCTGGCCTTGCTCAGTGGGTTAAGGATCCGGCGTTGCCATGAGCTGTGGTGTAGGTCGCAGACGCGGCTCGGATCCTGCGTTGCTGTGGCTGTGGCGAAGGCCGGCGGTTGTAGCTCCTGTTAGACCCCTAGCCTGGGAACCTCCATATGCCGCGGGTGCAGCCCTAGATAAGGCAGAAAGACCAAAAAAAAAAAAAAAAGAGTGGAGGGTGGATCAAATGGGTGAAGGTGGTCAAAAGGTTATAAAATAAATAACCTCCAGTTATAAAATAATTATGTCCTGGTGTCCCCACTGTGGTGCAGTGGGTTAAGAATCTGACTGCAGTGGCTCAGGATGCTAAGGAGGCAGGTTCGATCCCTGGCTGGGGAACTGCCATATGCTGTGGGTGCAGACGAATAAATAAATAAATAAGTCCTGGGGAGGTAATGAATAGCATGTTGACTATGGTTAACAATACCGCGTTGTACTGTACTGCAAAGTTATGAAGAGAGACCTTTAAAAATTCTCATCATAAGAAAAAAAAATGAAGCTATGTATGGTGATGGATGCTAACTAGACTTATTGCAGTGATCATTCTGCAATATAAGCATATATTGAATCACTATGTTGTACACTGAAACTGATGTAATTTTACATGTCAATTTAAAAAAAAAAGCATTAAAAAAAGTACAGATGCTGAATCCAAATAGCCTAGGTTCAAATTTCTATACTCTACTGATTTTGGTTGTGTGACTGTGGGCAAGTTTCTTGACTACTTGGCACTTCATCTGTGAAGTGGAGAGAATAATAGCTTATCTGTCTTAAGGTGTATCATAAGGGCTGGATGAACTAAGATGTGTAAAGCATTTAGAATAGCGCCTACATCTGTGTAGTAAGTAGACTGCTTCTGACAGCTCCCAATGGTCCCAGGACCTGGAGACTGTGGAAACCAGGCCTACAGCGGATTGGATCTTGAAGAAGGGAGCAGTCCTGGTGGTGCCTTCTGGAGAGGAGCAGAGAATACACCTGCCGTGTGCAGCACTGAGGGGCTGCTTGAGCCCCTCACCCTGAAGTGGGAGACCTCTCAGCCCATCATCCCCATCATAGGCATCATTGCTGTCCTGGTTCTCTTCATGGTCACTGGAGCTGTGGTGGCTGGAGTTGTGATCTGGAGGAAGAATCACTCAGGTGGAAAAGTCAGGGGCTACGTTCAGGCTGCAAGCAGTGTCAGTGCCCAGGGCTCTGATGTGTCTCTCACGGATCCTAGAGTGCGAGATAGCTGCCTTGCGGGGGATGGAGTCTTGCAAGACTTGTTCGCGTTCCTGCTTTGTGATTTCAAGATCCCCCGACTTCTCTTTCTGCAGCTGCATCCGAATGTGCCTGTGTTCCTATTAGCATAATGTGAGGAGGTGGGTAAACAGGCCCATCCCTGCCCACCACTCCCCTTCCTCACCCTGACCAGTGTTCTCTTCCCTGATCCACTTTTCTCTTCCAGGAGAGGCGGGGCTGGCCACCTCCATCCCTGTCAACTTTATAAAGGAAATGATGTCTCATTTTCTTACTGAAAATAAAATCTGGATAGGAAATTGTTTTTTCAAATCACTCCATGAGGGGTTGAGGGAATAATAAAGAAGAGGATTCTTAAAGTTTGAGAGAGGAAATAAATGGAAATACTGAGAAACTTCCAGAATGAAAAAAAAAAAAAAAAAACCAGCAGAGTGAGAAG
This sequence comes from Catagonus wagneri, assembly GCA_004024745.2. Classification (NCBI taxonomy): domain Eukaryota; kingdom Metazoa; phylum Chordata; class Mammalia; order Artiodactyla; family Tayassuidae; genus Catagonus; species Catagonus wagneri. The sequence goes on from PVHT021183646.1 coordinate 12,413,390, forward strand.
CCGGGAAAACCTATGTAGTTAGAACTGCCAGCAAGGAAGAGAAGGATATAAAACAATAGAACAGAATTAGAGAGGAAAGCAAGGGGCCAGGTCACTTAGAGCACTGAAGTCCATAAAGGAGCTTGCGGGTTTTCCTTGCTTTTTTTGTTGTTGTCTTTTTGCCTTATTTAGGGCCGTACCTGTGGTATATGGAGGTTCCCAGTCTAGGGGTCTAATCAGAGCTACAGCTGCTGGCCTACACCACAGCCACAGCAACGCGGGATCTGAGCCGCGTCTGCGACCTACACCACAGCTCACGGCAACGCCGGATCCTTAACCCACTGAGCCAGGCCAGGGATCGAACCCGCAAACTCATGGTTCCTAGTCGGATTCGTTAACCACTGAGCCACAACGGGAACTCCAAGGAGCTTGCGTTTTTACTTCAAATGTAACAGAAAGCAAACAGAGGGCATTAAGCAGAGCTATGACATAGTCCCACTAATTTAGTCCAGGTCTTAGTCCTAGTAAAAAGCTTTGGCTGCTCTGTGGAATAATGACTATAAGAAGACAAGAGTGAGTTGGTGGGAATGTAAATTAGTACAACCACTATGGAAAACAGTGTGGAAGTTCCTCAAAAAACTAAATATGGAACCACCATATGATCCAGCAATCCCACTCCTGGGCAAATATCTGGGGAAAACTGTAATTCAAAAAGATACATACACCTCAATGTTCATTACAGCACTAATTACAACATCCAAGACATGAAAACAACCTAAATGTCCATCAACAGAGGAATGGATAAAGAAGATGTGGTACATATATACAATGGAATATTACTCAGTCATAAAAAAAGAATGAAATAACGCCATTTGCAGCAACATGGATGGACCTAGAAATTATTATACTAAATGAAGTTAATAAAGGACAAACATATGGTATGACATATGTGGAATCTAAAAAAAAAGGGATACGAGGGGAAAGGGATAAAAGGAAAAAAATGAACTTATCTGCAGAACAGAAACAGACTCACAGATTTTGTAAACAAACAACGTTACAAAAGAGGACAGGCGGTGGCAGGGATGAATTGGGGGTTTGAGACTGGCATATGCATACTATGGTATGTGGAATGATAGGCCAATGGGAACCTGCTGTATAGCACAGAGAACTCAAGCCAACATTCTGTGGTAATCTATGTGTGCAAAGGATCTGAATAATAATGGATTTGAGTACATGTCTAACTGAATCGCTTTGTTGTACAGCAGAAATTATCACGTTGTAAATCAACTATACTTCAATAAAATATTAAAAATAAAAAAGATAAGAATTAAGCAGAAAGATGAATTAAGGAAATGCTCTTAGTGTTCTAGGTGATGGATGCAAAATTTTAAACTACATTGTGAAAGCACTGTTGATGAAAGAAGTGGATGGACAGGAAGGTATTTTGGAGGTAAGGCTAATAGAATTTACTGAAAAACTGGAAGAAGAAAATAGGAGTTCCTGTCATGGCTTAGTGGTTAATGAGCCTACTAGTATTCATGAGGATGTGGGTTCAATGCCTGGCCTCTCTCAGTGGGTTAAGGATCCAGCATTGCCCTGAGCTGTGGTGTAGCTAGCAGACTCGCCTTGGATCCTGAGTTGCTGTGGCTGTTATGTAGGCCATCAGCTACAGCTCCAGTTTGATCCCTAGCCTGGGAACCTCCATATGCTGCAGGTGCAGCCCTAAAAAAAAAGGGGGAGGGAAGAATATAGAGGCACTGAGGAAGGCTCAAATGTATTTAGCTTGATGTGGCAGGAAAATGTCTAAATTTAGAAATGAAGATTTCTCCTTTGAACGTGTAAGCCTGAGATGAAATTAGACATTCAGGAGTTCCCATCGTGCCACAGTGGTTAACAAATCCTACTAGGAACCATGATGTTGTGGGTTTGATCCCTGGTATTGCTCAGTGGGTTAAGGATCTGGCATTGCCGTGAGCTGTGGTGTAGGTTGCAGACACAGCTTGGATCTGGCATTGCTGTGGCTCTGGCATAGGCCAATGGCTACAGCTCCGATTAGACCCCTTACCTGGGAACCTCCATATGCGGCCCTAGAAAAGGCAAAAAAACAAATGAAAAAATTAGACATTCAGGTGGAAATGTCAAGTGCACAGGTGTCAAATGGGATTCACCCATCTGAGGTTCTGGGGAATAGTTTTCCCTAGAGGTTGGGGGGGGAATCAACATAAAGATGACTCATAGCATTGTAGAGAAGGGAAAAAAAATCTTTTTGTTCTTCCTTTCTTGGTTCTCAGCAGTGGCTTCTGCAACAAAAGACAGATTAACAAGAGAAAAGCAGACGTTTATTAATATGTATATCTCATATATACATGACAGAGACTCAAGGAAAGAGTAACTCAAAGAGGTGGCTTAGAACTCTGGCTTATAGAGCACCTTCACCAAAGAACAAAAGATCCTAAGATAAAGGGAAGTGGTTTTAGGTTTCCAAGAACATCGAAATATGGAAAGGTAAGTTTATGAGCAGAAACTAGTGGAGCGAGGTTTGTTTGCAGCTTCCTTTAATGCTGTCTTAGGGCTGATAAGTCTAGAATCATCTCCCATAAAGAAAACTTTATCTCTCACCCTTAGGCAGGAAGGGGGAGAATAGAGAAAGCTCTTCTTACATTTGCTGCTTCTCAATTGCCTTCAGTTCAAAATAACTTTTATGTCAAAGAGATATAGTTTGGGGCAACATTCTAGTTCAGCATCCAAGAACTGCAGGAGATTCTCTAGGGAGAGAGTGTGCATGGAAAAAAGAGAGCACCCCTGAGCCCCAGGCTGCTCCAAAATGAAGGGGAGTAGCCCCTTCTAGCAGGAGTGGAGACCAGCCAGTGAAGCTGAGAAGCAATGACCCCACCCAGGGAACTGAATTTGAATAAAGCCCCAGAGGGCCTGGAGGCAATAGAGCACTCTGGAGATGACTGAGATTGAGCTTTACAGAGTTTCCTGGTGGCACAGTGAACTAAGGATCTGGCATTTTCACTGCTGTGGCACAAGTTTGATCCCTGGCCCAGGAACTTCCACATGCCACAAGTGCAGCAAAAACATGTTTATAATTTCCTTTTTTTTTTTTTTTTGGCCTCACCTGCAACACATGAAAGTTCCTGGGCCAGGGATCAAACCCACGCCACAGCAGTGACCTGAGTGGCTGCAATGACAACACTGGATCCTTAGCCTCCTGTGCCACAAGGGAAGTCCAAAAAATAATAATTTTAAAAAAATCTTTATACCTGGGCTGAATAAGGGTTGAGAGAAAATTTCATGTGAATGAAAAATACTTAAAGTTATTCTTCTTGCACACCTGAGTTTTGGGGAGTGAGATTCATACTCACTGATAATAAAATAATTAATACAACTTTATATTTCTATAATTAACTGGTTATTTGTGTGTGTTTAGATAAATACTGCAGAATAATTAGTGCAATGAAGGCAAAGAAAAGACTAAAAAGAGCATGAGAAGGGGTTCAGATGAAAGACGGCCTCCAGGAGGAGCCTCTCTGAAGACAGTTCAAAAGAGTGAGTTCCAGTGACCATAAAGGGGAATGAATGGTTTGCTGAAGGATGAAGGAACAGAGAGATGAAAAGATAATAGCCCAGGTCAAAGTCTGAGTAAACAGAAGCTATATGAGAAAAGCCAAAAATCCCCTGAAGAGGTTTGGGTGTGGAGGGGCGGGGGGACTGAGTCTTTCGAGAAAAGAAGGTGAACTAATCATTGTTTGAAAAGGTTAAGTATAGGGAGTTCCCGTCCTGGCGCAGTGGTTAATGAATCTGACTGGGAACCTTGAACTTGTGGGTTCAATCCCTGGCCTTGCTCAGTGGGTTGACGATCCTGTGGTGTAGGTCGCAGACGCAGCTCGGATCCCGCGTTGCTGTGGCTGTGGTGTAGGCCTGAGGCTACAGCTCCGATTAGGCCCCTAGCCTGGGAACCTCCAAATGCTGCGGGTGTGCCCCTAAAACGACAAAAAAAAAAAAAAAAAGGTTAAGTATATAGGAGTTCTCACTGTGGTTCTGTGAGTTAAGGACCTCCAGTAGTCTCTGCGTGGTGGATTAGGGATCCGGCATTGCCGTAGCTGCAACTCAAAATTGAGCCCTGGCCTGGGAACTTCCATATGCAGCGGGTGGGGGGAAAAAAAAGGGAAGTTAGGGATGTAAGTATACTGCACTTTTCTCAGTTGGAGCTCCTCATGGGAACCTCAGAACACAACAGGCTCTGAGTGATTGTTTCTTAATTCTCTCAAGAATGTTAATTTAAGCTAGAATCCAGAACTGGTGGCTCGGTCCGGGTGCAGGACGGAGAAGTTAACCAGCCCTCCTGCAACGGATGGCATAGGACGCTGGGGCTCAATTGCTCTTGGATCTGGTTGAGAAGACAACCAAGGAAAAGAAAAGTATTTGGGAAAAAAAAAGATACTTTGGTAAATAGTATTTGAAAAAACCACAGTAACAATAACAACAAAAACACAAAAACAAAAAAAAGAATGGGAGCTTAAAACTGAAAACGAAAAGTGGAATTTCAAGACTTAACCAACGTGGCGTGATCTCTGGGGCGGGGTTGGGGGTGGGGGATGGGAACCCATCCTGACAGCTAACCTGTCACTCTGTGTTTACAGCCAGGGTGCTCTCCGCGGCTCGTTACGATAATTGTCCCCACTCTACTTAGGGCAGTTGAGCTGGGCTACCTGGCCCCCTTATTTCAGGATCCGCTTGTCCCCATCACGATCAGTGAGCCCGGTTCTGTAACAGCATCTACAACCTCCCAGGGCTCCGGACACTGGCTCCGCGGACTTGTCCCCAGGCCCCGCTCGGTCTCTAAGGTAAACGGAGGGCCCTTCGGGTTCCCTCGGAACGTAGTGGCTGGTGGGTTTTCCGGCCCGTGTAGTATTTCCAGCCTAGCATGCCCACGCCTCTGGACATTTGGATCCCTCCAGGCAGCGTTTCCAGTTCCACCTCATTTAACGTAAGCCGATACACTTTTCCCCGGGCGTCTGAGAGGCAAACTTGCAGTGTATTAGCGCCATCTCCTGGCGGCCTTGCCAAGGGTTAAGTCCTGTCCCAAGAGAGACCTTCCAATGCTACGTACGTTCTGTGCCCCCTGGACTGAGCATCCTCAGAATCCAGCCCCACACCTACACTCCCAGCTCCTGCGGGCACACGTTGACCAGGCCCTATAACCACTTTAGGGTATAGTCCCTTTCTCCCTTAGCAGGCCCAGCGCTTCTCCGGTGAAGTTATAACTTGACCCTAGTTATGAGTCCGAGAGCCAAGAGGGGACAGAGAGATGCATTCTGAGCGGGGCCAGGTTCTCCCGCATCACCTGCAAATAAACAGGAGGCGCTAAATAGCCTTTAACAGAGAGGAGTGGACCACTTCTGCGGGTCCAGAGGGCCCAAGGGAATTCCTAGTGCCTTGACCCAGATGTCCTCAGACTCTCACTCCTTTCAAATCAAGGCCTTGACCTGGAAAAAGAAGACCAGCAAGAGCTGAGAATTCAGCATTATCTGGACTTCTGCTACTCTTGTAATGTGGCAGTTTTCAGTTTAGTGCTCCCAGGCTGCACGTGATGGAAATCAATTCGTATACAGCCAAGGGTGTGAATTGATTTGGCTTCTGGCTTCACGTTGCACAGTATATTGGTGAGTAATCATCCTCAGCCTTTCACTGCCTCTCTCCATGGCCATCAAATTTCAAACAACAGCCGTCTAATTCCAGAATTTTTCTATTTCCTTAATTTTCCCCAAAAAAGCACAAGCCCCTGAGATGTTGCACCTTCCAGTGCGTTGGTTCCCATCAGTTTCCCATCTCAGTTTGCCGCCTGTAATCGTTTTAGCAATAGCAGTGGGACTGCATGCCTGGGACTATTAACGCTCCCCCTACAACCAGCAATAGGGTCTTTATCACGGGCAGCCACAAAATCCCATTTTAGGACCACATCCAGGACTAACCATCATTCATTGAGTTCCCCAAGAAACAGACTCTGAGGAAACAGATTCTGTGCTGAGGTTATAGCATCTGTAAGTGGTGAGGGAAGAAACACCAGGCACAGAACAGCTGAACTGCAATGGGATCACAGCCGAGGTCTCAGCAGGTCCCATGGGGGCTCTGAGGTGCAAGGGCCCTTCGCAATAACCCAAAGTGAGGCAAGGTGGCAAGTCTTTGTCCCAAACATGAAGCAGTCATTGGATGTGCACTGTGGCCGGGAAGGGAGCATAACCTTGGGCGAAGTGTCTTAGGTTGAGAGGCATCAGCCAGCAACTCCCCTGCAACTGTAGGAATAAGAAGCAGCCCTGCCCTGAAACGTGGAAGCAGAAAACACACACAGCGTTCACGGCCTCTGCGATCCTGGGCGCACTTCGCTTGCTGAGACGGTTTCCTGATCTGCAAAGTAAGAGAATGATGTCTTCCTCACAGGACACGCAGAAGAGTAAATGAAAAGACAAGTACAAGCAATTTGGAACTGTTAGCAAGGGTATTCTTCTCAGCCTGAATTCTGCGGCGATCTCAACGCCATCTTTCTACTATGCCCCACACTGACGTCTCATCTCAGGAGCAGTCGGTATTTTTACTTTTCTATCAGGATTTATCCTTCAAGTCAAATGTCTTGTTTCTCCAAAAAGTCACAAGTATGGTGTTGAGACACGACTAATTTATGATGTGCGTCTTTGGATGGTTTTGCATCATAAATTTCTAAAATACGTCCTACAACAATTTTTAAAAATTCATCAGTCTGTAATCTGGCTCTCTATAGAGAATAAAATTGGAGAATTTAAAAATTTGAGACCTCTCTCAAAAAAATTTGCCAGTTCAAAAAAATTCAGAAATGAATTATGTGAGTTCCCATTGTGGCCCAGCAGGTTAAGAACCTGACATAGTGTCCGTGAAGATGTGGGTTCGATTCATGGCCTCTCTCAGTTGGGTTAAGGATCTCACGTTGCCATAAGTTTCAGTGTAGGTCGCAGATGCGGCTCAGATCCAGTGTTGCCCTGGCTGTGGCATAAGCCACCGACCTGTAGCCAGGGAACTTCCATATATGCTGCAGGTGTGGCCGTAAAAATAAAAATAAAATGAGTTATGCAATTTTAAAGAATTCTCACTAGAGGGAGCTAGTTGCAAATAAATACTTTTGCATATATATAGCTTCAATTTCTGAGTTTAAATGTTACAGATGTGTACGCTAACTCTGTATCTAAATCTGCCTGGTCAATATGGGTGTATTAATGTCTGCTGAAGATAGAAGATTAGACTTGAAATTCTAAGTGAACATAAGAATCTTTTCTCTTTCCAAACGTTTTAGAGCATTTTAAATATTTGTACAGTAATTCTAGAGCTTTCACAAATATTATGTTACTTTTGTGTTTAGGAAGAGAAAAATCAGCTCTATGATCTGTAACTTCCCCTCAAACTTCAACCTTCTACAACATAAAAAATGATGGTTTGGAATATGAAATACATGAGTGTAGTTTATATAGGTAATAATTAGAAACATTAATTTAGAGTTCCTTTTAAATGATTTTGTCATGAACAGAGCCACAACACGACGAACTATAAGGTTTAGCATATCTTGATTTGATTGCATTTGTTAAAATAAGACAACAATTTGAGAATAGAAGACACTATCAATACCATGTTTTAATATGATTTATCCTATTGATTTAGTGCCCTCTTTAGTGCATTAGCTGTAGAAAGCCCTTGTTTTCAAAAAGGAATTAGGGATGAGGGTTGGAGTGGGGAGGGAGGCTAGTTTGCACATTTTGCCATGTGGAACTTTGTGTCATTGCTGTTTTTCTGAACCATCCTAAACGAAATTATATCTGTTGCCTCCTTTTCTTATCCCCTCCTTTTTAAAAACTTCATTGACTTCCGAAATCTGCAACTTTTCTACTCTTTCTCAACTTCAACTTCTTGACTTTTTTTTTTTTCTCTTTTTGCCTTTATGTAGAGCGGCACCCGCGGCATATGGAGGTTCCCAGGCTAGGGGTCTAACAGGAGCTGTAGCCGCCGGCCTTCGCCGCAGCCACAGCCACGCGGGATCCGAGCCGCGTCTGCGACCTACACCACAGCTCACGGCAACGCCGGATCCTTAACCCACTGAGCAAGGCCAGGGATCGAACCCGCAACCTCATGGTTCTTAGTCGGATTCGTTAACCACTGAGCCACGAAGGGAACTCCTCAACTTCTTGACTTATTAAAGATCCTAGTCTTAGGATCCAGAAGCAAGCAGAAAATGAGTCCATTGCAACATGGTGCAAAGTAGAAGATTGTGGCTTGAAAGTCAGGGTCTGAACTCAGTTACCTCAGTTCCTAACTGTGTGATCTGCACTAATTCCATAACCTCGGACAGCTTCCCCGTGTTCATCTGCAAAATGGAGACAGTATAACATCTAGCAGGTCTTCAGTGCAACCAAGCAAGTAAAGCACTCAACACAGTGCCTCACAAGGAAAAAGCCCTTGGGGCATGTTGGCCCTTGTGTGATGGGCGGGAATGGCACAACCCCAGGCTGGGGTCATGGACCAAACTCCTGAATATAACACCGAGGATTTTGGATCAAAAAGAGACCTCAAAGTTCATCAAGCCAAGCCCTCTTTTTCTTCCTTTCTCCCTTCCTTCCTTCCTTCCTCCCCCCCCCATTTCTTTTTCTTTTAATGGTCACCCCTGCAGCTTATGGACTTTCCCAGGCTAGTGGTCAAATTGGAGCTGCAGCTGCAGGCCTTCACCACAGCCACACAACATCAGAATCTAGCGGCTTCTGCAACCTGCACCTCATCTTTCAGCAATACCAAATCCTTAGCCCACAGAGCAAGGCCAGGGATGGAACCTGAATTTTCATAGACACTAGGTTGGGTTCTTAACCTGCTGAGCCACAATGGGAAATCCCCTTTTTTTTTTTTTTTTTCCCTAATGATGAAAACCAAAGCCAGGGAGTCTCTGTGACTCTCAAATATTCACACAGTGCAACCACTGTGGAAAACAGTATGGAGATTCCTCAGAAAACTAAATATAGAATTACCATTTGATCCAGCAATCCCACTCCTGGGCATCTATCCAGAGAAAACCACGACTCAAAAAGACACATGTTTGGGATGGAAATGCTATCAAATTGAGTTGTGATGATTTTTGTACACCTATAATTATAATAAAATTCATTAAGTAATGAAAAAAGAAAGAAAGAAAAGAAAAGACACGTACTCTAGGGTTCATTGCAGCACTCTATACAATAGCCATGACATGGAAACAACCTTAATGTCCATCGACAGAGGAGTGGATAAAGAAGATGTGGTACATATACACAATGGAATATTACTCAGCCATTAAAAGGAAAGAACGGCATTTGCAGCAACATGGATGGACCTAGAAATTATGCTAAGAGAAGTCAGCCAGACAATGAGACACCAACATCGAATGCTATCACTTACATGTGGAATCTAAATAAAGGACACAATGAACTTCTTTGCAGAACAGATATTGACTCACAGACTTGGAAAAGCTTACGGTTTCCAAATGAGACAGGCTGGGGGGTGGGGGGATGCACTGAGGGTTCGGGATGGAAATGCTATAAAATTTGGTTGTGATGATTGTTGTACACCTATAAATGTAATAAAATTCATTAAGTAATTTTAAGAAAAGAAAATTGACAGAACCCTGTATTTTTATGATGGAGAAAATAAAAAGTCATTAAAAAAATTCACACAGTAATATGTGCTCGCAATAAAAGAGCGATAGTGAGAGAGCTGAGGTCTCCTCACTTCAGGTTTCACGGAGTCCATGACCCAAACCTCTTTTAGGAAGAGGGCACTGAGCTAGGACTCAGGGCCTTGCAGAGCACCGGAAGAGGGTGGAACTTTCCTCAGAACTGTAAAGACGTTAGTAGCTCTTTCTAGCTTGTGGATGAAGCCAGTAATCAACTTTTCTACGTGGTGATTTCTTTGGGGCTCATTCTCCCCTTTGGGTTGTACGGTAGGAACTGATCGGGAGCTCAGAAGCAAGGATACAGGAGCTCGGTGCAGTGGGTTAAAGATCTGGCATTGCTGCTGCTGCTGCTGCTGTGGCGTAGGTCGAAGTTCTGGCCTGATTTTGATCCCTGGCCCAGGAAATTCCATATGCTGCAGGTAGGCTAGAAAAGAAAAAAAAATCACTTCTGCCTTTGAATCATAGATCCAACGTAGTAGCTGTAGCACAAATTAGCTGATGCCAAAAATATCCCTTTTCCTAAGTCTTTCACTTTATACCTTTCAGGCAGTGGTAATGGCTTAAAATTTTATTCGCAAAAGCCAGTGGCTTTAATGTAGAACAGGAGGAAGTAGTATCAAGTAAGTGAACTAAAGGACTCAAATTCAATGATTTCTATTGGTTTTCCTAAAATTCTTCTACAGCATAATTTTGAAAGGTTATTTTTAGGGAGGAAGAGAACCAACAAGAGTTGTTTCACTTTTTTTTTTCCTTTGCTATGCACACGGCTGTGGAGGTTCCCAAGGCCAGGGATTGAATCTGTGCCACACCGGTGCCCTCAGGCACAGCAGTGATAACTGGCAGATTCTTAACTCACTGTGCCACCAGGGAACTCCCGCGAGTTGTTTCACTTATTAAAATGTAAATGGAGAGAGAGAGAGAAACTAGTTAATTACCTAGACAGGACTTCATTTTTTAAGTAAAATAATATTATCAAAGAATAAAGCAAATATAACATCAAACTATTTGCAAAACAATGAAAATGAAATAATACATAGAAAACTTAGTTTAGGAGTTGTAGCCAATTACACTCAATTGTAAATAAATTTAAACCTTAAATGCTTTCCTTAACAAATTTTTTTCAACTATTCCACTAATCAGAACACCTAAAATAACTCTAAGAAAAAGGAAAATAGAGACAAAAGTAAAAAACAGTAAAACTGATAACTCCAATAGCAGGTGTTCCAGACAAAAAATAAACATTTTCCTCTCAAATTCAATACACACACAAAGGAGAGAAAAACAAATAAAATGAATGAGATATACCCTGGAAAAATTTTGTTATAAAATAACAAACATCAGTACATGCAGATAAACAGAAATCTTAATAAATTAAATGATTAATAAAAAAATGACTCTAAAGAAAACCTGAAATTTATAGCTGAAGGAACTATTATCAAAGGAGTATCTACAGACACTTTTCAAACTCAGTTGTTTTATAGTTGAATTATCTCAAAATTTCCAGAGGTTGACAAAGATATACAATATGGAAACTAATTTTTTTTTAAGAATTTTATTATTTTATTTTATTTTGCTTTTTAGGGCCACACTCTTGGCATACAGAAGTTCCCAGGCTCAGGGTCTAATTGGAGCTACAGCTGCCAGCTTATGCCACAGCCACAGCCACGTGGAATCTGAGCCACATCTGCGACCTACACCACAGCTCACGGCAATGCTGGACCCTTAACCCAATGAGCAAGGCCAAGGATCGAACCTGCGTCCTCATGGATCCTAGCTGGCATCATTAAGTGCTGAGCCATGAAGGGAACTTCCTGGAAACTAATTTATTGGCCAAACTTTGTGTAGCAGAGTTCATCTGCATCCCTAGGTGTGAGTCATGTCACGTCTTCTTTCTTCCAGCTACATCCGGAATTCTGCAGCTCTCACCCCGGCTGCTTAAAACGTTTGACTGGACTTCTCATTTCTTTGGCTTTTAGAAAGTTAGAGTGTTTTCTCTACCCAGCTCCACAGACTCCTCATCTTGATGAAATTTTGCCTTCTTTCTTTTCCTTTTCCTTTTTTTTTTGTCTATTTTTTTTAGGGCCATACTTGCGTTATGTGGAAGTTCCCAGGCCAGGGGTCAGATTCGAACTGTAGCTGCTGGACTACACCACAGCTCACAGCAATACCAAATCCTTAACCCACTGAGCAAGGCCAGGGATCAAGCCCGTGTCCTCATGGATACTAGTTGCGTTCATTACTGCTGAGCCACGACGGGAACTCCCAATTTGCCTTCTGTCATATTTTATGTGAAGGGCCACCCAGCCTTTAAACATTTTTAATGGCAGCTGATTGCTTTCTGGAAAACTCTGTGGCTTTGAGAGATCATGAGATCATACTTCTTAAAATCATCCTACTGTGTAGTCCATTCAGTTATATTAGTAAAACATTTAATAAACATTATAAACCAAAATAATTAAAACAGAGTGATATTGATGCAAGAAGAGATTTTTAGTGAAGTAAAGAACACAGAAACAGGCACTAGATCTAAAAAAAAATTTATAATAACCATTTTTCAATAGGAAAGAGGAAAACTGTATAAATCATGTTTTCAAACTAGCTAGCTGTTTGATGATACAAAAAAGCAACTATAACTTTCAAATGAATTGAAGAGCCAAATAAACAGCTATAACATGAACATTTATCTTCTCTCTCTCTCTCTCTCTCTCTCTCTTTTTTTTTTTTTTTTTTTCATTTCTGTTTTGGCTATGCCCACAGTATGTGGAAGTTCTGGGGCCAGGTACTGAACCCATGCCACAGCAGTGACAATGCCTAGCCTTTAACCAGTAGGCCACCAGGGAGCTCCTATCTTTTCTTCGAACAGGGTAGAACTTTCTAAGCTTAAACAAAAAGAAGATATCGCAGTCCATTTGACTGCATAAAAGTTTAAACATCTATATATATCACTAAACATAAAATCAAAAAAGAATAACCAGTTGAAAATGTGACAAACATGGAGTTCCTATTGTGGCTCAGTGGCTGAAGGACATAGTCACCGTGAGGACGCACGTTCAATCCCTGGCCTCGCTCAGTGGGTTAAGGATCCAGTTTTGCTTCAACCTTCAGTGAAATCTGAAGATGTGGCTCAGATCCAGCGTTGCTGTGTCTGTGGCATATGCCTCAGCTGCAGCTCAGATTCGACCCCTAGCCTGGAGACTTCAATGTGCCGCGGGTGCAGCCTTAAAAAAAGAAAAAAGGAAATGTGACAAACATAACAAATGCTTAAGAGCTTTTACATATAAAGGGTTGATACAAATTACTAAGAAAAACAGTAAGACCTCGATAGGCAATTGAGCAAATTATGTACAGAGAGGTTTCCCAGAAGAGGAAATACGAAAGGAAAAGGAACATGAAAACATTAACCTGTCACAACACCAGGAGTGAACCTTAATGTAGCTGTAGACTTTGGGTGGTTACCAAGTAGGTTCATCGATTGTAAAAAAATGTACCCCTCTGGTGGAAGATTTTGATAACGGTGAAGGTTATGCATGTGTGGGAGCAGGGGGGGTATGAGAAATCTCTGTACCTTTCTATGTTGCTGCGAACCTAAAACTGCTCAAAAAACTGTCTTCTGGAGTTCCTGTCATGGCACAGCATTTAACGAATCCAACTAGGAACCATGAGGTCGTGGGTTCGATCCCTGCCCTTGCTCAGTGGGTTAAGGATCCGGCGTTGCCGTGAGCTGTGGTGTAGGTCGCAGACGCGGCTCGGATCCTGCGTTGCTGTGGCTATGGTGTAGGCCAGTGGCTACAGCTCCGATTAGACCCCTAGCCTGGGAACCTCCATATGCCGTGGGTGCGGCCCTAGAAAAGGCAAAAAGACAAAAAAAAAATTGTCTTCCAAAAAATGCTGGAGTTCCCTAGTGGCTCAGTGGGTTAAGATCCAGTGTTGTCAATGCTGTGGCTCTGGTTACAGCCATCGCGTGGGTTTGATCCCTGGCCTGGAAATTTCCACCTGCAGAGGGCATGACCCCCCCCAAAAAAAGACTATAAGAAAAAAATACTAACCACTAGATATCAAATAAAAGCAAAAATTTTTATAGCAAATTGCCCACTTTTTTCTATGAATTAACAGAGGTTATAAAAATGAGTATTCGATGGGGATGAAAGTATAATAATATAAGCATCCTGACATACTTCTGATGGGAGTTGAGTAATATAACATTTCTGGAAAGCCATTTAATACTACCAGCATGTTTAAATATTCTATCTTTTAATCCAGTTTGTCTATATTTTACTAATCTATTGCTACAGAATAAGAAAGTATCCTCAAATTTAGCAGCTTATAAGACAACAACTTTTCTTCATTGAAATGTATTTGACATATAATATCGTGTAAATTTAAGGTATACAATGTGTTAATTTGATATTCACTTTTTTATTTATTTCACTTTATTTTTGGCTTTTTAGGGCTGCACCTGTGGCATATGGATGTTCCCAGGCTGGGGGTGGAATCAGAGCTACAGCTGTCAGCCTACACCACAGCTCATGGCAAAGCTGAATCCCCGACCTACTGAGTGAGGCCGGGGATCAAACCCTGATCCTCACGCATACTTGTCAGATTTGTTTCCGCTGTGCCACAACTGGAACTCCAGTATTCACATATTGTAATACCATTGCCTTCGCAGCAATACATAATAATCGTACATAATAAATTATATTTTACACCTCTACCGCAATATGTAAGTATCACTTCTTTTTAGTTCTTGTAATAATTAACTTCCAGCTGCCTCGCAAGCTTGATGATTATAATACAGTGTCATGGGCTATGCTCACTCTAGACACTACATTTGTTATTTCACCCAGTTTCTGCAGGTCAGGAGTCTGAGAACAGCGTGGGCCATATGGTCCTGGGTTAGCGCTTTTCAAGCAGTTGGCCAGGGCCTTAGCAATCTGAAGGCTTGCTTGGGGCTGGAAGTTCTGCCTCCAGGACAACTCATTCACGTAGCAGGAGGACTCAGTTCCTCACCACGTGAACCTTTTCAGATAGATGCTAAAGCGTCTTCCCAATGTGTCAGCTCTCCTTTGCCAGAGCAATTGATCCAAACAGAATAAGGAGGAACCCATGATGAGTTTTGTGGCCTAGCCTCAGAAGTCACACCTCATCATGTTTGCAATATTCTATTGGTTAAACCAAAAAGCTCTATGTATTTAGTGGGGGTTGGGGATGTGGAGGACTTAGATAAGGGCAAGAATAATCAGAAGTGGGGGATCGCTGGGGCCATATTGGGGGCTGGTCACCAAAGTCTACTTGTAGGAATCTAGTTTAACCAAAGAATCTGAAATGCAGACAAAATGTTATGCATTAAGGTATTCATTGAAATGATATTTATAATAGTAACAATTTGGAAACACAGTATCCAACAAACCGGTTAAGTAAACTGTGGAATATCCAATGGAATATGATATTCAATTACATTCATTAAATGTCTTAAATTATTTTGGAAAATGCTTGTGCCCTGGTGTAATGTGATTTTAAAAATGGTTTATAATATCGAGCATTTATAATGTGCTAGGAACGGTTCTAAGTGCTTTGCATTTATTAATTAACTTAATATTCACAATAACCCTACAAAGTAGATGACTAATATTTCATATCACAGCTAAGGAAAGTGAATTACAGTGATAAGTAAATTGCTCAGATTATAGAATTAGAAAGTGGAGGATCCAGAATTCAAACCTAACTTTTCTGACAATGTTAACCACTATGCTATATTGCCTCAAATATAGTACCATGGTCTCACTTAAAATATGTATAATTTTCATATTTCTGTATGTATTTCTATGATGCATAGAAAAAAAGTGAGAAGAAAACACACTAAAATATTAATGACTAATACCTCTAGGTGATAGCATTGTTAGTGATTATTCACTTTATTTTTCATACTTTTCTCCATTCTCACATTTTTTCTAAAATGGGTACACATTATCAGATCATCAAAAATAATCCTTTCAAGGAACTACAAATTCTGTTGAGAACTGTGTCTAGATTCTAGCAACAAGAAAGCAAAATTTAAAAATTCATTTATCTATGGAGTTCCCGTGGTAGCACAGCAGAAGCAAATCCAACTAGGAACCATGAGGTTGCAGGTTTGATCCCTGGCCTCGCTCAATTGGTTAAGGATCCAGCTTTGCTGTGCACTGTGGTGTAGTTTCCAGATGCAGCTGAGATCTGGCATTGCTGTGGCTGTGGTGAAGGCCAGTGGCTACAGCTCCGATTAGACCCCTATCCTGGGAACCTCCATGTGCCCTAAAAAGAAAAAAAAAAGTATACATCTAAAGTTGTAATAGGCTTGGAGTGCCTGTTGTGCCTCAGTGGGTTAAGAACTCAACACAGTGTCCTTGAGGATGCTGTGGCCTCACTCAGTGGGTTAAGGATCTGACATTGCCTCAAGCTGTGGCATAGGTCACAGCTGCATCTTGGATCCATCGTTGCTGTGACTGTGTTGCTGGCCTGCAGCTGCAGTTCCAATTCAATCCCTAGCCCCTGGGAACTTCCATATGCTGCAGGTGCAGCTGCAAAAAGGAAAAAAAAAAGGTTTTTTAAAAATTCATTCAGGAGTTCCCGCCGTGGCTCAGTGGTTAACGAATCTGACTAGGAACCATGAGGTTGCGGGTTCGATCCGTGACCTCGCTCAGTGGGTTAAGGATCCGGCGTTGCCGTGGTGTAGGTCACAGATGCGGCTCAGATCCTGCATTGCTGTGGCTGTGACGAAGGCCGGCGGCTACAGCTCCTGTTAGACCCCTAGCCTGGGAACCTCCATATGCCGCGGGTGTGGCCCTAGATAAGGCAAAAAGACAAAAAAAAAAATTTGTTCATCTAGGAAGAGCATTACCAAAGTTATTTCATTTTCACCCCAACACTATTTTGTGGAGGGTGGAATGTATTAGACTCATACATTAGAAAGAATGACAACAAATTTTAAGGTGTTTTTTAGGGTTTACAAAGCTCATTTACAGTTTTCCGCTTGATAAATCAGCATACTTCTGTGATTAACACTCTCCCAACTATTTATGTCATTCTTGAGATTTTTGAAAAAGGCCCTCTGTTAATTGGAACTGAACACAAGCCAAATTCTTCCAGGGTATGTGGTTATACAGCATTCACTGAGTAACAACCAATTGTCTGAGTGTACACCCCAGGCAGAATTTGTTTAAGAGATCTGAAATATGTTTGAGCTTGAATATTTTCCCTTTCTGACAAGTGGTTATCATTTTTACTGTGTTCCTTTTTTTTTGCTTTGCCACCTCAGGATACATGGAGTTCCCCGGCCAGGGATCAAACCCGAGCCTGCATTGTAACCTATACCACAGCTGCAGCATCAGTGGATCCTTAATCCACTGGGCCGGGCCAGGGATGGAACCTGCATCCCTGCTGCTGCAGAGACACTATCGATCCCATCCCATTGGGCCATAGCGGGAACTCCTTAACAGTGTTCTTTGTAAATCTTTATTACACAGCCATGAAAATCCTGAGATTAAGCCTGCTGATGGGAAGTGAGTAATCTGCTTGTTCTTTAAAGGTGCACGCATCTTTGCAGGTCAGTAGGGTCACATTGCAAGATCCTGAGCGTTAGTGCTCGCCTGAATTAGAAAGCTTCTGGTTGAATTCACCTTGCTAAGTATCTTAGCTACTGGGCTGTCCTCAGCAGACCTTTGCTGAAGGGTATGCTTTCATTCTTTCTTGCCAAATTTTAAAGAATGTTGCATTGCAAAAACTGAGTAATTCTCCCATAGGAGGAAAACAACTACTATAGCACCTGTTGGGTATCTTCCAACTTTACTTAGTTGAAAAAAACACTAAAAGGTATTTCCAGATGAGTAGACTGTTTTATTCTGAATCTCAGTGAACAAGCAATCTTTTCGAGGGTACATAATCCAAGAAAAGAAGGAAATGTGGGTATATTTCCAAAGGTTGAAGGAATGGTTACGTGCATAGGGAGAAAGGAAAGAGGCAGTGACTTGGGTTGCAGATCCACTGTCTTCAAAACAAAGCACGGTTGACAAGGTGACCATTACAAGGCTGATATGATGGAAAAACCAACAACTCAGGTTTCAAAGGAAGTTTTGTTTTTGTGCTTGAATTATCTAAGTTGTCTTATTTAACTACATAATCGCCAGCTTTACCCTTTATGTTAAAAAGTGACCAGGTAGATATATCTCCTCAGGCAAGGGAAACAAAAGTAAAAATAAACAAATGGGAGTACATCGAACTTTTGTACAGTGAAGGAAGCCAGCAACGAAATGAAAAAGCAGTCATTTTTTTTTCAAAATGAACAACAAGATGAGAGAAGATATTTGCACATGATACATCTGATAAGGGGTTAATAACCAAAATATAATGAACTCATACAACACAGCGAAAAAACAACCTGACTAAAAAATGGGCAGAGGATTTGAATAGAGAATTTGCCAAAGGTGACATACGGCCACCAGATACATGAAAAGGCACTCAACGTCACTAATTATCAGGGAAATGCAAATCGAAAGCACAATGTGCTGTCACCTCAAACCTGTTAGGATAGCTGTTATCAAAAAGACAAGAAATAACAAAGTGCTGGCGAGGATACAGAGAAAGGGAACCCTTGTGCACTGTTGGTGGGAATGGAAATTAGTCCAGCCACTGGAAAAAGAGTATGGAGTGTCCTCAAAAAAGTAAAAAAAAAGGAACTACCATATAATCCAGAAATTCCTCTTCCGGGTATTTTTCTGAAGAAAATAAAAACACTAATTTGGAAAAATTTACTCACTCATGTTCATAGCAGCATTACTGATAATAGCCAAGATAGAGAAGAAAAACTAAGTGTCCATCAATAGATTAACAGATAAACTGTGGTATATACAATGAAATATTACTCAGCCATAAAAAATGAATGAAATCTTGCCATTTGCCACAACATGTATAGACCTAGAGGATGTTATGCTAAGTGAGAGAAGTCAAAGACAAATACCATACCGTTTCATTTACATGTGAATTTTGTTTGTTTGTTTGTTTTGGTCTTTTGTTGTTTTAGGGCTGCACCCTAAAAAAAAAAAAACGCTGCATGTGGAGGTTCCCAGGCTAGGGGTCTAACAGGAGCTGTAGCCAACGGCCTTCGCCACAGCCACAGCAACGCGGGGTCCGAGCCGCGTCTGCAACCTACACCACAGCTCACGGCAACGCCGGATCCTTAACACACTGAGTGAGGCCAGGGATCGAACCCGCAACCTCATGGTTCCTAGTTGGATTAGTTTCCACTGAGCCATGACAGGAACTCCTGTATGTGAATTTTGTGCGTGTGTGTGTGTGTGTGTGTGTGTGTGTATGTATATGTGTGTGTGTGTTTAAGGCCTCACCCGAGATATATGGAGGTTCCCAAGCTAGGGGTAGAATCAGAGCTGTAGCCACCAGCCTACACTACTGCCATAGCAATGCCAGATCCAAGCCACGTCTGCAACCTACACCACAGGTCATGGCAACCCCAGATCTTTAACCCACTGAGCAAGGCCAGGGATCAAACTTGTGTCCTCATGGATGCTAGTCAGATTCATTTCCACCGAGCCATGCCAGGAACTCCATATATGTGAAAATTTTTTAAATGAACAAACATAACAAACAGAAACAAACTCATAGAACAAACAGGTAGTTTCCAGAGGTGGGGGGTTGATATGGGAAAAATTGGTGGAAGAGATAAGAGGTACAAACTTCCAATTATAAAATAAATGAGTCAGGGATGTAATGTACAGCATAGGAAATATCATAAATAATATTGTAATAACTTCGTGTGGTGACAGATGGTAGTTAAGCTTGTCAGGATGATCATTTTGTAATATACAAAAATCACTGTTATACACCTGAAAGCAATATAATATTGTAAGTCAATTATACTTCAATTTTAAAAAGCGACCAGGGGAGTTCCCATTGGGGCTCAGCAGTAATGAACCTGAGTAATATCCATGAGGACACAGGTTTGATCCCTTGCCCCGCTGAGTGGGTTAAGGATCCTGCATTGTCGTGAGCTGTGGTGTAGATCACAGACATGGCTCAGAGCTGGCTGCCGTGGTGTAGGCTGGCAGCTGCAGCTCTGATTTGACCCCTAGCCTGGGAAGTTCCATATGCCATAGGTGTGGCCCTGAAGAAAAAATGACAAGTTATGATAACATGACAAGGACAGGGAAAGCCCCATAAACCCCAGAATATATCCTTTGATGGGCTCCAAAAAGACTGTCATATACTTCACCTTATCTCAAACCGTTGTAATATATGAGGAAAAATTAGCTACTACTTCTTTTTTTTTTTTTCATTTTTGGCTGCCCCATGGCACATGGAGCTCCCGGGCCAGGCATCAGATTCAAGCTGTAGTTGCAACCTAGTCTGTGGCTGCAGCAATGCCAGATCCTTAACCCACTGTGCTGGGGCCAGGGATTGAACCCAAGTCCCAGTGCTCCTAATAGGTGGCCAATCCTATTGTGCCACAGCAGGAGCTCCAGCCATTAATTCTTTACAGCAATTTCCATCAAGAAACGGGGTCTATTTTCCCACCTCCTGAATCTGAACTGGACTTGTGACTTGCTTTGGACCAGGGGACATTAGCAAATGGGATACAAGCAGAAGCTTGAAATGCAGTTAGGCACTAGGGCTGGTCCTGTATTACTGTTTTTGGATATAAGCTGCTAGATGGGATTATGACTTCCCTTCCATTTCAGTAGCCACTGGGTTCCACTTTTCCAGTAAAACTAATGGTTTAATTAAAATGTTTTCAATAGGAGGTATTTCCTTGGCAAGGAACTATGTGAGAAGACGTTTGAAGATATGAAAATGAATACATTCCCATCTATGTCCTGCAAGAAAATAAAGTCAAAAAGAGATAAGGATCTCATCAGAAAAGAAAATCACGAACTTGGGGAACAGACTTGTGGTTGCCAAGGGGGCGGGGGGGAGGGGAGGAGGGAATGGAGATAACTAGTGCTTTAATGATGGAAAAGCAAAGAGATCCAACTGTATAGCACGGGGAATTATATCGAATCACGTGACGAATCCATATATGTACATGTAACCGGGTCACCATGCGGTGAAGTTGGAAAATCTGACAGAAATCTGTAAACCAGCTATAATGCAAAAAAATAAAAAATAAATTATAAAAAAAAAGAGATAAGGTAATAGCCTTAAAAATATATACAATAGGATCCTACCTTAAGAAAAATAGGTTGTATTTTAAGTTATTTATAAGTCAGTTATCTGGATCTTAGAATAGGTACACCACAGTGTTTGGCACATGGCTGGTACTCAAGAAATAGTTGTCAAAGAAATGAATGAATGAAAAAATGAATGAACAAATGGGAAATGCAAGTGGCCATTATATTCTCTGACTTGGAACAAGAAAAAACCTCCATGTACTTTGTGATGGTTCATTTTATGGGTCACAATGTCTGGGCCACAGTACCCATTTATTCAATTAAACGCTAATCTAAGTGAAGAATTTTTTTTTTCTTTTTGCCTTATCTAGGGCCGCACCCGCGGCATATGGAGGTTCCCAGACTAGGGGTCTAACAGGAGCTGTAGCCGCCGGCCTTCGCCACAGCCACAGCAACGTGGGATCCGAGCCGCGTCTGCAACCTACACCACAGCTCACGGCAAAACCGGATCCTTAACCCACTGAGCAAGGCCAGGGATCGAACCCGCAACCTCATGGTTCCTAGTTGGATTTGTTTCTGCTGCGTCACGTTGGGAACCTGTCTTTCTTTTTCTTTTTATAGAAATTCCTTTTTTTTTTCTTTTTGTAGCAATTTCGTGAACGCCCTTGTAGCCAAGGCTTTTTTGTAATTTTCTGAAGTGAAATTCACACACACAAAAATACCATTTTAACTATGTTAAAATGTACAATTCGTAAGTTTTTAGTGCGGTTCCAAGGTTGTACAACCAACTAATTCCAAAACATTTCCATCACCCCCCAAAGAAACCCCCAGTACTCTGAGCAGTCACTCCCAACTGCCACCCGTCCCCGGTGCCCCCAGCAATTACTAATCTGCTTTCAGTCTCTATGTGTTTACCTATCCTGGACATTTTATAAGAATGGAATTATATTATATGGGGTGTTTTGTGTCTGGCTTCTTTCACTTAGCAAAACATTTTCAAGATTCACCCACGTCATAGCATGAACACCTCATCTCGCTTTATGACTGAAAAATGTTCAGCTGTACAAATACACCACATTTTGCTTATCCATTCATCAGATGATGGGTATTTAGGTTGTTTGACTTTTTGTGAAAAGTGATGCTATGAAAACTTTTGTACAAGTTTTTACGTGAGCATATGTTTTCAATTCTCTGGGGTTTTTACCTAGAAGTGGAATTGCTGGGTTAAGTTGTACCTCTGTGCTAACTTTTTGAAGAACTGCCAAACCGTTTCCCACAGCAGCTCTGCTTTTTACATGCCCACCAGTAATGTATAAAATTCTAGTTTTCCGTATCCTCACCAACGTTTGGTATTTTCCTTTTTACAAATTATTGCCATAGGAGTTTCCATTGTGGCTCAACAGGTTAAGAACCTGACTAGTATCCATGAGGTCCCGGGCCTCGTTCAGTTGGTTAAGGATCTGGCATTGCTGCAAGCAGCGGTGTAGGCTGCAGATGGAGCTCAGATCCAGTGTTGCTGGGGCTGTGGTGTACGCCTGCAACTGAAGCTCTGATTCAACCTCTAGACTGAGAACTTCCATAAGCCTCAGGTGCAGCCCTAATAAGAAAAAGTAATTATTGGTATAGCTATCTGAGCAAGTACAAAATGTTATTTTTGATTTATATTTCTCTAAGACAAATGAAGCTGAACATTTCTCACGTGTTTATAGGTAATTTGTTTTGCTTTGTTTTTACTTTTTAGGACCGCGCTCGAGGCATATGGAAGTTCCCAGGCTAGTGCCAAATGAGACCTAGCGCTACCAGCCTATACCATAGTCCCAGCAACGCAGGATCCGAGCCGTGCCTGTGACCCAGACCACAGCTCACGGCAACACTGGATCCCTGACCCACTGACTGAGGGCAGGGATTGAACCCCCATCCTCGTGGATACTAGTCGGATTTGCTTCTGCTGCACCACAACAGGAACCCTGCTTATAGGTAATTTGTAGATCTTTTTTGAAGAAGGTCTATTCAAATACTTTGCCTATTTTTAAATTGGGTTGTTTGTCCTTTTTTGGTCGGTTATACTTTTTTTTAATATATTCTAGATACTATGCTTTTATCAGATGCTATTTGCAAATATCTCTCCCATTCTATGGGTTGTCTTTTCGCTTTCTTGATAGCATCATTTAATGCATAAAAGTTTTTAATTTCTATTAAAGTCCAATTTATCTATTATTTTCTTTTATTGCTTATGCTCTTGGTGTCATATTTAAAAAACTGTTGCCAAATCCAAGGCAATGGGGATTTATAACTATGTTTCTAACAGTTTTATAGTTTTAGCTCTTACATTTAGTTCTTTGATCCATTTTAATTTTTGTATATGGTATGAGGTAAAAATAAATAACTAAAATATGGGCTTTGAATATATTTGAGGTCTAAATGCTCTCCCTTCAGAGTTCCTGTCATGGCTCAGTGGAAATGAATCTGACTAGCATCCATGAGGACGCGGGTTCGATCCCTGGCCTCGCTCAGTGGGTTAAGGATCTGGCATTGCTGTGACATAGGCCAGCGGCTACAGGTCCAATTCAACCCCTAGCCTGGGAACTTCCATATGCCATGGGTGTGGCCCTAAAAATACAAAATGATAATAATAATAATAATAAATGTTCTCTCCTTCAGACGAGATCGGGCGTGTTCAGGGTGCTATAGCTGTAGACAAAGCTCTCTCCTTCAAATGAGTAAAAAAATTAAGCGAGCTGCCTGGGACGGCTAATCCTGGGTGTATGCACCACAAGAAGAGTCAAGCGGGCAGTATTTTCTGTAGGGAGTACACTTTGCATTTTCACTTTATAAATCCCAAACAATGCTGCTTTTCTGAGCTCCTTTGATTGAAAAGAGATCATTTCACATAGTACTATTTTTTTCTGCTCCTTCCTATTAAAGGCATATAAAATCCATTTTAAAAGATGCCTTGCAGCAAAGATTTCTTAAAGAGGACATAAAAACATTAACCACAAAGGGAAAAAGTAATAAGTCAGTCTGCATTCAAATTAAGAACATCTGAGTTAATTAACTCAACTGGTAAATCCTCTCACTATACATACGTATATTGTACACTTTAAATATTTTACAATTTTGTTTGTCAATTATACCTCAGCAAAGCTGGAAGAAAAACAATTGCCACCCCTATTGTGTATTTAAAAGTATTTGAAATCACTGTAAAACTCAACAACGCTCAGGTCTCATTTCCTTAAAGTTGACCAAGCCAGACACACCTCCCTGCATATCATCCAAAATAAAAATTAATGGAGTTGCCCTCGTGGTGCATCAGAGATGAATCTGACTAGGAGCCATGAGGTTGTGGGTTCGATCCCTGGCCTTGCTCAGTGGGTTAAGGATCCGGCGTTGCCGTGAGCTGTGGTGTAGTTTGCAGACACGGCTCAGATCCCGCGTTGCTGTGAGCTGTGGTGTAGGCCGGCAGCTATAGCTCCAACTGGACCCCTAGCCTGGGGACCTCCACATGTCATGGCAAAAAAAAAAAAAAAAAAAATTAAGAACCTGTGTTCAAAACATACCATTAAGGAAGCTCCCTGGTGGCCTAGTGGTTAAGATTGGGCACTTTCACTGCTGTAGTCCAGGTTCAATTCCTGGTCTGAGAACTAAGATCCCACATCAAGCTGCTGCAAGCAGAGGTAAAAAAAAGAAAAAAGAAAGAAAGAAAAAAGAAACCTAAAGGGCAACTTTCAGAGTAAGGGAAGATATTTCACATGCACACACACACTCACACCACATATCCTTCTAAGGATTCATATCCTAAACACACATTTTTTTTAAAATGCTCACAAATCAATAAGAAAAAAGACAACCCAGTAGAAAAAAGACAAAAAAAGAAACACTACAGGCATTTCAAGGGCCCTTGATAAATCCTCTTAAATGTCTGCAGTGTTTCTTTTTTTGTCTTTTTTCTATAGGGTTGTCTTTTTTCTTACTGATTTGTGAGCATTTTAAAAAAATGTGTATTTAAGATATGAAAAGGTACTCAACTGATCAACCCTCCATCAGGTATATGTGGATTAAAACTAAAATGTGGGAGTCCCCACTGTGGCTCAGCAGGTTAAGAACCCGACATAGTCTCTGCGAGGATGTGGGTCTGATCCCTGCACGCTCAGTGGGTTCAGGACCTGGCATGCCGTGGCTGTGCCATAGGCCTGCAGCTGCAGCTCCGATTCAGCTCCTAGCCTGGGAATTTTCATATGCTGCAGGGGCAGCAGAAAAAACAAACAAACAAACAAACAAAAACTAAAATGTGACCCAATGGCTGAAGGGAAAGATGCAAAATACCAAGTGCTGGCAAGGCTATGAAACAGTGGTGGAGCACAAAATGGTATGAACACTCAGGAAAATCACTTGCCCGTATCTCCTAAAACAGGTCATATGCCTATCCTAGGGTACAATAATTCCACTCCTAGTGTATACCCAATAGAAATGCATCCATATGTTCTCCAGAGTACAAGTACCAAAATGTTCATTGAAGCCACCCAAATATCTATGAAAATGTGTGGTATATTGACATGATGGAGAATGAATGATCTAAAATTACAATGGGAACCCCCATTGTGGTTCAGCGGGTTAAGAACCCAACTAGTATCCATGAGGACACAGGTTCGATCCCTGGCCTCGCTCAGTGGGTTAAGGATCCATCATTGCTGCAAGCTGCAGTGTAGGTCGCAGATGAAGCTCAGATCTGCTGTGGCTGTGGTATAGGCCAGCAGCTGCAGCTCCGATTCGACCTCTAGCCAGTGAATTTCCATACGCCTCAAGTGCAACCCTAAAAAGAAGAAAAACTAAGCTAAACTAAACTAAACTAAAATTACATGCAACAATACAGATGAATCTTACAAACAAGGTCAGCAGAAAAAAAAAAAAAAAGGGAAAGGATACATACCACCAATTCCATCTACATAAGGTACAAAAACAGGTAAGCTTCAATCTATACTGTTAGAAGTCACTGGAAACTAATGACTGGGGAGGAGCAGGGGGATGGGGGTGGGGGAATCTGGTGACGTGTTTCTTAGACTGGATGCAAGTTCCATAGGTGGGCTCAGTTCTTAAAATTCAGCTAAACACTTACAACAGTGCTCTTCTCTTTATGTATTGCATTGCAATGAAAGTTTTAAAATCAACGTACCTGGCAAGCTTCCATTTTACTGGCTAGATTGTTTCTTTATCTTTTTTTGTTTTGTTTTAAGGCCACATCCTTGGCATATTGAAGTTTGTAGGCTAGGGGTCGAATCGGAGCTGCAGCTGCTGACCTATGCCACAGCCACGCCAGATCCGAGCCGTGTCTGCAACCTACACCACAGCTCACAGCAATGCTGGATCCTTAACCCACCGAGCGAGGCCAGGGATGGAACCCGCATCCTTGTGGATACTAGTCGGGTTTGTTTCTGCTGAGCCACGACAGGAATTCCTAGATCGTTTCTTTCATCTGTAAATACATCTCAAATTATTTTTCAGTTTCTCATATTTTCATTTAAATTATATAATTTTTTGATATTGGCATCAAAATTGTTTCTTACTATTGGTCTTTCTGAACCTCTGTTTTCTCATTTGTAAAATAAGTGACAACAGTAGAGCTTATCAAAAACTCTAGTTTTGGGGGGAGGGGTATTTGTTTTTGGCTGCACCAGCAGCATGTGGAAGTTCCTGGGTCAAGGATCAAGCCTTTGCCACAGCAATGATTCTAGCTGTTAGAGTGACAACGCCAGTTCCTTAACCTACTTCACCACAACGGAACTCCAAAAAACTCTAAAGTAGGGTAGTTTTTAAAAGGCAATGTGATTTTTAAAGTGCCTACTAGCACAGCGCCTGACACAAAATTCTCAATAAATGATCACTGAATAATTTCTGCTAAAGCAGTGGGACTTAGAACCCCTTTCCATGTGCTGACACAGCATCCTGTACTTTTCCCTGTCTAAGCATTTATTTTCCTTTTTTTTTTTTGTCTTTTTGCCTTATCTAGGGCCGCACCTGTGGCATATGGAGGTTCCCAGGCTAGGGGTCTAACAGGAGCTGTACCCGCCGGCCTTCGCCACAGACACAGCAACGCGGGATCCGAGCCGCGTCTGCGACCTACACCACAGCTCACGGCAACGCCGGATCCTTAACCCACTGAGCAAGGCCAGGGATCGAACCCGCAACCTCATGGTTCCTAGTCAGATTCGTTAACCACTGAGCCAGGACGGGAACTCCTTTTTTGTTTGTTTGTTTGTTTTGTTCAAATATTTTTAAAGTAAACTTCTTATTGACATTAACACACATCCAGAGAAATACACACCCTCTCCAAATCTTTTTGTTCTCTCTCCAATTAGTAAAAAAGAAAAGAGTATGTACTCTTACCAGATTTCTTCCATACACACACTATGCCCATGCAATACAGGGCTAATATTATATACATTATAAAACATAAAAACATGGAAGAAAAATAGATCTTAAAAGTTCTGAGAATTCCCTGGTGGCTCAGGGAGTTAAGGATCAGGTTATTGCTGTGGCTTGCGTTCGATCCCTGGCCCAGAAACTTCTGCATGCCGCAGGTGAGACCAAAAAAAAAAAAAAGTTCTCATCATAAGGAAAAAATTCTGGAGAGTTCCCATTATGGCTCAGTGGAAACGAATCTGACTAGGATCCAGGAGGACACAGGTTCGTTCCCTGACGTCACTCAGTGGGTTAAGGATCCAGCGTTGCCGTGAGCTGCCGTGTAGGTCACAGCCATGGCTCGGATCTGGCATTGCTGTGGCTGTGGTGTAGGCCGGTGGCTACAGCACCGATTTGACCCCTAGCCTGGGAACCTCCATATGCGGCCCTAAAAAGACAAAAAAAAAAGAAAAAATTCTGTAACTATATATCAGTAACAGATGCTTTCTAGATGTATTGTGGTGATCATTTCGCAATACATAGATATCCAATCATTATGTTGTAGACCTGAAACTAATGTCATTGGTCAATTACACCTCAATAAAAAAATGGAGACAAAAAGAATGAGAAAAAATAAACAGAAATTTGTGTACCCCAGTGCACCAGGCTTGCACACTACTTGGAAATCACAGTGGTGCAAACAGTAGAACAAGCTGCCTTATAACAACCAGATAAATCAGAAGCTCTAGGGAGTTCCCTTCGTGGCTCAGTGGTTAACGAATCCGACTAGGAACCATGAGGTTGCGGGTTCGATCCCTGGCCTTGCTCAGTGGGTTAAGGATCCGGCGTTGCCGTGAGCTGTGGTGTAGGTCGCAGACGCGGCTCGGATCCCGCGTTGCTGTGGCTGTGGGGAAGGCCGGCGGCTACAGCTCCTGTTAGACCCCTAGCCTGGGAACCTCCATATGCCGCGGGTGCGGCTCTACATAAAGGCAAAAATGACCAAAAAAAAAAAAAAAGAAGCTCTAGGGAGGGTTTGGTAAGCTCTGGTCTGAGTTGTAGGGCGTCAGCTTCATCGACAAAAGCACACTGGACAGACATCCAGACTGTCCTCAGCCTTTAGGACTGTGGCCACAGTATGTGCTGTTCAAGGACTGACTCCCCAGCAGCACGTGTTTATCCTCAGTGGCGATCCTCTGGGATAGGGAATTTGGAAAAGAAAAGCACAAGTATGTTTTCTGTCTCCTTTGTGATAATTTCAAATTCGCTGCAAAAACACAGTAGAGGTTGTTTTTTAGCGCTTAATAAAGATTAAAATTATCTTGGTCAAAAGAAAACAGAAATAGATTCTACGAACACTTTAAACACGTTTCTAGGGAGTTCCCGTAGTGGCACAGCGGTTAACAAACCCTGACTAGCATCCATGAGGATGCAGGTTTGATCCCTGGCCTCCAGCAGTGGGTTAAGGATCTGGTGTTGCCACGAGCTGTGGTGTAGGTCACGGACATGGCTCAGATCTGACGTGGCTGTGGTGTAGACCAGCAGCTACCGCTCCGATTAGACCCGTAGCCTGGGAACCTCCATATGCCCCGGGTTCGTCCCTAAAAAAAGAAAAAATAAATAAATAAATACCTTTCTAAGGCCTACATTTAAGCGAACATAACTGTTCAGCTGACTGTGGAGGAAATAATGGATTAGCTCCAGTGTTAGCTCTACAACCAACTAGCTAGGCGACCATTAGTTAAATTTCTCCCTCTAAAATGCTGGTGCTAAACTGGATCTGCGGAAAATGTGATCAGAGCGCTGTGTGACTAGCACCACCTTGTGGACATAACTATCATAACATGGTAAGGGAAGCGTCCTGGCCAGGAAAAAAAGCTGCTGGTTAAAATAGGAGCAAACGGCCTAATTTCCTGGCAGAATTATATGTCAGCCTATTCAATAATGAAATGGTTTAGTTCTTCAGAAGAAAATGAAAATAATAATTTTTAATTATGACCAATTCCTTTATTTTGACAATCGACAGACCGATGCCCCCAGGATTCTCTAGAAACAGCCAAAGATATCCTCTTGTACCCCTCATCACTGGTTTATTTGGAAAAGAAACATTACAGAGAGACCTGA
Source organism: Catagonus wagneri (assembly GCA_004024745.2). Taxonomy (NCBI): domain Eukaryota; kingdom Metazoa; phylum Chordata; class Mammalia; order Artiodactyla; family Tayassuidae; genus Catagonus; species Catagonus wagneri. Next base: position 12,442,760 of record PVHT021183646.1, read on the forward strand.
AATTGTCTCAGGGAGTTTAGCAGCAAGGTCTCAACCTGCTAGAGTCAAAAGCGTCCCTGAGATGGTGCAGTCCACTGCATTGTCTTCAGCGCCGGCATTAACGGGTTGGGGCGGGG
>PVHT021183646.1:12443875-12458784 GCA_004024745.2 Catagonus wagneri
GGCAGGGGGCGGGGCGGGGGAGGGTTTGGGGGGTGTAGGGGAACGAACAGCATTTCCGTTAGTATGAATGGTGTGTCCTTCGGGTTGTTCCAAGAGGCAAGGCTGAAGCAGGCAACCAGCCTGGCCTAAACTAACTGAATATTAGGCCTGGAGGCCAAGAGGCATGTTTTTCCCCCCTTTTTAGGGCCGCACCCGCGGCATACGAAAGTTCCCAGGCTAGGGGCCCAATAGGAGCTACAGCTGCTGGCCACAGCCACAGCCACGTGAGATCCTAGGCGCAGCTCAGGCAATGCCAAATCCCAGACCCACTGAGCAAGGCCAGGGATGCAACCCGCGTCCTCGTGGGTACTGCGCCACAGCGGGAACTCCCTATTTCAGCATGTTTTTTGAATTGGTTCCATGGTACTGTTACAGCACAATGGAATTTCACCCTTCAGAGATCCTGGGGAGTTCCCCTTGTGGCTCAGCAGTAACATCCTAACTAGTATCCTTGCGGATGCGGGTTCAGTCCCTGGCCTCGCTCAGTGGGTTAAGGCTCCTGCGTTGCCCTGAGCTGTGACGTTGGCAGCAGATGCGACTGGGTCTGGCGTTGCTGTGGCTGTGGCGTGAGTCGGCAGCTGTAGCTCCTATTCACACCCTAGCCTGGGAACCACCATATGCCACTGGTGTGGCCCTAAAAAGACAAAAGTAAGAAAGAAAAAGAAAGAAAGGAAGGAAGGAAGGAAGGAAGAAATAAATCATCCTGAGAGCCCATCTTCACCACTCCCTGGATCTCAGTACATTTTTGAACAACTTTATATTCGGCCTGGCTTCATGCCCTCTACGATACAATTTCCCGATCCTGGGATTCATGTGTCGCCAAAGCACAATCATCTTATAGTGAGCACATTTTCTCCTTTAAGCACTAAAACTTAGGAAAGAGTGAAGGATTTTTTTTTTTTGGAGGGGGGAGGCTGGGTATGTGTCTTGATGTGAACTATTTACCATAACCACAGATAACAAATGTAGTTTTCATTCCTTCCACATCCAATTAGACTCCAGTGCTAAAAATAAGAAATATGGCAGGTGCCTTCACCATGCACCAGGCCCTATATGAGGCATTCTCTCATTTTATTATTATTACAATTTGGTTTGCTATTATTTCCTCCAGTTTATAGAGAAGGAAATGAGCTTCAGAGAAAACTTATCTGAGATAATAAAGCCATTAAGTACCAAAATCAAGATTCGAATTCAAGTCTTCTGACTTTAACTCCACTGTTTGTTCATCTATGCACAAGTGATATTAACCAGTAAGCTCATGTGCCACACATAATCCCTACGACCATCCATCACACCTGTGCTTCTGGGAACCACAGAGAACTCAATAAAAGTCAAATGCAATTAAAGAGCAAGGATAAGCCTAAGAACTTTAGTGAGCTAGAATTCTCATAGGACTTAAAGATTATGTGATTTCTCAAACATTGAAGGACTCTTTAGACTACTTGGTAGGGTCTTGGCCATAGGTGATCAAAGAACACTTGAAGGAAAGATTGTTTATTCATTTACAAAAGGAAGACATGTACTTTGAAGTAAAAAGATATGGCAGTCACCATCCCAACCAAGGGATCATCTTAGCATCGCTAACAATGGGGCAACTTGACCTTGTGTGCTTTTCTTGATGCACTAAGAGATGCACCACACAGCCTATGTTACGTTCTTGCCAGAGTTCTCGTTGTGGCTCAGCAGGTTAAGAACCCAACACAGTGTCCGTGAGGATGCGGGTTCGATCCCTGGCCTCACTCAGTGGGTTAAGGATCTGGTTTGGCCACAAGCTGCATCGTAGTTCAAAGATGCGGCATGGATTCGGTGTTGCCACGGCTGTGGTGTAGGCCAGCAGCCGCAGCTGATTCGACACCTAGCCTGGGAACCTCCATATGCCGCAGGTGCAGCCATTGAAAAGAATAATAAATAAATAAATCTAAGAAAGACGAACAAAAAAATTCAGGATATAGGACATGATACAACTAGCTTGGATACTTCAAAAAGTTCAATGTCATGGGAAAAAAAAGGCAGGACTATTTCTGATTAAATTAAAAGAGGAGAGAACCAAATGTGTGTATAGACTTGGACTATATCCTGGATGAGGGGAAAAAAAAAGTTTTAAAAGATACTGGGATAGGAGTTCCTTTTGTGGCTCAGTGGTTAACGAATTCGTCTAGTATCCATGAGGATGCCGGTTCGATCCCTGGCCTCACTCAGTGGGTTAAGGATCCGGCGTTGCCATGAGTTGTGGTGTAGTTTGCAGACACGGCTTGGATCTGGCATTGCTGTGGCTGTGGTGTAGGGCATCAGCTGCAGCTCTTATTCGACCGCTAGTCTGGGAACCTCAATATGCCATGAGTGTGGCCATAAAAAGCAAAAAAAAAAAAAAAAAAAAAGATTTGGGGACAATAGGGTGATTATTCTATAGAGACCTATATTACTGAGCTATTCATCTCAGGTGTGGCAGTGGGACATGTAAAAATAAGGACCATCCATCCCTAGAAAATGAATACTCAAGTATTCAGGGATGAAATGTCACGTTGTCACAACTTACTTTCAAATGATTCAGCAAAACTGATAAAGGACTTGTAAATTTTAACTATTGGTGGATCTAGGGAGAGGTTATACGATTGTCCTAACCTTTCAACTTTTCTGCACATTTAACATTTTTCCAAGTCTTGAAATTCATCAAGACCATTATAATACAATAATCAAGACAGTGTGGTACTGGTACCAAAACAGACATACAGACCAACGGAACAGGATAGAGAACCCAGAAATAAACCCAGACACCTACAGTCAATTAATCCTCGACAGAGGAGGCAAGAATATTAAATGGGAAAAGGACAGTCTCTTCAGTAAGTGGTGCTGGGAAAACTGCACAGCTGCATGTAAATCAATAAAACTGGAAGTCACCCTTACATTATACATAAAAATAAACTCAAAATGGCTTAAAGACTTAAACATAAGATGAGACATCATAAAACTCCTAGAAGAGAACCTAGGCAAAACATTCTCTGACATCAATCATACAAATGTTTCCTTAGGTCAGTCTCCCAGATTTTGCACAGCAAAGGAAACCATAAAAAAATTAAAAAAAAAAAAAAGACAACCTACAGAATGGGAAAAATAGTTGTAAATGATGCAACCAACAAAGGCTTAATCTCCAAGATATACAAACAACTTATACAACTCAACAGCAAAAAAGCACATAACCCAATTGAAAAATGGGCAGAAGACCTAAATAGACATTTCTCCAAGGAAGATCTACAGATGGCCAAAATACACATGAAAAAAACGCTCAACATCACTAATTCTTAGAGAAAGGCAACCAAAACTACTATAACATACCACCTCACACCAGTCAGAATGGTCGTCATTAGTAAGTCTACAAATAACAAATGCCGGAAAAGGTGTGGAGAAAAGAGAACCCTCCTATACTGTTCGTAGGAAATATAAATTGCTACAACCAGCATACTGGAAAACAGTATGGAGGCTCCTCAGAAAACTAAATATAAAACTACCATATGACCCAGCAGTCCCATTGCTGGGCATATATCCAGACAAAACATTCATTCAAAAAGATACATGCACCCCTGTGTTCATAGCAGCACCGTACACAATAGCTAAAACATGGAAGCAACCTAAAATGTCCATTGACAGAGGAATGGATAAAGATGATGTGGTACATATACACAGTGGAATACTATTCAGCCATAAAAAAGAACAGAAGCAACATGGATGGACCTAGAGACTTTCATACTAAGTGAAGCAAGTCAGAAAGAGAAAGACAAATACCGTGAGATATCACTTATATGTAGAATCTAATTTTGGCATAAATGAACCTATCTACAGAAAAGAAAGAAACTCGTGGACATGGAAAACAGACTTGTGGTTACCAAGGGGGAGGGAAGAGGGAGTGGGATGGACTGGGAGTTTGGGGTTAGTAGATGCAAACTATTGCATTTGGAGTGGATAAGCAATGAGATCCTGCCATAGAGCACAGGGAACTGTATCTAAACACTTGTGATGGAACTTAATGGAGGATAATGTGAAAAAAAGAACGTATATAAATACAGAACTGGGTCACTTTGCTGTACAGCAGAAATTGACAGAACATTGTAAATCAACTACAATAAAACATTTTTAAAAAAAAGAAAAAATAAAATTTGAGCATCAATCCGCTCTTTGAATTACCTCCACAATATTCCTGTAAATCTAAAAATGTTCTAAAATTTAAATTTTATTTAAAAAAAAACAAGACTATTAGCATAAATTCAACCTTTCTATGAACATGACTTAAGAAAATAAAAAAGTTGTAATCAGCTGATTGATAAATATTTATTGTGTTGCTACGTAATATTAATAACCATCGTATAGGAGTTCCCGTCGTGGCTCAGTGGTTAACGAATCCGACTAAGAACCGTGAGGTTGCGGGTTCGATCCCTGGCCTTGCTCAGTGGGTTAAGGATCCGGCGTTGCTGTGAGCTGTGGTGTAGGTCGCAGACGCGGCTCGGATCCCGCGTTGCTGTGGCTGTGGCGTAGGCCTGCAGCTGTAGCTCCTGTTAGACCCCTAGCCTGGGAACCTCCATATGCCGCGGGTGCGGCCCTAGAAAAGGCAAAAAGACCAAAAAAAATTAATAATAACCATCGTATAGACTCTGGGAGCTATTGTGAAAAAGACATGGTGTCTGCATTTTCCGGGTCCTACTTAGCATACAGTTCTGTATGTGCGTGGTGTTGGGGGGCAGTGGTTCTGGAAGCCTTCCCCAAGTGGTGCCTAAGCTGAAACCTGATGGATAAGTAGGATGGGAAATGAGTCAGAGGGAACAGTGTGTGTGAAGTTCCTAACGATGAGACGGTCAGTCTGGGGAGTGACAGGAACTTTATTCCCGTGGCTTCTCCCAACCCCCTCTCCTTTTTACATGGCCTGTCTCCTGGTTCTATTAATCACTGCCTATCCCCAGCTCTTCAGACCCAGGGGTAGCAACAGTGTGCCAGCCTTCCCAGCCCAGCCTTACCAGTCCTGAGAACTGCACGCTCCCTTGGAGTTTCCCCTGTACCGCGTGCAAAGCTTCGTAAACTCCCTAATAGGAAACTTTCCTCGAATTACCCGGTTTCCGTAAGCCATCTAGTTCCTGCTTGCACGCTGATTAATAGATCACTCCGGATATCTATCGACTTGGGAGATGCTTGCCTGCCTTAGAGGGTAGTTGGGACCGTGGGAATGGACATGGTCTGGGGAAAGGACTGAAGATGAACCCTGAGCCAGTGAGCATCTGAAGTAGGAAACCTGGAAACAGGGCGGCGGGGAGGGGGTGTTATCAACCAAGAATGTTTCAAAATAAGAAACTATCGTAGTTCCTGTCGTGGCGCAGCAGAAATGAATCCAACTAGGAACCGTGAGGTTGCAGGTTCGATACCTGGCCTTGCTCAGTGGGTTAAGGATCCGGCATTGCCGTGAGCTGTGGTGTAGGTCGCAGACGCAGCTCGGATCCCACGTTGCTGACAGCTGTAGCTCCGATTAGAACCCTAGCCTGGGAACCTCCACATGCAGCGGGTGTGGCCCTAAAACAACAAAAGACAAAAAAAAAGAAAAAAAAACCTATCAATTGTTTCAAGTGCTGTTGAGAGGCTGCCTGGGTAAAATGAGGGCTCTGGAATTCCCCCTAAGAAAGCTGTCCTTGATCCTGGGAGTGGTGAGGGCAAAACCAACACTGGGAGTGGACAGTCAAGGTGGCTGGAAGCAAAGAGGACTTTTGTTACCTTCAAAAAAATTAATAAATAACTGTTCGAGTTCCTATTTTAACTCTACCAGTGACTTGCTGAAGAATCTTGAGATTTTTGTCTTAATTTTTGAGATGTAATAGAAACATGAAACAACTCCTCCTCCTTGCAGTTACAAAAACCCCCAATACCAGGACGTTAAAGCTAATGTAAGCTTCAGAGGTGTAGATAATTGAAGTTCTCCGAGTAAATTACATCCCCCCTTTCAGTCTCCGAGACAAAGGGCCAGGCTTTGCCAAAATCTTTTGTCTCTCTAAAACTTAAGGATTAAGCTCTTTTACCCTGAAGCCTGCAACTAAGTATGTCCAAGACCCCCCTACTTGACATACAATGACAAGCACTTTCTAGCCAGGGTGCAAGATATTTGAAACCAAATGCATTCTCTGGATCACAATGAGTAACCAAACTCCAGAGCTCGAGAAATTGTTAGAACCCTCAGATCCCTTTCTTTGGGAACATGAGCCTGTGAAACACTCTACCTTTGATCCAGCGTGGCTTTCATTTCCCTTCCCAGTTCACACAGGAACGACTGGCAGGGCAGCACAAGGCTAAATCTGGGTGATTGGAAAACAGCTTTGGGGACGGTCGACCAAGAGGGCTCCCTCAGTACCTGCCACTCTTCTAGGCAGAGCAAGCAGCTAAGTTCTGGCTTCCTTGGCTTATTTTTTGTTTTATTTATGTTTATTCCTTTTGCAGCCGCACATATGGCATAGGGACGTTATCAAGCCAGGGCCGAATTGGAGCTGCAGCTGCAGCCTACCACACAGCCACAACCCCAATCCGAGTTGCATCTGCGACAGACAAGCCTTAACCTACTGAGCGAGGCCAGGGATCAAATCTGCATCCTCACAAAGTCCTCACTCAGTCCTTGACCCACTGAGCCACAACGGGAGCTGCAACCTTTATTTTTAGATGAGTTATTACGCTTAATCTCATTTTCTCCACAAAGTATATGATATGTACTTTGAACACCAAAATTAACAAAATTGCATTATTGATTTAAACGACAATTTTCAGAGTAGAGGTCAACTTCTTTGCAAGGGTGAAACTTGCCCCTGCTCCCCCGATTTTCAGTCTTCAGAAGAAACCCACGTGACCTCTCCAAATGCAAGCTAGGAAGGCAGCACTGAGGGAACGCCCTTGCGGTGCAGGGGACTGAGGATCTGGAATCGTTGCTGATGTGGGGCAGGTTCACTCCCTGGCCCAGAAATTTGCACATGCTGGGGGAACAGCCAAAAAGCAGAAGGCTAGGATTTCCCGTCGTGGCGCAGTGGAAACGAATCCAACTAAGAACCATGAGGTTGCAGGTTCGATCCCTGGCCTCGCTCAGTGGGTTAAGGATCCAGCGTTGCCGTGAGCTGAGGTGTAGGTGGCAGACGCGGCTCGGATCCCGCGTTGCTGTGGCTGTGGCGAAGGCCGGCGGCTACAGCTCCTGTTAGACCCCTAGCCTGGGAACCTCCATATGCCGCGGGTGCGGCCCTCAAATGACAAAATACAAAAAACACAAAAACAAACAAAAACAGAAGGTTAGTACTGCTGAAAAAGAAAAGAAAGTCAGCACTGCCACGGCAGGAACAGGGGTCCAGCTTGAAGTGCAGAGGCTTTGAAATCATGAAAGCTAATTTTCAGTCCCATCACCTCCCTGCACCTCCGCTCCCTGTGAATGGGTGTTTTGTCTGGTTGTTGTACTTTGCAAAGTTGTTTGAACAATGTTTCCAGGTGCCTGGGCCATCACAGTAGGTTTTTCATAGTAAAGGAGCTATTTTTCTTTTTACTTGCTACACTGAGGGCTTGTGTATCTTGGCAAAGAGGCCCAGTGTCAGGGGCTTCACTTGGAAAAAAAAAAAAAAAGAGGTGCTGTGGCAGACACCGTCCCTCACGATGCCCACACCCCACCTCTTGCGCTCACCGTGTAACCTGAAGGTAGGCAAGACTGGCTTTGGCAGCACGATGGTGGTGGGGACCCGCTTGGTCAGAGAGCACCATGGTGGGAGACCCCAGGTGGTAAGAAACCAAGGGGGCCTTCAAGCCGGCGGTCTGGGCTCTCTGTCCTGCAGCCACGGGGAATGAATTTTGCCAACAACCTGGGTAAGTCTGGAGCAGATTATTCCCAAATCACCTGAGAATGCAATGGAGTTGACACCTGTTATAGCCTGGTGAGACCCACAGCAAAATAACTAGCCACACTACACCTAGATGGAAACCGAGATCGGTATCTTCTATGCCACTAAACTTGTGATAATTTATTTTTTTGTCTTTCTCTCTTTTTATGGCCGCACCCGCAGCATATGGAGGTTCCCAGGCTAGAGTCCAGCCTACACCAGGGCCACAGCAAAGTGGGATCTGAGCTGTGTCTTTAACCTACACCACAGCTCACAGCAACACTGGATCCTTAACCTACTGAGCAAGGCCAAGTATCGAACCTGCATCTTTGTGGATACCAGTCAGGTTCATTAACTGCCTAACTATGACGGGAACTCCTGTGATAATCTATTAAATAGCAGTAGAGGAGTTCCTGTCGTGGCACAGCAGAAACGAATCCGATTAGGATCCATGAGGATGCGGGTTCGATTCCTGGCCTCAATCAGTGGGTTAAGGACCTGGCGTTGCTGTGAGCTGTGGTGTAGGTACCAGACGCGGCTCGGATCTGGCGTTGCTGTGGCTGTGGTGTAGGCCGGCAGCTGCAGCTCCAATTCTACCCCTAGCCTGGGAACCTCTGTATGCCTCAGGTGTGGCCCTAAAAAGACAATCAATCAATAGAAATAAAAATTAAATTAAATTTAAAGGAAAATAAAAAGCTTGACCCACAGATCTGTTTCCTAGGTTAAAAACAATGTCTTGCAAACTTTGATAAGAATTATACCTCTTTGGATTTCCCATAAATCTGTAAAGCAATTCTGAAGTTTGGAAACTCACAAAGGTCAGCTGACTCAAATGGCTAATGAGGGGTTAGGGCCAGGAATTAGAGAACCCAGGTCTGACCCAAATGCCAAAATCCACCTTTCTCTATAACCGATTTTTATAGTTTCTCCAAAGTTTTCATGATGTTTCCCACTCTTGTCCATAGATAATAATAATAAAACTACATTAAAACACTGGCGAAGTTTGTCTTTCATTATTGTAAGTTAGGACAGGGATTGAACTTGCATCCTCAGGGATACTAGTCGGGTTCTGAATCCACTGAGCCATAATGGAAACTCCATCAAATGAGATTTGCATTTACAAATTTTCCTGTTTGGTTGTACCCACAGCATACAGAAGATCCTGGGCCAAGGATTGGACCCATGTCACAGCAGTGACACATAAGATCCTTAACCTGCTGAGCCACCAGGGAACTCCCTCAACTTAGATTTTTTGACTTTACAATGGTGAGAAAGCAATATGCATTCAGTAGAAACCAGATGTCGAATTTTGATCTCTTCCCAGGCTAGTGCAGTATGATACTCTCGTGAGGCGCTGGCAACGGGAGCAATCAGCCACGCCACCACCAGAGGAGACCACCACGTCCCACCATGTTGGGTTTCACCTCCAGTACAGTATTCAATAGATCACAAGAGGAGTTCCCGTCGTGGCTCAGTGTAACAACCCAACTAGGATCCATAAGGATGCAGGTTCGATCCCTGGCCTCGCTCAGTGGGTTAAGGATCCGGCGTTGCCGTGAGCTGTGGTGTAGGTCGCAGACGCAGCTCGGATCCCGCGTTGCTGTGACTGTGGCGAAGGCCAGCGGCTACAGCTCCTGTTAGACCCCTAGCCTGGGAACCTCCATATGCTGCAGCTATGGCCCTAAAAAGAAAAAGAAAAATTACATGAGATATTCAGCACTTTATTTAAAAATAGCCTTTGTGTTAGACGATTTTGCCCAGTGCAAGCTAATGAAAATGCTCTGCACGAGTGTACAGCAGGCCAGGCTAAGCTATGACATAATAAATGCATTTTTGATATACAATATTTTCAACTTACCTTGGGTTTACCGGGACATAAGCCCAAGATAAGCAGAGGAAGATCCATATTTTAAAGTCCGTGTTTCTCAGTAAAGGGGCCTCTTTTCCTGCATGGCGTGTCAATACTACTAAAGGCTTACACTGAGTGTCGGTGAGGGCCAGAAACACTGTTATTCTTCCCTAAGAATGCCTTTCAAACAAAGTCACAGAACAGCTCCTTTTATTTTCTAATAAGACTAAATTTATTCAATACCCTAGTAAAAGTTTTGATTATAAGTTTCCAACAGTATAAAAAGTACAAAACAGATTTGTAGATTTCTAATATATTAATACAAAGTGCATGACTACATACAGTACATCCTACAGGCAAAGAGAGGTGGAAGGGGGGAAGAGAAGACTGTGGTTGAGATCTAGTAATAAATAAATAAATACAGAAGTAGAGATGATCCATATCATAGTATATTCTACCACCAATACTGCAGCCAAAATGTACAAAAAAAAAAAAAAAACCCAAAAACCATTTCAAAAATAACTCAGGAGGAGGATGAGAATGGCTGGGACTCTTGCAACACACCTCCACGTCTGTGGAAGAAACAACCCAACTCACCGTGTAGTCCGTGCATATGGTGGACTGTAGTCTTTTCCCAAAAGGAAGAAATATAAAATTTTAAGTTTCGACTAAGAACTATAAAACTATAGGGTGCTCATAAAAAGTGGCTCACTCCTTCTTGTTCTTTATACTATCCGATCTTTAAAATCCAGTTTTAAAAATAAGCACTGAGTCATGTTATCACAAGGTAGGCAAACGACCCTCTCTCATTACAAAAAGTCAGAACTGGTGATCTATGTCTCCTGAACTTTTAGAAAAGAGGCAAATAAATAGCACTTTGGTTTGGGTTCAAGTAAGAGGCTTTTGATGAAGGTTTTTAGAATTGAAAAGCTCCACATGTAAGATGTTATCAGCTAGCACTCCAATGTTCAGAAAGCCTAAGAGAAACCAAACCAAAACCAACCACTCAGCATTAACACACACCTCTCTTCTTTTACTAGAATTTTACTTTACTAGAGAATGAAAACAACAAGAACACAAAAAAAACCCCAAACCCTAACAGGTTAAAACGAGTCAAACAACCATTCTACGCAGATAAAACCTTCACAAAGGTCAACTGAAGTAATCCAGAGCTAAAACTGAATTGTGCAGATTTTCAATGAAGTCATCAGTCATGTAACATAAATTATTTACACATTTGCAAGCCCTCTAAGCAATGTGCCCCAAGAAGCATTAACCTTTGTCGTGTGTGTGTGTGTGTGTGTGTGTGTGTGTGTGTGCCATCCTGAAGACTTGCACGTTTTATTTTTCAGATAATTTAACATCTTTACTAGAATGTGTTTTCTACCACGTGGTAATGCTTTGGTACTATTCATATAGGATTGCTTATCCTAAAGACTGGACATTTCCCCAAGAGGAACTTTGAATCTGCTTTAGAAATTCCATTCATATAAATTAAACTCTTCACCAAATACCAATGCGGAGGGAGGCGACACAGGATGCAACATATACAGTCAAGTTACCTCTGTATATTTTGAAATTTCTCATTCAAGATAGTTGCACCAGAGAGCTTAGTCTGTCCTGCTTCATATTCAGTAGTACAGGTTTAAATCATCAGAACCTTGGCAAGACCCTAATGTTTCAAAATTATTAACAACTACCTCTAGGGGCAAGTCCATGTTACTGAGTTATGACAAATTTATTATAACAAAGGAAAACAAGTGTAGCCAGCCATCTTAAAAAATGCCCCAACCACTGCTTCTCAAAAAAGAAAGACTAAAAACTACATACGTTTATCATACAACAAATCCCATCTCTGTCCCCTGAAATTCCCCTAATTTCATTCATTAGAAGGGGATTTAAAAAAAAAAAGACTTAAAGAGCACTTTACAGCAGCATTCAGCTTTCCTATGAAATACTCAGCATCTTAAATATTATGTACACTTTTTTTCTTTCTTTTAGTAAGCTAGACACTGGCTTCAGAGTTTGTGGAACTGGAGGAAAAAAAATAACCAACTCAGAAACTATTCTAGAAATCGTCTTTTGGCAGAATAGCAGGTATCCAAGTTAAAAATAAGAGGGTCGTTTTGTTGCTTTGTATTCCAAAATTCAAATCGTTTTTTTTTTGTTGTTGTTCCCCTTCTACATAAACCTCAGTCACCACTCCTGAGTGGAGATGGGCAGAGGCTCTGGGCCCTGCTCCTCCGGCTTCTCAGCAGCTGCTTTCTTATTGCTGCAGCAAGGCTTGAATAGATGTGTGTCAATGAGGACTTCCCCAAACCGGCCTTTATAGATAATGCCGCAGCATATTTTCTGCCTAAAAGGAAAAAAATGGAGGAAAGATGTATTAATAAGGCAGAAAAACAGGTATACAAACTGCGTAAAGTAGGCATACTAGGCATCATTATAACTAGTACAACATGATCCAAAAGTTCTACTTCCACAATTTTATCACGTTCTTAATCAAAGGGCTCCGAGAGGGAACCCAGTTTGCTAGGTAACGGGAATTACCCAGGCCCTCCCTCCCCTTAAATCCCACACAGGAATCTTATATCAAATATAGAGAGGAAAGGAGACATTCTGAGAAACAGCAGTTTCAGAGGTTGCTCCCAAATCTTCAAACTGTTTTCCTCCCCGAATCACCGAATCTTAAGAGAAAAACAGCCACCATACTGCCCAGGGGAGAGGGACAGCCTGGAAGGTTAGGGTTAGCAGATACATAAACTACTACGTTTAGAATGGATAAACAAAACCCCACTGAATAGCACAGGGAACTATATCCAATCACCTGGGATAAACCGGGATGGAAAAGAATATAAAAAAGGACGTATACGTGTGTAACTAAGTCATTTTGCTGTCCCGCAGAAATTGGCACAACACTGTAAGTCAATAATACTTTAATAAAAAAATTAAATTATATAAAAAAAAAACAGCTACCACAAACAGGCTGATACGGCTGGCGGTTTTATTTTAATACTGAACAGACAAAAAGTATACACATACATACTATTAAATATACATAAAGGCATAAAAAACGACAAAGAAATCACCCACGGATCACACACTCTAAGGAAAAAAAGTATTATTTCTATAAGCTCCTCTCTAATCCAACATCCCAAATCATTCTCATCTCCTTAATTTTAGGTTTATTACTCCCTCTTTTCTTTATACATGTTTGCATCTCTAATATACTGCTTAGTTATCTCATATATATATATACATATAGAGAGAGAGAGAAACACATAAAGAATCATACTGCACGTGGCAATTTTTTGCTCAGCAGTAACTGAAATACATGTTGTAAACAGAGCTTTACTTCTTTTTTTCTTTTTCTTTTTTTCTTTTTTTGTCTTTTTGCCTTATCTAGGGCCGCACCCACGACATACGGAGCTTCTCAGGCTAGGGGTCTAACAGGAGCTGTAGCTGCCGGCCTTCGCCTCAGCCACAGCAACGTGGGATCCGAGCCGCGTCCGCAACCTACACCACAGCTCATGGCAACGCCGGATCCTTAACCCACTGAGCGAGGCCAGGGATCAAACCTGCAACCTCATGGTTCTTAGTCGGATCCGTTAACCACTGAGCCACGACGGGAACTCCCAGAGCTTTATTTCATTTTAACTTACATATGATATTCTACCGCGTGACTAGACCACAATTTACCCGCTCAACCTTTCAGCGGGACCGTCTCTGCTGTTACAAACATGCTGCACACATCGGGTTATGTGGCTGGGATACAGGAACAGAAACACGTTCAACTTGACTTAAAAACGCAAATTATCAACGAGGTGCCCTTCTATTCCTGTCTGGCTAAAGATTTGGTTTTTAAATCTTGAGGCAAAGTTCAAATTTATCAAACATCTTCAATATACCACCAATACAACAGGCACTTTTTCCTCTCCTTTAGAAACTGTCAATGTGGCAAACTGTATTAGCTGGTTTTCTGATGTTTAAAACAATCTCACATCCCTAGAAAAAAAAATCTAACCTGGTCCTATTTTGGCAAAGCTACGTGAGCCTCACAGAATGCTTGGGGCCTACGCCTCTTTTATCTAAAATCTAGAACAGCCACTGCAAGATTAGAATCATTTGTTTCTGGAATGTTTAGTAGAACTTGCCTGACTGGGCCTGGAACTTTTTGAGGGAAGACTTCTGACCACTGAATTAGCTTCTTTATTATGAGACTATTCAGGTTTTCTATTTTTTCTTGAGACAGTTTTGGTAAACGTCTTTTTCAACAAACATATCCACTTCACCAATTTATTGGCATTAAGTCATTTATAATATCCTATTGTCTTCTAAATTTCTGCCTTTTTTTTTTCCTGCTTTTTAGGGCCACACCTGTGGCATATTGGAGTTCCCAGGCCAGGGGTCGAACCAGAGCTACATTGCCGGCAGTGTTGGATCCTTTAACCCACATAGCGAGGCCAGGGATTGAATGTACATCCTCATAGACAACTGTCAGGGTCATAACCCGCTGAGCCACAAAGGGAACTCCAATTTCTGCTTTTTTCTATGGCTGAATCTTTTTATTTTTGTCTTTTTGCCTTTTCTAGGGCTGCACTCGCGGCATATGGAGGTTCCCAGGCTAGGGGTCTAACAGGAGCTGTAGCCGCCGGCCCACGCCACAACCACAGCAACGTGGGTTCCGAGCCGCGTCTGCAACCTACACCACAGCTCACGGCAACGCCGGATCCTTAACCCACTGAGCGAGGCCAGGGGTCGAACCTGCAACCTCATGGTTCCTAGTCAGATTCGTTAACCACTGAGCCACACCGGAACTCCTGAATCTCCTTTTTCTTAACCAAGATGCTTATGGATAACATTTTTCTTTTCTCTAGTAACTTCTTTGTTCATCTTTTTTAAGAACCAACTCAGCTTTACTGATACTATCCATCTACACTGGTTTTCTACTCCATTTATTTCTACTCCTATACTTAGGATTTCCTTGCTTTTATTTTTCTTTATATTGTGCTTCTTTAATCTTTAAATTGCATACATGTAACCTCACTTACTTTTAATCTTTTGTAAGAGGCATTACAGGGCACAACTTTTCTTCTATCTACCTCTTCAACTTCATACCATGTTTTTTTTTTTTTTTTTTTTTTTTTTTT
>PVHT021183646.1:12459784-12541370 GCA_004024745.2 Catagonus wagneri
AGGTTCCCAGGCTAGGGGTCTAATCGGAGCTGTGGCCACTGGCCTGCGCCGCAGCCACAGCAACGCAGGATCCGAGCCGCGTCTGCAACCTACACCACAGCTCACGGCAACGCCAGATCGTTAACCCACTGAGCAAGGGCAGGGATCGAACCCGCAACCTCATGGTTCCTAGTCGGATTCGTTAACCACTGCGCCACGATGGGAACTCCCCATACCATGTTTTGATTTGTGGTATTTTTCAGTTTTAGTTGTAAGGATTTTCATATTATACTTTATTCACTGACCTGTGGTTTTGTAATTTACAAATATATGGAAATCTTCATTTTATTGGTCTAGGTATATTTTAAAATTCTCTGCCCTTCCCTTCCTCTCTAGAGGCTTTACATTGTTACTTTTTTTTTCTCAAGTGGTTACACAGTTAATTAGTCAAACTCTAAAGTTATTCAAGGGAGGGGGAGGGGGCGGGGGAGGGGTGGGAGGGAATGGGGATAACTAGTGCTTTAATGATGGAATAGCAAGGAGATCCAACTGTATAGCACAGGGAACTATATCTAATCACATGTGACAAATCCATATATGTACATGTAACTGGGTCACCACGCGGTGCAGTTGGAAAATCTGACAGAAATCTGTAAACCAGCTATAATGCAAAAATTTTTTAAATAAATTATAAAAAAAAATAAAATAAAGTTATTCAAGGGAATTCCTTTTGTGGTGCAGCAGAAAAGAATCCAACTAATATCCATGAGGATTCCGGTTTGATCCCTGGCCTCATTTCAGTGGGTTGGGGATCCAGCCTTGCCATGAGCTGTGGTGTAGATCACAGATGCAGCTCGGATCCATTGCTGTGGCTGTGGCGTAGGCCAGCAGCTGTAGCTCCAATTCAGCCCCTAGCTTGGTAACTTCCATATGCTGAAAGTAAGGCCCTAAAAAACAAAAACAAAACAAAACAAACAAAAAATTCAATACATTTATTCTCCATAATGCAAAGGATGTTTGGATATTTTAACTCCTATCACTAGTATTATTTTGACTTATATGTTACCATTGTCATGTGATTCTTTTTTTAAAAACTCCCTATTATCATTTTTTTTTATGCCCACACCTGCAGCATATGGACACTCCCAGGCCAGAGGTCAAATTAGAGCTGCAGCTGAGGCCTACACCACAGCCACAGCAACACCAGATCCAAGCCTCACCTGCCACCTGCACTGCAGTTTATGGAAATGCCAGATCCTTAACCCACTAAGCGAGGCCTGAGATGGAACCTGCACCTCACAGAGAAAACATCAGGTCCTTAATCTGCTGAACCACAGTGGGACCTCCCCATCTACTGCCATTTTAAGTGGTCAGTGTTTGTTTAAATTTACCTGAATACTTGCTACTTTATTTATCTTCAGAATTTCAATCTGGGATCTCATTTTTCCATCTGTCAAATTTCTTCAAATGAATCAGTTTGGCAGCAAATTTTCAATTTTCTTTTTTTGTTTGTTTTTATGGCCACACCCGAGGCATATGGAAGTGCCCAGGCTAGGGGTCGAATCAGAGCTGTAGCCACCTGCCTACACCATAGCCACAGCAATGCAGGATCTGAGCTGTGTCTACACCACAGCTCACAGCCTTGCCATATCCTTAACCCACCAAGCAAGGCCAGGGATCGAACCCGTGTCCTCATGGATTCTAGTCAAGTTCATTAACTTGAGCCATGAAGGGAGCTCCTCAATTTTTTTTTCTAGTCAAAAAGTCCTATGCCCTTGTTTACAAAAGATATTTTTGCTACAAATATATAAAAGAGAGCCACTATCTCTTGGGCCACTGAAGATATTAATCTATTGTTTTCTGCCTTCTTTTATTCATACTGAGAACTCAGCTTGTGTTTGTTGTTCCTTTGAAAATAATGTTTTATTTTCTCACTATGTAAATTGTTTCATCTTTCATGTTCCATAGTTCCACTATGATGTGTCTATGGGTGAATTTTCTTCACCCAGAAGATAACTGCTTATTACCTTGTTTTAATTTGTTACTTTTCCCAAATCTGTGAACCAGAAGATCCTTAATACTTTCTTTTTTTAAAATTGAAATAGCTGATTTACAATTCTGTATTAGTTCCTGGTATACAGCAAAGTGGTATACAGCAAAGTTATACGTATATACAAATATTCTTTTCTGTATTCTTCCCCATTATGGTTTATTATAGGATACTGAATATAGTTCCCTGTGCTATCCAGTAGGACCTGTTGTTTATCTGTTTTGTATACAGTAGTTTGTATGTACTAATCACAAACTCCTGGAGTTCCCAGTGGGCTAAAGATCCAGCATTGTCACAGCAATGCTTGCTGTTGTGGCACTAGCTTGATCCCTGGCCCGGAAACTTGTGCATGCCTCGGACATGGCCCAAAACAAAAGCAAACAGAAAAAAAAAATCTTAATCCCAAACTTCTTACTTGTCCCTCCTCCACCCGCTTTCCATTTTGGTAACCATGCCTACTAGTCTGTGTCTGTTTCTCAAAAAAGTTCATTTGCTTAACCAATATTATCTCTCCCTTAGTCTACTATCTCCTTTTTTGACTTTGGGGTCCCACATTCACTTAGCATTTGGGCTCTGATTATTCTTTATTAACTTGTCCATTTATTTTTATTTTTATTTTTATTTTGTCTTTTTGCCTTTATCTAGAGCCGCACCTGCAGCATATGGTGGTCCCAGGCTAGGAGTCTAACAGGAGTAAAGTGATTGCTGTCCAATAAAGGTTTCCTGTCTTGCTCCGCTGTCCCTTTCCTGGTCTTTTGACTGGAGAGAACAGGCTTTTGCCACAACAAGCTAGTGCCACAACAGCAAGCATTGCTGTGGCCAGCCTTCGCCACAGCCACAGCAACGCGGGATCAGAGCCGTGTCTGCAACCTACACCACAGCTCACGGCAACGCCGGATCCTTAACCCACTGAGCAAGGCCAGGGGTCGAACCCGCAACCTCATGGTTCTTAGTCGGATTCGTTAACCACTGAGCCACGAAGGGAACTCCATAACTTGTCCATTTATTAATGCCATTTTTAAAAGCATCAAAATATATATTCTTCCAGCCCTTTTACTTTTTTCAGTGGGAGAGGTGGTTAGAATGAGTACCTGGTCTACTCCAGCATAAGAAATTTTATTTTTTATTTTAAATCAATTCTAGTAGAAAAAAAACACACAAAATCCCAACGCTCAGCTCAATTCTTACCTAATCCACTGCCAACCACACATGCTACCAGCTGTTTGCCAAACGCCATTTAACTGCTAAGGAAGTGGGAAACCGTTACCTATAATTAAGAAGGTTTGCTGGTTAGAGTTATTTCTGTTGCATTTACCTTTTCCAGTATGTGAGATCTAAAAAGGAAAAAACTGGCGTTCTGTTAGAGCCAGATGCCATCTCTGTGTCTGAGCCATCGTCTGACTGGTTACTGTAACAAGGAGACTGAGCTGGAGAGGCACTTGAGGTGGTACTGTGAGCATCAGAATCTGCAATAAAGAAGAAACAAATTATAACTGCATTATATCCAATTGCATCAGCATAAAACTCTGTGAATGAGGTAGTAAAAGGAAGGGAAAGAACTTATTTTTTTATTCCCTACCAACATTTGAAGATATTTGTACTACAGTACTTCTAAAAGAAAATGAGGGCCTAAGTTTCTAGGAATATAAAGAATAGACATGCTTTTCCCTATTCTCCTGCCAATACAACTAAAAATATATATGGACATAATGCATAAAACTAGAGAAAGTCAGCGACAGCTAGGGAGCTCAAGACTTAAGGAAGGACACGAGGGTGAGCTCCCTAGCTTTTACGCGTTTTCTTTTTTGCCTCATAAATCCCAACCTTGGAGCTAAAGAAGCCAGCAACTCAGAAACGTCTATGGGTGCAGTCACACACCCACAAACACACACCCATACACACCCACACAGAGCCAACAAAAGCCTGTTCTCTCCAGTCAAAAGACCAGGAAAGGGACAGCGGAGCAAGACAGAAAACCTTTATTGGACAGCAATCACTTTACTCCAGCCAAATACCACAGAAAAAAATGGGTCCCCACCCCCAACCACCCAAGCAAAGGCCAAGTGAAGAGCCTAGTTTTCTATCCTCCCAAGACAACTATGAGGCCTCCAACCCAACACCTCCACCAAGGTCATGTCAGGGAAGCTTACTGAGGTCAGGGCTTTCACTGTGGCCCACCAGGAACAGGAGCACCCCACCCTGTGGGAGCCTCAGTTCCCACCCCACCGCGCCCGTCCCAGCCTCCGTCAGGATCTCCTCTCATCTCAGATGTTGATGGAGGTTGAGTGGGAAACCTGACTTTCAACAGCATAACACCAGTAACAAGGTGGTGCCCCTTTCTCCCCTCCTCTCCTGGAAGGGTGTCCCAAAAAAAAGCCAGTTAAAACAGAAAGTTTAAAGAAGACTTAAGAGTCTCAAAATGCAACTTTTAAACGTCTAGGTTTCAATTAAAAATCACATCATATCCAGAACCACGAAGATCTCAAACTTCATGAAACTTCAAGTATGTGTTAACACAAAGATGATAGAGATATTATAAATAAATATCTGACACAGATGGAGCCATTATGAACAAGTCTGAAATAAATGAAAACAACTTCAGTGAACCGGCCTCAGTTAAAAAAAAAAGGGAAAGAAAGCTGTAAAGAATCAAGGAACTGAAATCTAAACTGAAAAAATACAATAAATGAAATAAAAAGCTCAATGGACTGGCTCAAGAGCAGAATGGAGGAAAAAGAGGAAACAGTCAGTGAACTGGAAGAAAGAACAGCAGAAATTACCCAACCTGCACAACACAAAGAAAACAAATGAATAGCGTCTTAGAGACCTGTGGGACTATAGCAACAACAAAAAAATCTACGTTCGCGTAACTGCAATCCTAGAAGAAGAGAAGAAAAAGAGCAGAGGTGAAAAAGTACTCAAAGAAATATAATGGCTGAAAATGTGCCAAATTTATCGAGACATAAACCTATAGACTCAAGGAGTTGAGCAAACCCCAAACAAGCTATACCCAAAGAAATCAACACCAAGACACACTGTAATGAAACTTTTGAAAACTAAAGACAAAGAAAAAAATTTTGAAAGCATCCCAAGAAAAAAATGACACCCTACCTAATAAAGGGAAAACAATAGATCATGGTTTAGTAAGAAATAAAGGTAATTTATCAGATACAAGCTAAACATGGTTTAGTATTTTTGCCCTCAGAAGACTTCATATAAATTTACAAGACAGAAAATAAATCTTTCGGTTGACAGTTACTGAGCTATATAGCTATTTTCCAGCAAAGGCAATACCAAATAGGGGCTAAGCCTACCACGCGTCTTACATTTAAGCTAAAGACTGCCCCCTCCCAGGATGGGTGCAAAGAGCAATCCTTCAATTCAGTGAGCCAATCAAATATTTATTAAGTATCTGCTAGACACACTAAACCCTGTGTAATATCCTGCATGGAAAGAAGCAGACTAAAGAAAACTTTTTTGAACAGAGCTCACAAGCTGTTTTCTATTAACAAAAGTTTACATAAAATAACATAAAATTAAGTATATAAAACAAAGAAAGCACTATTAGTGTTTTCAATATGTTCATTTACTTCCAAGATACAAATAGCTTAACCTCGTTAATAAAAAAAAAAGTCCTCAAGAGTAAGCAGGCTTTAAGGGAATAAGTACACTGGTATATTTAAAAGATTGCCTTAATAATTAATAGCAATCTGCAGTCAGCTCTATGCTATCCTAGAAGTGCGTAATATCCATGAACCATTTGAAATTGCAGTTATTTGACCATTTCTGCTGATATAAACGGCAATTTTAGAAGTTCTCTTGTGGTGCAGTGGGCTAAGGATCCAGCAGGCACTATGACTGCAGTGGCTCCGGGACCTGGTGTGTCTTGGGTTCGAGTCCTGGACGAGAATTTCCACATGCCTTGGGTGTGGCCAAAAAAAAAGGGCAATTTTATATGGTTTAGTCTAGTACCTGGGATACTAGGATACAATTAACTCTACATAGAAATGCAGTTAGGAGGGGAAAAAAAAACCTCTTCTAGAATGTAGGTCTGGAGATTCATCATAGAACTGAAATTTTTTATTTATTTTTATTTATTTTTTTTGCCTTTTGTCATTTTAGGGCCGCACTCGCGGCATGTGGAGGTTCCCAGGCTAGGGGTCTAACAGGAGCTGTAGCCGCCGGCCTTCGCCACAGCCACAGCAACGCGGGATCCGAGCCGCGTCTGCGACCTACACCACAGCTCACGGCAACGCCGGATCCTTAACCCACTGAGCAAGGCCAGGGATCGAACCCGCAACCTCATGGTTCCTAGTTGGATTCATTAACCACTGCGCCACGACGGGAACTCTGAAATTTTTTAAATCTTAAAAAGCAGGGCACTCCCGTTGTGGCTCAGCAGTATCTAGTGGCCCAACTAGTATCCGTGAGGATGCAGGTTTGATCCCGGGCCCTAATCAGTGGGTTAAAGGATCCAGTACTGCCTCGAGCTGCAGCTTGGGTTGCAGATGTGGCTCAGATCCTGCACTGCTGTGACTGTGGTGTGGACCAGCAGCTGCAGTTCCCATCAGACCCCTAACCTGGGTACTTCCATATGCCGCAGGTGCGGTCCTAAAAAAGAAAAAAAAATCTTAAACATCAGGTAGGATGTGAAAGGCAAGGAGTAAATAGTTAGATGGCACGAGGCAGTTAGGGATGACGAGCGAGGCTGTGGAAGCAGAATACACTACGCACAGGAAGGGAACTGACCCTAGCCCTAAACAGGGCCTCCAAAGACTTGCTAGGGATTTTCAGCTTTATTCTGCAGCAACCAGCAATCACTGCAGATTTTAGGAAGAAGAATGACAAACAGAATGGATAACATTTCTATAGGAATTTATTTTGCTTTGTTTTTTACAAAGCCCCTTTTTACCTGATTATTCTCACTTCTCTGATTAGGAAACTGCGGTTAAATGCTAAGCAACGGCCAGGGTCACACAGCTGTTCAAGAAATGGAATTCAAATCTCGATCTTCAAACCCTGGGTCCAATGCCTTTCCAGTACTCCAAGGGAAAGAATGCCCCGGGAAGAACAACATGCAGGATGCATGGGAGCAAATATATAATCAGAGGCAGGCAAACCATGCAGTAGGTGATGTATAAAAATCAAATATCTCTAAACTGCTATGCTACACACAGTTGCCAGCCATTCACAATGCACCTGGGGAAACCCTGTTTCACTCTTGAGTCTCCAAAACCCACTTATTTTCCGTCTCCAACCCCATCACAACAAAGCTTTATCACAAAAATCTAAAATTACACTGGATATATTCCCTGAAGTAAGGCAAAAGTTAGTTAGATATCATTTTCTCTATAATTAAAGGGAGAAGCTAAGAATATATATATGAATATCAATTCCTCTCTCAAGTGATAGAAGAAAATTACTATTTTCCAAATGTTCACTAAGACATCTCGTGAGAATAAAGGTAGAGACAACCTTCCCCCCGCCCCCTGGTGATAGCTGGCTAAGAAAGGAACTTACATAATTAAGATACACACATACCTGATGTTCTCTGCTTTACTATAAATGTATTAAAATTGTTTAGCCGAACATTAAACACACTATCGGAGTAACTATGGACTGGTAAGACCTAGTTACCCCTGAGCACAGTTAGTAACAGATCTGGAAAGATCCGGGAAAGAGACCCTGGGACCCTTTTATATTATCCCGGAGAACAGAAGGCTATCATAGAAAGAGCACAGGGCTTTGAAACAAATCCAAGATCATATTCATCTCTACCACTTAATTAAGTGACCTGGGCCAAGGTTACTTGGTACTTCCCATCCTAATCGCACTGAGATAATTATGTACACAATGTGCCAGGTACATACACCAAAATGCTCAAGAGATGATAGCACTCCTTCCTTCCTCGCATTCTATCTGGTCAGTAAATTTAACTCTCTTTTCCCATTAATCTAAAACAAGCATTGGGAGTTCCCACTGTGGTCCACTGGGTTAAAGGATCCAGCATGGCCGCAGCTATGGCTTGGACCTAATCCCTGCCCAGGGAACTTCTATATGCCGTGGGTGAGGCCATAATTGATCAATTAATAACAAGCATGGATTGACAATACTTTGTCTAACAAGGTCCTACCAAGTTTTGGTTCTTTTGCTGGGTTTTTTTTTTTTTTTGTAGTCCTGAAAAGTTCAATACAGGTCCACAACCCATATCTACGATTCTGAAAAGGTTCTGAAAACAGAAGTTTATTTCTAACCCCATTCGGTCACAAAACTGGACTATAATTATGCAGGCACACCTGACTAGCTTATTTAGTTTATTCCACCTACATGAAATATTCCTACATTTTTCCCACAGAAATACTAATGTGTTTGATTCAGCTGTGCTGCCTCAGATCCTCTCCATGGGTAATAAACAAGCTACATAATAACATTTTGTGTAGTGGATTTCTTTTTCAAAATTTGAAATCTAGGAGTTCCCGTCATGGCTCAGCAGAAACAAATCTGACTAGCATCCGTGAGGCCCCACAGGTTCAACTCCTAGCCTCACTCAGCGGGTTAAGCATTGCTGCAAGCTGTGGTGTAGGTCGCAGACGCGACTCCAAACTGGCGTTGCTGTGGCTGTGGTGTAGGCCATATGCCGCGAGTGTGGTCATAAAAACACAAAACAAAACAAAAAAATCTGAAATCTAAATTCCCAAATACAGAAGTACTACAACAGGTCCCCTCCCCCCAAACAATAACTTCCTATAAAAGTAAGTGAATTTTTAACACACACACACACACAGTCTCTTACACCTGAAAGTCTTTTTAGGCTGGCTGGCTTTACTGCAAGACACGAGTTATGACTTCTAAAATTACCTTCCGGAAAACCTGGACTTTGGTCTCAGACTGTCCACTAATTATCTACATACCTTTTTGCCTTATTCTCCAGTCCTCAATCTCCTTATGCATAAAAACCGAGTAAACACACTTGAAAAATTCATCTTCTAGAAAGTTAAGATGTCAATAAAAAGGTCAGAATGGTCAGTGTTCTCAGCACAATTTGAAGATGTGGCTAGCTCCTGAAAGTACTTTTATCACATAGAAATCAACCATAAAGTTCCAAGATTTCATAGAAATAAAATATCTCTACCAAGTCAACATTGCCTTCCATTCTTTTTTAAAAAGGGAATGAAAGAAAAACTGGTCCGTACATGCCATCTGCCACCCCAGACAAAAATAGAAACAAAACAAAATTATTCTTAAATTCTCGTGTTTCAATATCAAACTTACTGTGACGCTTAAACTCCTTCTGTAGCTTACTGATCTGGTTGCTTTTTATCCTGTTTCCAGATAGAGTTTTCACTTTCTTTGGTTTCAGTGTAGTCTTTAGACTAGGTCCTGCCCTTGCATCTACCACCTGGAAGAAAATACTGAATATTTAATACCATTTAAAAAATGACACCTATGTATTCCCTTGGTTCAGATGAATGTTTATGTGAAGGAGCCAAATTCGAAAACCATAGTTTTCTACTCAGTGTTTGAGAGCACATGGGCACTTTTAATCATCGCATAGTATTAAAGAACAGTTTACCCAGGGGTTTTATTCCTTTTTTTTTTTTTTTTGGTCTTTTTAGGGCCACACCTGTGGCATATGGAGGTTCCCAGGCTAGTGGTCTAACAGGAGCTGTAGCCACCAGCCTACGCCACAGCCACAGCAACGCGGGATCCGAGCCACATCTGCAACCTACACCACAGCTCACGGCAATGCCGGATCCTTAACCCACTGAGCAAGGCCAGGGATCGAACCCGCAACCTCATGGTTCCCAGTCAGATTCGTTTCCGTTGCGCCACAACAGAAACTCCTATGGGGTTTTATCCTTTTGAAGTAAGTAATAGCAGGAGTCTGCTGGACCAAAAATTTATATAGATTTATATATGTGAAAATGACCTAAGTAGGTTCAGAAAAACCAAGCCTAACAACATTTAACTTTTCTACAGGATGATATTGTTCAGCTTTCATATATGTTTTATTTTAACTTCACCACAAAACAGTAAGGGCCAATTTTTGCTACTCCAATTTTTCAGGTAAAGAAAAACAAGAAATATCAAACTATGCATTTTGACTTATTTCACTGAGCAAATGGGCAAGGGTGGGTGGGGTAGGGGCCTAGACTAAAATCAAGGTTCACACTTATGCTTTACGCTCTTTTTATTACACACCCTTAATC
Source organism: Catagonus wagneri (assembly GCA_004024745.2). Lineage (NCBI taxonomy): Eukaryota > Metazoa > Chordata > Mammalia > Artiodactyla > Tayassuidae > Catagonus > Catagonus wagneri. The sequence goes on from PVHT021183646.1 coordinate 12,470,024, forward strand.
CCTGAGGTCAGCTACGTGACAGCAAAGGGAAATTCTCCATGGCCACGTATGGCCTTTGGTCTAATCCTGTGCGGTCCCATTTCTCATGCTCTCATCCACATTTACTGTTTGCAGATTTCTACCCTTAGGTATAAAGACTGACATCACCTTCAAAGGCACAATTCAGATCTTTCCAGATAAACTATTAATTAAAGAAAAACACATTTTTATAAATTAACAGACTCACAGAAACTATCATAATAATGTAATGTTGTCACAAAAGGACAGTGTAAGGCTCCTGTAAGAAAAAAGACAAAGAATAAATGCTTGCTGGAGTTCCCGTCGTGGCGCAGTGGCAACGATTCCGACTAGGAACCATGAGGTTGCGGTTCGATCCCTGGCCTCGCTCAGTGGGTTAAGGATCCGGCGTTGCCATGAGCTGTGATGTAGGCCACAGATGCAGCTCAGATCTGGTGTTGCTGCGGCTGTAGTGTAGGCCAGCGGCCATGGCTCGGATTAGACCCCCTAGCCCGGGAACCTCCATATGCCATAGGTACAGCCCTAAAAAGAAAAAAAAAAGAATAAATGCTTGCCTGCTGAAAAAGGAGTATTTTGTATACATATAAATCTTCTGAAAGCTAGCATATAGAAAAATTAAATAAGACACAGCAGACATATATTTTGTTCTGGTCATTGAAAATATTTTCTAAAGAATTCTAGTGACATTACAAAGTGAGATGCAAATAGAAAACACATTTACATGCCAGTCTGATCTCAACTAAATTTAAATACAGAATAATAACAGTTTCTGATTAGTATCTGTAATACTTTATATATACCTTCTCATTCAGTTCTCACAACAGCTCTATAACTATTATCTCTGCACTTTATAAATAAATGTCCCTCGCCCAAAGCTCAAAACTAGTAAGTGGTAAAGGCAGGATTTGAATCCAGTTGACTGTAAACCTATGCGCTCATTAGTATCAACACAAGTTAAAGTATATATTATCCTAAGAGATGAGAAAGAGGACGTATTTCTAATCAACTCTAGGAATTTCTGGGTTAAACCTAAAAATATGTGAAATATATACTGTGAATTTCCAACATGGGGATATCTGATACAACCTTAGGGATATACCGTTATCAAGCTATTTTGCTCCCAAACATGCCGAAATGTTAAGTGATTATATCTGAGCAGCAACTAGTATTGTCTTTATTCTTTTCAGACTTTTCCACCCTAGGAACACATTATTTCCTAAAGTGTGGGGGGGAACCAATGTTACTTTAAATATAAGAGGTACAACTGAGAAAGACGAAAGACAAACTCACATGATTCCAGTTTTTTTTTGATCCCGCTGGCAACTTCTTCCATCTTTTCACAAGCAGGACACAGGCATTACAGATGTCTCCTGAACGAGTCTCATGTAACCTGATAAGAAAACAATCAAACCTTTATTAGTCTCCCATAAAGGATTCATGCAAATACATGTCTTCTAGAAAAAAATACATCTATTTATAGTTTAAAGATGCTCTAATTGTTCTGGGTGATCTAGCTCCATTGTTTCTGTAGTCTATTTCGGAAACATAATTAACTTCTAGATGCAATGAACCAATTCTATGTGCTGCAACTTGGTCATTTTACAATAACGTTTTTTTAAATTAAGCAATAGTAAAATTTAAGACCTAAAGAAGATCATGACTTTAAACAATGCTGTCCAATTAATCTTTCCTGAAATATGCACATACTTCATAAGCAGTAAAACACTACCCTTTAAGTAACACAATGTGCCATGATATTGTAGTTTCACAACAAACAAAATCAGAGAGGCGCTGTAATTTTTTTTAAATGATTGCATCTGCACGGGGGAAAGAAGTCTACAGTTAACCAAGCTATTTTTAATTGTTATCTCTGAGGAACTTTTCATTTACTGTATTTTTCCTGTATTACAAATACATATGGAAAAATAATAATAACATTTGTTACATATACAAGTGGAAAAAAAAAATTAAGAGAAAACTATAATTTCAGGAAGTTCCCATGTGGCACAACGGGTTAAGGATCTGGCTGCCGCAGCTGTGGCACAGGCTGTAACTGCGGCACTGGTTTAATTCCTGGCCTGGGAACTTCCACATGCTGCAGATGCAGCCAAAAAAAAGAGAATGTAATTTCAAAAGGCAAGGTTGGCTGGTAAAGACCCTTTAAAATAACTACAAAGTTGGAGTTCCTGCTGTGGCACAGTGGGTTAAGAATTCAACTGCAGTGGCTGGGGGGTCATGCAGAGACATGGGTTTAATCCTTGGCCTGGCACAGTGGGTTAAAGAATCTGGTGTTGCCGCAACTGCAGTGTATGCCACAGCTGCGGCTCAGACTCAATCCCTGGCCTGGGAACTTCCATATGCCACGGGTGTGACTGTAAAAAATAATAACATCAATAACTACAAAGTCTAGGATTAACAGTAACCAAGCAGACAAATATTCTGGTAAGAGAAACACAGTGGTGAAATTAATTTAACATGAGAAATGGTTCAAGATTAAGTAGTTTATTTCATCCAAGTATTTGTTGGAAAGTAAATTCCATTTTATTAAGCAGAGGTTTACTGCCAAAAGATAAATAAAGAATAAAATTATAAAATAAAAGCTAGGTCTCAGGGCAGAATGTTAAGTCCCGTTAGTATCCTCAACAGACTGGGTTAAATGTATTTCTATAGTTTAGAAAAACATTACAGAAAACTAGTTCATCTATTGTAAGAGAGAGTAAGTTAATCTTTTTTAAAACATTTTTGTACATCCTGGAGTTAACAACAGAAGGGTGTACTTAGTTATAACTTCTTAGGGGCTTCACAATTAATTTGGCAGTTCCTCCTAATCTGGAAAAGGGTAGGCTGTCAGTATTGTTTGATTTGTTTTACGATCAGGTGCCTTGAAACAAGAGATTAGAATTACTGTATATGTGACTTTAATTATTAGCACGCTGCTCCAACCCTTTTGCTTAGAAACATTTCCATATACTGTGATCTCTTTCTCTTTAAAAATGGTACAAACATCAGATGGTCTTACCCAAAACAGCTCTGGAAGTCCTTTTCATAGCGTTTACTGTCAGTGAAGCGAGAACTAGAGGATTTAGCTCTGCAAATACAGCAGCCCTCTATACTTCGGTACATCTTTGGCTTGTGAAAACCAAACATCTTTTCTTCCGGGCAACAGTCTGTAAAGCCAAGGGAATTGACACAGCTTTGTTGAGGGTTCTAACAAGAAACCATTAAAAGGGAAATCTCGGCTCCACCCCGCCCCCAGAAACGTGTCATTACATGACCGAGCCTGACAGGAGCGCGCTGGGCAAGACCCCGCCTGGCAAACACTTATCCAAAAATTGCAGGTAGGAGGCATTTTCTAAAACTCCAGATTCTAAGTAGAAGAGACAACACACCCTTCTCCACCATCCTGTGACATACGGCATCAAAATACGATGGAGGACACATGCTAAAATTTAAGCTAAGGTAAGGTACTCCCCCCGCTTTGTACTTTGCACCTCTGCATGAACGTGATTCCCCCTTGGAAAATTTCGAGCACGATTTGAGACTAAGCACAGAAGTAGTTCAATATGCATCCCGTACACGACTTTGCCCTGTGGGAAATGAGAGGGGATTTCTTCTCTGATAAATGGGGAAGTTCTAAGCAGGCAATTTGGCCCCGAATTGAAACTACTGAAAGGGAGGGTGTAAAATTCACAAAACTCCAGGGTTATAATTTAAGAAGAATAATTTCATAAATCATTAGGACAAATTAAGAGTGATGAGCTCATGTTGCCTGACCAGTGGGCCGTCCTTCAGTCTGTTATAGAGGTTTTTGAAGCTCTTCAATGAGGGGCGGTGCCTGAGAGCTGTGACAGTGCGAGGCCGATGTTCAAAAATAGTGAGATAAACCCATGATCAGAAAAAAAAAAAAACAACATCAAGCAAGGAAGGAAGAAACAGCTCTAAGGGTGGCAAAAACACGTACCTTGGAAGTAATTTAGACTATCCAAACCAAGGACCAACTTCAACACAACATCTAGACCAAGAGAGGTGATGAAAAGGCAATGAACAAAAACTAAATCCCAAGGGACAAATCCAGAGTGGGGTGGGGGCTTGCGTGGGGCATGTGTGTATGTGTGTGTATAAGGGTCCAAATACAAATTATCACAAAAGCAACATAAAAAGAATCAATCAAAGGAAATTATTAATACTAATTAAATTTGTAGCCACAGTTTTAAGAGATGTAACCACACAACACCATCCTTTTAAAAAGTTCTTATAGAAATACACTCAGATATATGAGGAAAATAGAAACTTCATCATTTGTCTTTGGATGCTCTCTTGCCTGATCTCATTCCATTCCAATTCTGTGTAGCTATATCAGAGCAAGTATTTATGAAAGTGACTCAGAGAAATAACCAAATATTCAGGCTCTGTGTGTGTATGTGTGTTGGGTGGGGGGGAGAGGGAGAGAGAGAAAGGAAGAGAGATTGAGGGATTCTGAAATACAGAGGATTTATGATTTGTTAAGAAAATATTTTATCAGCAAAGAATTAGCTAATAACACAAGTTTTCCTTTTAAACAGGGGCTGTTGTTCGTCAAGTGTTCTTCTTTGATGTTTTGGTTGGTGAGGGAGGCAGGCGAAAGGGAGATGGGGTGGGGCAGAAGTCCACCGATGCATTTCAATAATTAAGTCTAAACTAACAGTTATTTTAAGAATTGCTAAAATAAGAAAATAAAATATTCTTAGTTGATTAAGTTCATTGTTTGCACTAAATGAGTTTTTTGGAAAGGAAATAATGAGGAAGGTGTTCTATATATGTAGGAAAAGGCGTAGGCCTGCAAAATGAGGTAGATTTTTGTTTTTCAGTTTAGCAACAAACCCACATGAAAATTGCCTCCTAAAGAAAATGGCTGCACTGGAAAAAAAAAAAATGTCAAATGACGCAGGTTTATAGAAACTTTAAAAGAAGAAGTGCTAGCAAAGTACAGTAATTGCTTTAATTTGTGTATTCCTGTTTTGAGGCCAAAAGGTAACAACTCTTTCTATTCCTTACACCAACCTGTGGGCTCTCCACACACACACACACCCCCATCACCATCAAAGTCAAAAGCCCACAGTTCCTCTTGCAGCTTCATCAACAGGGCTCTAGGAAACTTCAGCCTCCCTTCTCAGCAAGGACAAAGGAAGTACAGCAAGAAAGGCCAGTTCATTCCATTAACACGCAGACCAAATCCTATTATAACAGACAAATTCCTATCGCTACTCTCACAATCCCCTTCTCTCCCAGAAATAAACATGCCATCAAAACTACACAAAGTTCAGATCATCTTCAAGATATAAACTACCATCGGTGAGGCTGGATTTGACCATGAAACCATAGTTGGTGCCCGCTATCAGGCTGGTAAGCTGGTTAAGAAATACTAGAGCTACAGCTAAATGCTGAGGCTTTCCTTCTCACCAGCAGCTACTGTGAATCAGTGTTCATCTTCAGTATGATCTTTATTTAAAGGTGGTGAGGATCTCCATAAACCTTACCCAAGAGTACCAATGAAACCATTCGTTCTTCAGCTTGAGGAATGCTCTTCTTAGACATCAGGGAAAACATCATCATAGCCTGATGTCTTCTGACCGATAATCTTTCATTGCAGCTCTGTGACCTTGTTTTTCCTGACAAAATTGTTCTGCCCTAGCATCTGAAAGAAGCCTAAATCCTAGAGTTCATCCTCTTCCAGGAAGTGCTAAATACAGGGAGGGAGCAGGCACTTGTTCTGGGGCAACACACAAGTAGCACATGAGCCTTCTAATGGATGGTTATCTAATAAACCTATTAAACCTTTTCTGAGCTGATTCTTGCACTTGAGAGGCACCTGGGAATCTGCAGCAAATACACAGGGGTTTCATTTTGGGCTTTGTTTACAGCAACCCAGTTAATCAGAGGTTAGCGTTTAACCATTTTGAGCTTTGTGGAACACAAGAGATTAAATGAAAAGATTTTCACAACATCTAGAGACTAATGTTTTGGTTTTTTTTTTTTAAATAACAAAATAAAAAAACCTTACTTAGTCACGGAGAAAAAACTTAGGAGACGAAATGGCTCTGAAACCTAGTAAAATATATGAAAAGGTGGTGGGTAAACACGGCACAATTTTATTTTATTTTTATTTATTTATTTATTTGTCTTTTTGTCCTTTTACAGCCACACCTGCGGCATATGGAGGTTCCCAGGCTAGTAGGGGTCTAATCAGAGCTGTAGCCGCCGGTCTATACCATAGCCACAGCAATGCAGGATCCCAGCCGTGTCTGTAACCACAGCTCGCAGCAACACCAGATCCTTAACCCACTGAGCGAGGCCAGGGATCGAACCCGCAACCTCATCGTTCCTAGTCGGATTTGTTTCCACTGCACCATGATAGAAACTCCCACAATTTGATTTTAAACTTGAGATTTTTATTTCAACAAATCAAGGTGGTTCTTTAGAATACATCTTTCCTATAAAAATACTGAATAATTAAGTTACACATCTGAAACTAACATAATATTGTGAACTAATTTTTTGTTTTGTTTTGTTTTTTGTTTTTTAGGGCCACACTTGTGGAATTTTAAGTTCCCAGGCTAGGGGTCGAACTGGAGCCGCAGCTACTGGCCTTGGCCACAGCCACAGCAATGCTGGATCTGAACCATGTCTGCGACCTACACCACAGCTCACAGCAACACCAGATCCGTAACCCACTGAGCAACGCCAAGGATCAAATCCACATCCTCATGGTCATTAGTCGGGTTTGTTACTGATGAGCCACGACAGGAACTCCAACTAACTTCAATTTTTAAAAAAGAATACTTCTCAGAATTCTCTTGTGGTGCAGCAGGTTAAGGACTTACCATTGTCACTGCAGTGACTTTGGTCACTGCTGTGGCCACTGGTTTGATCCCTGACCTAGGAACTTCCGCATGCCTCAGGCGTGGCAAAAAAAAAAAAAAAAAAACCTGTAAAAAAGAAAACATTTTCTAATCCCACATTTGTGCAACATTAAGTGGTTTCTCCAGAACAATCTATTATATTCAAATTATTTGTGATTTTGCATCTATATTTAGAAGTCACTTAGCACTGTTTTAATAGAAGAAAACTAATACTATCTGCTTCCTCACTGATGAGAAGTTACAGATGAGAACAGACCCCCATACAATCTCACTCTAAGGGTACATGTGTATTTGCAGAAAGCAGGAATTTTAGCTTTGAGATAAAGGCAAAATTCAGAAAGACTTAAAATGCTGATTAAAAACTATCATTTGAAAAAAAAAAAACTATCATTTGTCTCCTAAAATTAGAAAGTGGTGATGGTTGCAAAAAGTATAAATACACTAAAAGCCACCAAACTGTGTACTCTTAAAGTGAATTTTACGGTACATGAATTACATCTCAACAAGCTTGCTTTTAAAAATAAAAATAGATAGGGTTGGGAATTCTCTTGTCTTTATTCATCTTGGTAACCTCAATACCTAGAATAGTGCCAATCATCTTGGATGTAGTCAATAAATGTGCTGAGTAAACTTTTTTAAAAAGCTGTCATTTCTACAGCACTTCACGTCTTATAAAGCACTTTCATTGACATTATTTGTCTACTGTCAGCCAAATAGCCACATATTTTTGGAATACTGTAACAGTTAAAGACAAATCAACCATGCTGAAATTGCTGTCTGTCCAATTTAATTCAATCTCCCAAAATTAAAAAGATTAAAGTTAATAGCTAAGTCAGCAAAAGCTGTAAGAGAAATAACTATAATTATATGACCAAATACCATGCATAGACAACAAAAATGTGAATTTTTAAAATGCAACAATCAATCCTCAACGTTTGTTTTGATTGACGTACTGGGATTTCTTCTAGTTTAAAGCTGTACATTTCATGTAAGTTCAATGATCAACTTAATAAAAAGGATGGAGAAATGCAATCAGTGTTGAAACAAGGAAAGGGTGAAATAATCAGTGTATATCAGAGATAGAGAAGGGCCAATTCTAATCTAATGAGATTATGAAGCCAAAGAGGAGGGATGATGTCTTATTACACTTAACTCAACACCAGTAAGGTAAATTTACTGAGTGTAATATAAATAGGAAAGAAATCTTCACAGCAATAGTCAATAGTGAAAGGATGCTATTTAAGAAAACTTTTCTGATACATAACTCTGATCTTAAAGATGATCATTATATATATATATATATATATATATATATATATATATATATATATATATGTATATGGCCTGCACTCACAGCATATGGAAGTTCCCAGACTAGGGATCAAATCGGAGCTGCAGCTGCCAGCCAACGCCACAGCAACGCCAGATCTGAGCCACATGTGTAACCTACACCACAGCTCATGGCAACGCAGGATTCTTAACCCACTGAGCGAGGCCAGGGTTGAACCTGCGTCCTCATGGGAACTCCAGAAGGATGGGATTTTAACATTTAGGAAAACGGAGGGGGTTCTTATTATGATAAATGTAGCATCTATTAGGCTCACCTTAGCTGTAAGCTTCAAAGGAAACCAATAGTTCCTCCAATATAATAACCTCCCCAATTCCACTTTATAGATTCCTTCTAGGTAGTAAAAGTAACATTTTTCTTGTATTCAAAAATACCTTCCAAAACTCAAAATGCCACTGGATGGACTAGATAGAGAAAAACAGAGCGAAGTTAACTATGCCAAGGGTGACAAATCAGCTTTATAGTTAATTTCACAACTTGGCCATGCCATCTTGAAAAGTAAAATTCGGATGCACAAATTAGGGGTGTAATCTCACAAATTAAAGCATTCTTAAAGTGGTCTTCGTTTTCAACAGACCAAAGCCCTATAGCTTCTAATCATAGACCAAAACTGCATAGCTTCTTTTTAAAAACCAAAAGACCTAGACCTAAAAAAAAAAAAAAAAGAGAAAGAGAAAAAAAGATGTAAGTCATTGGAAGCAACCTAAATGTCCATGGAGTCAGACGGGTTAAGATGGTGTCTTCATACTAGAGAATACTCTTTCAGCAGGAGATCTATGACATGTGCCAGCAGGGAATTATCCAAGATTGCTTGTTCTGTGAGATAAGCATGCTGAATAACAGTTATACAATATAATCCCATAGTATGTTTTTAAAATGAGATCTTACATACAGAAACTGGCTTTTCAAAACAGACTTTTAGAAACTAGTAAGTAGGAGCTGCCTCTGAGAAGTGCAAGAATGAAGGAAGCTTACTTTCACTTCACTTCCTTCTATATTGCTGGTTTTTTCATCAAGAGCACAACACCCCAAAACTTGATCATCATCTACCTTGACTCAACGAAAGAGGAATCTGAAAAAGCCCAAAGAGCTTAAACAGACTTCCTCAAAGACATACAGATGAGGAGATACACATGAGGAAATATATTCCATAGGAGAGACTACAGAACACACTAGTAATTTTAGAATAGACACAGAGCAGAATGGGAAGGAAACTGCAGAAAAGAAATAAGCAAAACAATTGCAAAGTGGGAAGGAAGCAATGGTGAACAAAGACAAAAGGAACCAAGCAACCGAAGACAACTTGGAAGTAAAGGAGACTGCACTCTTTAGAACTGAACTTTAAATGGCAGGACGATGGAGAGGAAGGGAAGTTAAGTATGAAAAAGACACTCGTCGTCAAAAGCAACGAGCAACCCTGAGTGCCTGTAATTGGTAATGCCATCCTCAACACCATTTTAGTCAATGGTAAGCTATCTTTAATCACATATAAGAACAGGATCCAGGAAACACTAACAGTGTAACTGGAGCAACACTCTTCACAAAGGGTCAAATAGGATTGAGAGTGTTGTGTTCTCCCGCTGCTCGTCCCCTTGGTTGCCTCATTCCCCTACAAAGAGACACGTTTCAGCAGCAATTAAGGAAAACCATCGAGCAAATAAACACTATTATTTCCTCTTGCCAGCTTCTAGTAGATACCAGCCCACATCCCTACACCAGAGGTTCTGAATTTACCTTATTTCTTCACTTTTAATTTCACTTTTAATTTCACTTGAAATTTCACTTGAAATTTTAAAATGTAGACTTGCCTGGAGGAAAACAGAAAGTGGTGGTAGACCCCACTTGTTTGTCAATAGCTTCTCCAACCACGTACCTCAGGCTCTGAGGAATTACATGATAAAGCATTTATAACTGTGCTGCCTATGGAATCAATGTTAGCAGAAGAGCCTACAATTCTTCCTCTAGGAAAGGGGTCTAATGCAGAAATAAGTCTTCAGCTGAAATAGCACGGGTTAAAAATAAAAAGCACAAACCGGTCTCTCTGAGCTTCAGCTGGTGTTAAAAAAAAAAAAAAAAATTACTAGGTTCTCTCATTGGATAGTGTAAAAAATTACTGGGTATCCCAATCCTAAGACTAAGAGCTATTCCAGCGGATGAGACAGTTAAAGATTGGGGAGATAGGATTTATTTGCTTTTAAGGAATGACTGTCAGTTAAGAAATCAAACTATTGCGAGTGTTGTGGTGGAAAAGGCACTAGGGCACTAGAATGATTCAAGTTGGCATCTATTTCTGTTTGTGTCTTTAAAACTGAATAGGAAGTCCCTTCTAATTTTATTTGTCCCTCTGTAATATTAGGTTGAAATCTCAATCCTACTTTCCAGGGATGCTGTGAAGCAAGAATATAAAAATGTCTGGGTGTATATACACGATTTATTTCCTTGAATTTATTACTTGCACCTTGTAGAAATATAAACTCTTTCTTATCTGTCCCAAGACACACTCAACAAATTAAAAGGAGGGTAGAATACTGATCTCTGAAGATTTTCTTTTTAAGAACAGGTCTTTGGGAAAAGAGGGACAGGATTTTCAGGGAGACTTTAAATTCATGAAACTAAATCATATTCCTTTCTGTGAAGCTGTTTTCCCATTTTCAAGCCTGACAAAAAAAAAGTTAAGAAAGCACACTTCTGGTCTAACCCAAACCTTAGGAACGTTTTTTAAGCTCTCTGAAGCACCTAACACAAGGACTAGCAGTCCTAACCTTAAAATGCCCGAAATTGATTAATTATTATATAGTCTCTTCCAAACACTCTTCCTCTGTTCACCTATTTTAGTGACCATCCCTAGGTCACACAAAAAAATCTGGAAGTCAACCGGGCTGTCCCTTACCCTCTGCGTGGCCCCCACCAGGTCCAAAATGAAATCCTTAGAGAATCTGAGTCTCTTTGCTGCAACCTACACCACAGCTCACAGCAACGCCGGATCCTTAACCCACTGAGCAAGGCCACGGATCGAACCCACAACCTCATGGTTCCCAGTCGGATTCGTTAACCACTGAGCCACGACGGGAACTCCGAGAATCTGAGTCTTCTTTCACTTCTCTGGTTCATGTCCCTTCCAGCCCCACTGCTTCTGTCTGTCCTTAATCAAGGTGTCCGAACTCCTGTCAGAGTGTCCTAACCACCTCCTGGGCTCCTTCAAACCGGTGGTATCTTCCTAAAGTTCAGTTATCAATATCCCTTCCAAGGGCCCAACACTGGCTTCAGGATAACATCCCAACTCCCTGGCCATAAATCCAAAGCTTTTCAGGATCTGGTCCTGCCTACTAGCTGCTCCCAATTTAGAATTCTGATATTCCACTAGTGTCAAATCAACGTTAATAACCAGCCACATCATCTCTATTGAGGCTGCTCTTTCTGTCTGAGGACGCCCCCCCTTAACCTGGGAAATTCTTTAAGAATTACATCTTTTTACAAAACCTTTCCATAACTCTATCAGAACACCTAAAATACACACAGGATTTCACGTAATTGTTTAATGGATTACCTCCTCTACTCAGTGATAAACTGTTGCAGGGCAGGAACAAGTCTTATATTACAACCAGGGGCTGACTAAACACAGTACACAGGACCAGGCAGAACTTGCTAAGAGTGGGGTAGCCAAAATATAGCTGAACAGTACATTTAAGAGCATGGAGTAGAAGTGGTGTCCTTAATAAAGATGTGCATTAAACTCATGTTTTGTATGGGGTCATTTTTTCTTTAACATTTAAGTCTGTAGACTTTTGTAGAAAAAGAACTAAGCTTTAAAGATTTCCAGGAAATGGGAGTTCCCACTGTGGCACAGTGGGTTAAGAATCCAACTGCAGCGGCTTGGTTCAATCCCAGCCCCGCCGCGAGCAGTGGGTTAAAAGATTCTTCACTGCTGAGGCAAAGGTCTCAGCTACGGCTCAGATTCAGTCCCTGGCCTGGGGAACTTCCACATGCCGTGGGTGTGGCCATCTAAAAAAAAAAAAAAAAAAAATCCAAGAAATGTAAACCAAGTAAATTACTTTAATTAAAAAAATTAATAGTAAACAAGTCAATGCTCTGCCATAACAATTGGCAGAAAAAATATTTCTTGCTGATTTCAAACAGGCACGTGGGAAGGGGAGAACAGAGAAGAGTGTGGGGAGAAATGAATCTCCAAATGAGAGCTATTTAAACTCAGCATACACTAACATCAACCAAATTAAAATAACTTTAAGCCAAAGCAAACTTATAGTAGGTGGAAACAACTAAATATGAAGCTAGAAGTGAATTATTTTAGTCCAACTGAAACTTTTGTACTTGAATATGTAATAGCAAATGTGCCTGTGACTTCTATATTTTCTAGTGCAAAACGGAAACTTCCCTTCCTTGAAAATAAATTCCCTTCTTTTGGATTAGTTGCAGAGTTAATTAAAAGAGAAGCTGCAGAACCAAAAGACAACAAAATATTTTCCATTTATAACACGGCCACCACCATCACCACCCCCAGTGAAAACCAAATGTGTGAAAGCCAGGACACTCTTGTGGACAAGAGAAATCAGGAAGGAAGAAAATGGCATTTTCTGGATTTCCACAGGACTTTTTGATGTAAAATGGTTGAATCAGAACTAGATAGGCAACTAGGAGTTGAAGGTAATACCTTCCCGACCAGTTTCTGAAGGTGGGGGAGGGAGCCAAAAACATTCTTTCTGCTCATTATTTACCGAATTATTTCCTAGAAACTGACCCAGTCCTCAGTTTTGTCTTCTGCAGAATGTCTGCTTCCCAAAGTTGGACAACTGCAGTCAATCTTTACCAAGCACATTACTTGCTTATTGATATTCCCATGAACAAGGTATTATCGCTATTTTGCAAATGAGAAAACTGGGCCACAAACTGACTTATCGAAGACGATCAAGGCTTTGGAACCTAGACATTTCAACTCGGGGAGACTTTTGACCTAACCTTGTGCCTCAGTACATGTGTTCCCTTCCTTCTCAACCAATTATATTGCTGGCAGTGCTTAAGGAACAAAAGAAAATGTCAAATTTTTAAAGCAACCTACTATGAGCCTGGCATGGTAGCTTAATTTGCTCTTGTAATAGCTTAGGACAGTGGTTTAAATTTCAAATAAACTTGAGCTTTCCCTGGTGAAAAATCTTATTTTACCTGGAAAATCATCTTCAAATTGCTTTTCTGACATAAATCTGTCTGAGTTTGACCCCCTGAGCCAGGATTTCCCACCATCTGATTACAACTCTAGGAGAAAAAAAAAAATGACCATCCAGGTTCCAAACTTACAGAATTAATAGTGCTGTGCAACAACAGCCTTGAGGCCCAGCAAGGTTATATAATATACTACTTACTGAACTTTTTTCATCGTCAATCGCCTGCAAAAGTAATGCAAAACGGGAAGGCAGTGGAGTTCCCATGTGACTCAGTGCATTAAGGATCCAGCATTGTCACTGCTTTGGCTTGGGGTCACTGCTGTGGTGTGGGTTGGATCCCAGGCCAGGGACTGCCTTGTGCCACGGGAGTGGGGGGAGGGGGGATGGCAGCAGAGACACTGTGTGTCTTTCCCATTCTCAATTCATTACCTTAATAAATCAAACTGCTGCACATACCGTCTGATGTTCAAAACTAAACCCATTAAACTCTATATATTTTATTTGAAAGTTTCCAGGATATTGATATTCTAGCTGTAACTCAGCTATAAAAAAAGAAAAAAAAACAAATCAAAGAACCTCAGTGTATTTGCAAAGCACCTCATGTGCATTTTAAATACCTGACCCAGAGAAATAACTGCCCAAAGGGAAGCCATAAAGTTATTAAATCCAAAGTTTCTCAGTCTCTGAACAAGTTCTTTCTATTCACTTCAAAAAAGTACTGTTACTAATATTGGTAGCCTTTAGGTATTTGTAATTCGGTCAACCAAAACTTGGGAAAAATGTGTTTTATAACAAAACAATGAAAGCACAAAACTGATTTCAATTTGGATGTTTGGGTTTGTGTGGGCGTGGCATCTAAGGATACTATGATTTTTCGGTAACGATCATTTTCAGACTCTAACCATTAAATATGATCCAAATGCAGGAGAAATCAGAAAAGAAGCAACAGACGCCGTGCTGCTTATCGGATGTCTAGACTGCAGGCAAACCCCAAATACCAAAGAAGCATCCATGTGTCAAACCAGCATGATTTCTGAGCTATGCCTGGGGCCACATACCGAAAAAAAAAAAAAGTTAGCTTGAAAAGAAAATCTAAGAGGGGTAACCAGAAGGTCAACACTAGTTCACAGGAACTAGGAAGCGGCTAGCAGGGACAGCTAGCCATTACCCTGTCATCCCCTGAGCAGCTTCCTCCCCAGCCCCCGGAGAAAATCTCCAAGGAAGGCCCAACTCCTGAGCCAGCTTCTTCAAGGTCGTCCAAAGATAAGGCAGAGAAGGAACTGAGCCAAGCATACCTTGAGGGCCAAGGAAGATTTCCTCTAACCCCCAATCTTAAGAGGAAAAAAAAAAAAAAATCCCATCAGGCTTTCCTCGAACTCCACCAGAATTTAATTTAGATTGAGCAACTAATAAATGTGTTCGGTTTTCAACATAAATTATCAAGTCCGGCAAACTCCAGTCCAAAAAAACAGGTGCTTTCAGAGTACTTTGAATGACAAGGTCAAATTCACTTTTTTAATTATTAGAAGCAAGGGGGAGGCAGAGTTTTCTTAACCTTTCTAAAGGCAAACATGCGTGGGGGGGGGGGGGAATGCGGAGAGAAACTGCCTCGCGCAGGGTCCATGTTTGGCGAAACAGTAATTCTTGGGCTTCTGCGTGCCTGCAGTCATCGAACGTTAGGAGGAGAAATTAAAAACAAAGAAACCTAACGAGGGTCAGAGTTCCGAGAGCGAACTCTGCAACCGCCCTACCACCCGGAGAAGCCCCCGCTCCCCGAACAGCCCTCGCCCCGGGCCGCCCCCCACCCCGCACGTAAACACACAAAGACAAGAGCTGCACCCACGATTCGCTCCGGTCTTCACTTCCCTTTGTAGGACAACGGGAGTCCCAAAACTTCCCCGCGGTGGTTTTTCGGGTGTCGTCGGGGCTGAGTCCCCTGATCGTGCGGGCCGCGCGCGGCTCGGCTGGGGGGGCGGGGGGCGCTCGCCGCGCTTGCGGGTTTCCCCGAAAGCAGCCAACGCCTCCCGGTTCCCGCCCCGGTGCTCCGCGGCCGCCCCGGGTTGCGCTCCCTCCTGCCCAGGGACACACACACACCCCGACACGGGGCGACGGCCGACACAGAGGCACCCAAGCAGCAAAAGAGAACCGCTCCCCGGCGGATCGGGTGCGTAAACACAACTGGGGTCCGAAGGAAAGTTCTCGGGGAGAGCTGCCCGCCCGGGCGGGGGTGGTGGCGGCGGCGGCGGCGGCGGGAACCGAGCGCGTCCCTCGCCGCCGCCTCCCTCACCTGCGCCGGAACAACGGGCCCTGCGCCCGCCCGCCCACCCGGCCGGCCCGGCGCCTCCCGCAGGCCGCGCCTCCCGCACGCCGCGTTGCCGGGGCTTGTTCCTCCTCATGGCTTTGCCCTGACGTAATTCAAACATGGCAACAGTGCGACTTCAAAGGCGGATCCACAGACCTCCCAGACGCAGGCGCCGGCCCCGGGGAGCGGGCCGAGCCCTCGCGGCCGTGCTCTCCCGTACCCTCGGTCGTGGCTGCAGCCGGCGCCCGGGCCCCAGCGCCGGGCCCCTCGGCCGCCCCTCCGCCGCTGGCCGCGCGGAAGCACGCCGCCTATTCGCACACCCGCACCGCGCACTAGTAGCGCCGCCAAAGTTTCCCCGCGAGAGGCCGAGGGACAAAAGCCCCTCCCGAAACTCGCCCGAACTTCGGGGAGCTAGGCCTGCACGGCCCTCCGCGCGGCGGCCGCCCAGAGCGCCCGCCGGGCCCGCACCGGCACATGCGGCTCTTTGTTTTCTGTCCAGCCGGGCGCTGCCTACGTGCAGCAAGAGGGACGTGGGATTGTTTCTCTGGGGGAGATACTAGACGATCGCCCGGGGGAAGGGGCCGGACCCCACGCCCCGGGAGTCCGGAGCCGGTCCCGCCGTCCTCCCCTAGCAGCAGGGCCGTTTAATCAAAGTTTTGCAATGTCCTCGATGAGAAACGCCCGGATTCCCCGCCCCGCACCGGCCGAGAGTTGGCGACTTTCACTCTGCTTTTGAAACTGGCAAGACGCCATCATCCGCAAGTCACATTGTCCTGCCGGCCGGCCCCGACAGCGCCCGCATCTCCCGGCTGATCGCCGAGCCAGAGGCTCAGCCGGACCTCGAAGCAAACCCGGGTCGCAGCCCCAGCACGTGGTCTGTCACGCTCGGCACAAAAAACAGTGCCCTCCCGAGTTCTCACACGCCTCCGGCGCAGACAACGCCGCTGCCTCCATCCCCAAGTCAACTTGACTCCGACTGGCCATCTTAAGCCGTATACGGTGGCCCTAGAGAGCGCCGCGGCGCCCAAACCACGCTACAGGTGAATAAACTGCGGACCAAACTTGAGGCTGCAGACACCCCGGGCGCCCGCGCTGCCTGGGCGCGGCCCGGGGAGAGGCGTTTCAGAGCCGGGGCCGCTTCCGAGCCGCCGCGTGTTGCTCATTGTCGCATCCGCATCCCTCCGGAGTTGGGCGGACAACGCCGCCCGCATGCACTCCGGCCACGCCGGCACCAACCCGAAAGGCCGATTTAAACCCCCTCCGCCGGCCAGCTCACAAGTAGACGCAACTTAGTTTTCGAGCGAGGGGCGTTCATTGTCCAGCCTCATCAAAACACGCGCCGGGGGTGGGGGGGGGGGCAAGAAACTCAACCACGAGGTCCAACAACGGCGCCCGGCCACTCCCGGGCGCGCGCCCACGCGGGTGCACCGACCCAGGGCCCCTCCGCAATCGCCAGCAAGTCGTTTTCTCTCGGGCCTTTCAGCCACCAGGCTCCTTTTCGCCAGCGAACACTGCGACTGAGAAAAGTCATTGTCACCTTCAACGTGGGTCCCGCAACTACGGCGACTCCTCACTCTTCCAGGCTCCACTCGCTTCCCCCACCCCAAGACTTTCGGTTTGCCTCAAATACCCTCCCCAATTAAAAAGGACACACTAAACATGCAGATACAAAAGAATCTGGGGTCTGAGGACCACGAAAACAGCGCTCCCAGCAATGCCATCCCCAAGACAAAACTTCCTGTGTGCGTATATAAATGAGTGCGTGTGTGTCTGTGGAAGGACTGGGGGAGGTGGTGAGGTGAGGTGAAAAAGAGAAAAAAAGCCACTGTGAAATCAAAGCCTCCGGAGACAGTTTTGCACCGCAGTAAGGGTTAGAGTCACTCACCTTCCAGAAGCAACCGTTCCACGCGCAGTAACGTTCCCGAGGCGGGGGGTGCACGCCAAGCCAACCCACCCTCCGATCGCTCCCTCCTCCTCAACTGCCTTGTCTAGAAAGATTGTCTCCTGCAGTTCTGCAGTTGCCACTGCTGGCGGGGAAGGTGTAGATTCCGCTTTCACTCTGCGCACGCGCAGCTCCTGGTACAAAATTCTCCTGAATCGAACTTATTTGCATACGGGCGCGCGCGCGTCGAGGGCCGGGAGGGGAGAAGGCCCGGCGGCCGCGCGCGCTCCCGAGGCCTCTATTGTCCTTTTAAGGGGAGAAGCGCCGCGGCGCGGGAAACGCGGCGGCCAGAGGGAAACGGGGGCGGGGACTGCTTACTACGGTGACGTCACGTAAACAAACGCCCCTTGGCTGGAGGCGGTGGCCAAGGGGGAGTGGCGAGATGGGAAAGGCGGAAAGGTTAGCAACCCGGGGAGAACGCTGGACTGCGTGACGTACTTTCCACTCGGAAGCTCTTCGCTTCGAAAAATAGTTTTGAAGGCTGTTTTTGCAAGACTTTCACATCTCTGCCCAGTGTCTGAACTGAAGTGACAGGGGAGATGGTCTTCCAAGCGCCTAGACTGAATTTATACTTCTGCCGTGTTTCCTGAGTTTTGCTTGAAAATGAGTTTTTTGAATATTTTTTCTTTTTTAATTCTCTGGGGCCAACAGAGGTTTGTCTTTCTTGTAGTTTTAATGAGTCGTTTAATAAAGTCCCATTTTGACATTCTATCCATTTCGCTAACTCCCGTCTGCTTTCCTCAAAGAGTTACCGACTCCATAATAATCCAATTTTTTTCTCTACTTTGACCTTGAGATTTCAAGCCCGTTGCAGTTGAATAGTTGTTAATTTCCTTGGGAATAGTGTCCCTTTTCTGAAAGACTGGGTAGTGGAAAGCCAGTAATCTAGGGAGGTACCTACCACCTCCAGCTGCTGATAAAGGGTTTGCTATGAAATTTGGTTGTGATGGAAATGCTATAAAATTAAAAAGAAATATCGAACTGAAAAATAAATAAATAGATATTTCTGAAATGCTAACTTAATGCAAAAACCAGTTCCTGGTACATACACGACAAACCCACTTCTCAAGTCTTCGATTAATGCTTCTTTTTTTCTGTAGGTTCTGTAGCATATTATTTCCATAACTGTATACGAAACCATATATTAAATACCTGCAAAGGAGAAAAAAACCTGACACCTCTCAATAAAATGTGAGCTTCCTAAGGGCAAGAATTTTATATTGTATTCACTTTTGTGTTCTAGTGCCTAAAACAGTGCGCAGCACCTAATGAATTCTGAATAATTGTTTGTAAAATAATAAGTCAATGGATACTTTGGAACTTATTAGAGGTTTATCTCAAGAAAAAAAGGCTTTAGTTTGGAATTTTTGTATTTAACCTAAAATGAGTTTGGAAGTTATAATGGTCGCCTCAAATGATATGATGCCTGTCCATATTGAAATAAATAAAGCAGGTTTAATAATCAGTTTAGTGACAAACCGGGCTCAAAGCATAAGCTTCCACCTTCTTCTTCTATTTTTTTGTCATTTTAGGGCTGCACCCGCTGCATATGGAGGTTCCCAGGCTAGGGGTCAAATTGGAGCTGTAGCTGCCGGCCTACGCCAGAGCCACAGCAACACCAGATCCAAGCCACGTCTGCAACCTACATCACAGCTCAGGGCAACACCAGATCTGAAAAAGATTTTTTAAATTTGGCCCAGGTTGTCTCAAGTACTTACTTGGTTTATGAAAGACCCTCCAAAAATAATTTCACTTTAGAAATTTCAAATTTTGATTTTGAAAGTATGAAAAGTGCAAGTATAGTCATGTTTTTCAAAATTCAATTGTTGCTTGTAAGATATTTTATATAGATATAAAATACATATTTAGATAAAATATAAATTTATACCTTGAATGACTTTTCTCTTGAAAGTCTGTAAAGAATATATGTTGTAGAGTTTCCGTTGTGGCTCGGCGGTTAGCAATCCCGACTAGCATCCATGAGGATGCAGGTTTGATCCCTGGCCTCACTCAATGGGTTAAGGATCCCTCATTGCCATGAGCAGTGGCGTAGGTCACAAATGCAGCTTGGATCTCACTTTACTGTGCCTGTGGCGTAGGCTGGCGGCTAAAACTCCGATTAGACCCCTAGCCTGGGAACTTATATATGCCACAGATGCGGCCCTAAAAAAAGACCAATATATATATAATATATATATGTTATATATGTGTGTGTGTGCCCTAAAAAAAAGACCAATATATATATAATATATATATTATATATGTGTGTGTGTATATATATGTGTGTGTGTGTGTGTTCTAAGCCATTGTTTTGTAATAACTTTTAATGTTGTTTAATCTGTAAAAATATTGAATCACTATGATATATACCTAAAACTAATATATTGTAAATCAACTATACCGAAAAGAAGAAAAATTATCTTGCGGCACAGCAGGTTAAGGATCTGACATTGTCACTCCGGTAGTTTGGGTCGGTTTTGTGGCACGGGTTTGATCCCTGGCTCCAGAAAATTCCACTTGTTGCAGACATGGCAAAAAAAAAAAAAAAAAAGGAAAAGAAAAACAAAGAATATATATTATCATGCAGGAATGGAAGAGACCCAAATGTGCAAGCAATGCAGGAATTACAACATTTTGGATAAATCATTCAGATAAGAAAGTGCCTGGAAACTTCAGAGCTACTGAGCTAACACCAAACAGCAAGACTTCTACTCACAGAGTAGAAGTTAAGAAGCAATCTGGGTAATTTTTGTAAGAAAGGTAGCAGCAAAATCCTTAAAGAGAAATTTGAGTTCCTTCAAGCCTTAAAAAAAAAAAAGCCACCTGCTATTTTTTTGAACAACCAGGTGCATTCCAAAATTTCTTTTGTTCCTTTCATTGCTTGAACATGTTGTTATAGCTGGCTCTATCCAGGGCCAAGAGCTTCATTTATGAGCGACTTGAAAAATACTCTTACCTAAATAAATAAATAAATAAATAAATAAATAAATAAATAAATAAAATAAAATACTGTTACCTAAATAGCCCAGGTGAATTTTTCATCAGAAAGAAAGGAAGGAAGGGGAGTTCCCATTGTGGCACAGCGAATCCAACTAGTATCCATGAGGATACAGGTTCAAACCCTGGCCTTTCTCAGTGGGTTGGGGATGAGCTGTGCTGTAGGTTGCAGATGCGACTCGGATCCCACATTGCTGTGGCTGTGGTGTAGGCCGGCAGCTGCAGCTCCTATTTGACCTGGGAACTTCCATATGCTGCAGGCGCAGCCCTAAAAAAGCAAAAACAAAAACAAAAACAAAAAAAGGAGGAAGGGAAGAAAGAAAGGGAGGAAAGAAATAATTTATAATATAAATTTGGATTATAGAAGATTGATACCATGTTAGGAAAATATTTGCATATTTTTGAAGAGTATAGTGTTATTTGGAACGCATACTGAGTTATCAAAAGTATTGAAATTGGCGAGTTCCCTTGAGGTGCAGCAGGTTAAGGATCTGGCGTTGTCACTGCTGTGGTGCTGGTTCAGTCCCTGGCCTGGAAACTCCCATCCACCTCGGGTATAGAGAAAAAACATATATATATATATATATATAGAAAATGTAGTAAAAATTGAAAATAAGTTGCCAGATCTCTGCTGGCTAAGGCAACTACCTTGCTTATAATATGTTGTCCCTGCTATAGAATTATGCCTATTGCCTGAATGTTTCCTTTCGTTTAGCAAACATTTAATGACCATAATTATGTGCAAGACAGTAAAACCATTTTAGAAATCTGGAGGCTCAAGGCCCCATTACCTCTTCTAATTTCTTTCTATAGAATTCTGTTTTATTTGCTGCCTTTTCTTCTGCAGAATATGTTGCCTTGTTTTGAGGCTTAACTGTTGTTGGCAACTTTACAATTTACTATAATCTTGGAATAGAGGATAAATTAAATAGAAAGGACTGAAAAGGACAAAAATTGGTAGTGAAAGATATTACCAGCAATTTAGTAAGATTCGTAGTGACAACTCAAACTAATGATTATTTTTTAAATGGAGGCTGATACCCCCATCATGAGAGGCTGATGTGAACCACATCCAAACATTTTTGTTGAACGCAGAAAAGAGCTGATTATTTTTATTAGACATTGGGTTTGGTTCCTTAGCAGGTAATAGCTATAAGACCAACCCTTTTCCTCACACCTAAACAAGCACAGTATTCTGTTACTTATCGGTTTAAATCCCTTTGAAGTTCAAAAGGCAAGTGGTCAGAGTAAGCCAGATAATTTTAAGCTATAAGTATAGAATTGGTTACCTGATCTAGGCAACAATCCAGCAACGGTTGACAGCTGCCAGAAAAAGCTACCTATTACTTAATCAGAATTAACTTTTCAAATTTCTGAACTTAAACACAAAGAATTATCACAAATTTACCCTTAGAAACAGCAACCTCTGAATTTATAGAAATTTGAGGTCTTATGACATTTGAATAGCATACTTCAAAAAATAAAATTACTAGTAACAAAAGTAATTTTATGTTAAGAAGGGTGTTGACTGGGTTCACAAGACAGCAAATCAGGATGATGAAAGAGTCTTGAAACCATAGCATTAAAAGCAATAATAGAAGGAGGAGCTATGTTTTGAGTGAGCTAGAGAGCAATCTTTGACTCTCTGAAGGGCCGTATTTAGAAGAGGAAATGGACTCATTAGGAAACAAATTAGTCTCGAAAATCACAAGGATTTCTTGCTAAATATCAGAAATATTTCTAACATATGAATAGTCCAAGGATGGTTCGGGATACTTCAGAAGGCGACTCCCCATCATCAATGATAGTATTTACAAAAATAAAACCAAGACTTTTATTTCTGTGAGTTACATTATTTGCAGTGTAAAGCCTGCTATGTATAAACCGTTAAAATCTATGAATCTATGATTCCATGGGCTAAAAATGAGTGATATCAACAGTAGGAGCCTAAAGTTGAGGAAAGGAATTTATCTGTCACTGTGGCTGGAGAGGTTAGGATTGTCATTTTGGAGAGTACGGGATCTGAGTCTTGGACATTCATTCATTCATTTGTTCATTCAACAAATACTTACGGAGTATCTACTGATTGCCAAGCTCTGACAACAAAATAGCAAGCAATACAGAAACACTCTCATGGAATGCAGGAGGCAGGCATTCCAAATATACTTACAAACTGTGGGAAATAAAAGAAAAAAAGTACTGTGAGCTTAACCATATACAGCAAGGGGATCTGATATGACACGGAGGTAAGAGAAAGTCTCTTTGAGAAGTTCCCACCGTGGCTCAGTAGGTTAAGAACCCAACTAGTATCCATGAGGATGAGGGTTCAATCCCTGGCTTTGCTCAGTGGGTTAAAGAATCCAGTATTGCTGGGAGCTGCGGTGTAGGTCGCAAATATGGGCTCGGATCTGGTGTTGCTATGGCTGTGGAAGCTGCAGCTCTGATTCGACCCCTACCCTTGGAACTGAAAAGAAAAACAAAAGGGGGGGGAGAAAGCCTCTTTGAAGAGGTGAAGTTGAATTAACAGCAGGATTAGAGAACTGGAGGGTGGAAAGTGTGTTAAACCAATGACAACTTCATAAACAAGTTCTTAGAGACAGCCAAGTACTTGGGATGGTGGGAAAAGACATGACTAGAAGAACCATGAGTTTTATTGAAAAAAAAAAGCCACGCATGCATCTTGTTTGAGGGAAAAGGTCAGCAGGTGTTGGAGACTAAGCAAAATCAGGATGATCAGCCCTGTGGATTTGGAAGTACCGCCACTGAAGTAGGTGCACTATGAAAGTGCAGACTCCAGAGACAAACCCCTCTCATTAGATAACAATCAGTTAAATCAATATCTATTTCTTCTGTGAAGATTTATTTTTCTAAATGTCAATAAGGTATTGAACACCCCCCAAAAATAGAACCCACTTCCTGGAAGAGTTCCTGTTCTTGTTATTAAAATCATTACTGAAGGCAAACATGCCATATCACCAACAGATGCACAAGTGAACAAGCAGACACACAATACAGGAAGGTCAATGAAACACGCTGGGTTGCCATTTCTAAGAACTTTGGGAATAAAATGTCCAGGAGTCTAGATGAATTTAATATTTAGCTTACAGTTAATTCTTAAACTTTTATTTATTTATTTATTTATTTATTTATTATTTTTTTGGCTTTTGTCATTATAGGGCCACACCCGGGGCATACGGAGATTCCCAGGCTAGGGGTCGAATCAGAGCTACAGCTGCTGACCTGTGCCACAGCCACAGCAATGCAGGATCCGAGCTGCATCTGCAACCTACACTACAGCTCACGGCCAGATCCTTAACCCACTGAGCGAGGCCAGGGATTAAACCTGCAAACTCATTGTTCCTAGTCGGATTCATTAACCGCTGCGCCACGACGGGAACTCCTAATTTTTAAACTTTTAAATATGTATTTTAAAGAATTTGAATTTTTGTACATGAATTTAAAAACTAGAATGCAATTCATAGCTTAGGTTAGCAACTAGGAATTACTGCTTTCAAGGTTTCAGATGATACAAACATTGGGTTTATCCAGATACACTTAATCTAACAGTGCTTTAGTGTACCAGAAATGGAAATACAAGGCAGAAGAGATGAAGCAGAGGTAATCAACATACATATTGCATCTGTGGCAATGGTTAGAAAAGTTGGTATCAGCAGAGAGGAAAAACATACTGCATACCGTTTTCCTAGCAGGCAAAGGTTAGTATATGAACATAATTTAAATTTCTTTAAGGAACAGAGTTAAAACATACCCTCAGGCTTGTTGAAAATTAGGAAGGGTATTAGTACTCAGTTGTTGACAACTAAAACACTAGTGTAACACCAATGACATAATCTATACTTACGCTAATAATTTACAAAGTAAGTTATTGTGGACGACAATATAGAACTCCCAGATCTTTGAAACTGTTCTTGAAAAAATACATTATTTAAAATTTTACCTCTGTCAGGAGTTCCCGTCATGGCACTCCGGAAACGAATCCGACTAGGAACCATGAGGTTGTAGGTTCGATCCCTGACCTTGCTCAGTAGGTTAAGAATCCAGCGTTGCCATGAGCTGTGGTGTAGATCGCAGACGCGGCGTGGATCCCGCGTTGCTGTGGCTGTGGCGAAGGCCGGCAGCTACAGCTCCTGTTAGACCCCTAGCTTGGGAACCTCCATATGCCGTGATTGCGGCCCTAAAAAGCAAAAAAAAAAAAAAAAAAAAAATTGATCTCTGTCATTTCTTCAATCAGTAGAGTTGCCAGTGATGCTAGAATAAATTTCACATTTTAAGTATTAAGTATTTTTTTCCCTTTTTTTTGGCTGCACCTGCAGCATGTGGTTCAAACCAGTTCCTCCACGGAGACAAGCCGGATCATTAACCCACTGCAACACAGCAGGAACTCCATGAATACTATTCTTTCAATGTTGGCATTAAAGGTTGGAATTAAAGGTATATTAAAAATAAAAAATAATTTTTAATCTTGGAGTGAGGGAACTCAAAAGACTTGAAGAATCAATAAATTTAAAATACATTAACTTTAAAAATTTGTGCATGGGAAAAAGCAGGATAGTGTCAAAGTGACCCAAGCCACTACAGTGACAAAACTGCATACTTAATCCACTGTACCACAAGAGAACTCCTACAAATAATTTCTCAGTATGAATAGAAGTACAAAAAGTTAAGAGTTCCTGCTCTGGTGCAACAGGATCGGCAGTGTCTCTTCAGTGCCACGACGCAGGTTCAATCACTGTCATGGCACAGTGGGTTAAAGGATCTGGCGCTGCCACAGCTATAGCATAGGTCACAAATGCAGCTCTAATCTGATCCCTGGCCTGGGAACTCCATATGCTGCAGGGCAGTCAAAAAAGGGAAAAAAAGTTAATTCGCCCAAAAATATATAAATGGGAGTAAGCACACGGAAAAAGGCTGAACCCTAGTCATACTTTATAATAGATTGTTTATTTATAATTTTTATGATTTTATTAATAATTTTAATGTAATGTTAATGTAAATAAAGTCAACCACTTTTTGTTTAGAATTTGATTATAAGTAGAGTTAT
Organism: Catagonus wagneri; assembly: GCA_004024745.2. Classification (NCBI taxonomy): domain Eukaryota; kingdom Metazoa; phylum Chordata; class Mammalia; order Artiodactyla; family Tayassuidae; genus Catagonus; species Catagonus wagneri. The sequence goes on from PVHT021183646.1 coordinate 12,495,769, forward strand.
TTATTAACATAGGAAGATAGGCGGTCTTGTTGTGGCTCAGGGGTAATGAACCTGACTAGTAGCCATGAGGATGCAGGTTCAGTTCCTGGCCTTGCTCAGTGGGTTAAGAATCCAGAGTTGCCACAAGCTGCAGTGTGAGTCGCAGACACAACTCCCATCCTGCATTGCTGTTGCTGTGGTGTAGGCTGGCAGCTGCAGCTCCAGTTCGACCCCTAGCCTGGGAACTTCCATACGCCTCAGGTGCGGCCCTAAAAGGACAAAAAAAAATATATCTATATAGGAAGATATTAGCACTCTATTTAAAGTGTATAAAAAACAATTTCCAGAACAGGAAGTAAAGGATTATTTCACTGGAGGGGCAAAAAGGAATATATATATATATATATGTATATATGTGTGTATATATATTATGTATATATATGTGTGTGTGTGTGTGTGTGTGTATGTATATATACAAACATATATGTATTTATATGTATAAAATATATTTGTATAAAAAGTAATTGTAAGGAGACATCACAGTTAACCTCTGAGGATGATAGAACTGAGAAAAAAAGTGGGAGGAGTGATTTTTACTTTATGTAATTTTTTCCTCTTTGAGATTTATGAACATCAATTACTTATCAAATATTTTAAGAAACAGAAACACCTATATTAAAATACATGTAGCACCTCAGGAATACAAGCAACATAACTAAGAGTGTCTGCATTAGTTTAACAGATGAATTGCTGAGTAACTGTTAGCAACGCAGGATCCGGGCCGCGTCTGCGACCTACAGCACAGCTCTCGACAACACCAGATCCTTAGCCCACTCTGTGAGGCCAGGGATCGAACTCACAGCCTCATGGTTCCTAGTTGGATTCGTTTCCTCTGAGCCATGATGGGAACTCCAGCTGTTAGTTCCTTGAATCCAAGATCCATATCTGGTTTGGTTTCAAATCTTCCAAACATGATTGGTATGATATGTGCCTATAAATAGCTATAAAACTGTGCAGCCTATAACAGTTCTTCTTTCTTCTACCCACAATACTTTCCATTTCACCGCTGAATGTTTAAGCTTAACTGTCTTTCAAGGCCTGATTCAATGCCAGTGCAGCTTCAGATGTAATTATCATTTATTGATTGCCAGCTCTAGATCTAGCCTCACTCAATGGGCTTCTCCATGTTTTAGCCCTCTTTTTGTTTTTTTCTTGCCTTATCTAGAGCCGCACCCATGGCATATGGAGGTTCCCAGGCTAGGGGTCTAACCGCCGGCCTTCGCCACAGCCACAGCAACGCAGGATCCGAGCCACGTCTGCAACCTACACCACAGCTCATGGCAACGCTGGATCCTTAACCCACTGAGCAAGGCCAGGGATCGAACCCGCGACCTCATGGTTCCTAGTTGGATTCGTTAACCGCTGAGCCATAACAGGAACTCCTCTAGCCCTCTTTATTGTTTAAAATCTTCACCATAATTCTGGGACATAGATGTGAGTTTTTCTCACATCTTTTTGGCATATGAAAAAAAATGGGCTTTGCCATTATGAGGCTTATTCAGTGTCTCCTGGGTCATAGTAAGTGGTGGAGGTGAAAGAGGAAACCAGGTCCCTTTAGGTCCAAATTCTGGATCCATTCCCCTTTACTCCTCCATGGACTTCTCCTTGATTCCTCAAATAGGAAGTAATATTTTCCTCCTCTGAACTCTTCTAACATTTCGTCAGTGTATCTTAAGGCACACATTAACTTCTGCTTTATTATTATTATTATTGTCCATGCCCACGGCATGCAGAAGTTTCCAGGCCAGGATCAAATCTGAGCCACAGCAGTGACAACGTTAGATCAGTAACCGACTGAGCCAACAGGGACTCCAATTTCTGCTTCTATTTCAGTTACTTTTGCACAGCCTCGTGTCTCTATATGACAACAAAATCTAAATCTAACAGTTTCGATCCTTGGAGGACATGAAAATCACCTGTGAACATTTTCCTCAAATTTTTTTATTGTAGAAAAATACACTAAACATAAAATTTGTCATTTTAACAATTTTAAGTGACAATTCACTGGTATTAAATACGTTCATAATGAGCAACTATCACTGCCACCCATCTCCATAACTCTTCTCATCTTGGAAACTGAAATTGAAACTCTAGGGAGTTCCTGCTGTGGAGCAATTGGGTTAATGATCTGGCTTGTCTATGTGGCGTTGCCGATGTGGAACAGTGGGTTAAGGATCCACTGTTGTTGCAGCTCTGGCTGGAATTCAGTGCCTGGCGGGGGAACTTCCGTATGCATCCATAATGACCTTGACTACTGTAAGTATCTCAAGGAAGTGGAATCATTCAGTATTTGTCTTTTTGTCACTGGTTTATTTCACTTAGTGTAACATCTTCACGTTTCATTCATGTTGTACCATATGTCAGAATTTTCTTCCTTTTAAGGCTGAATAATATTCCATTAGTATTAAGGCTGAATAATATTCCTACACACACACACACACACACACACACACACACACACATCACATTTTGCTTATCTGTTCATCCATGAATGGATCCTTGGGTTGCTTCTACATTTCAGCAGATGTGCGTGATGCTGCTATGAACACGGGTGTACAAATATCTCTTCAAGACCCTCTTTTCAGTTCTTTTGGGTGTATACCCAGAAGTAGAATTGCTGAATCGTATGATAGTTCTGTTGCTAATTTTTTTTAGAAGTCACCATACTGTTTTCTACAGGAGTTATACCACTTTACAGTCCCACCAACAGTGCACAAAGTTTTCAACTTCTCCACATCCTCACCAACATTTGTTATTTTCTGTCTTGATAATAGCTATTCTAACGGGTGTGAGGTGGTACCTCATTGTAGTTTTGATTTGCATTTCCCTGAAGGGTAGTGATGTTGAGCATATTTTCACGTGCTCATCGGACACTTATATATCCAAATGAAAAAATATCTAATTTCTTTGCCCATTTTTGAATCAGGCTGTTTTTGATGTTGTTGTTGTTGAGTTTTAGTACCTCTCTTTATATGCTGGATATTAATCCCTTGTATATGATATGCAAATCTTTTCTATCATTCTTCAGGTTGCCTCTTTACATTGGTGGTATTGTCTTTTGATGCCGAAAATGCTTTAATTTTTATGCAATCCAATTTGGCTTTTTGTTTTGTTTTGTTTTTTGTTGCTTGTGGCTTTGGCATCCTATCCAAGAATTCATTGCTAAGTCCAGTGTCATGAAGCTTTTGCCTTATGTTTTCGTCTAAGATTTTTAAAGTTTTAGATATGACTTTTGGTCTTTTGGGGTTAGTTTCTGTATATGGTGTTAATTAGGTAAGGTCTAACTTCATTCTTTTGCTTGTGGGTATCCAGTTTTCTCAACACCGTTTATTGCAAAGATTGTCCTTTCTCCATTGAATGGTCTTGGCACACTTGTCAGAAATCATTTAACCAGGAGTTCCCGTCATGGCTCAGCAGTTAACAAATCTGACTAGGACCCATCAGGATGTGTGTTCAGTCCCTGGCCTCGCTCACTGGGTTAAGGATCCAGTGTTGCCATGAGCTGTGGTGTAAGTCACAGAGATGTGGCTCGGATCTGGCATTGCTATGGCTGTGGCATAAGCCAGCAGCTACAGCTCCAATTTGATCCCTAGCCTGGGAACCTCCATATGCTGCCAATGTGGCCCTAAAAAGCAAAAAAAGAAAGAACAAGAAATAATTTAACCATCTACGCATGGGTTTGTTTCATTGGTCTATATGTCTGTCTTCATACCAGTACCACACTGTTTTGACTACTATAGTTTTGTAGCAAATTTGGAAATCAGGAAGTATGAGACCTCCAGCTTTGTTCTTTTTCAAGATTACTGGGGTACTCAGGATCCTTTATGATTTCAGATAAATTTTGAGATGGGTTCTTCTACTTTTGAAAATAAAATCATTAGGATTTTTATAGGGATTGTATTAAATTTGTAGGTCACTTTGCGTAGAATTGACCTCTTAATATTGTCTTCCGATCCATGAACATGGATTTGGAATTTCCATTTATTTACATCTTCTTTAATTTCTTTCAACAATGTTTTGCAGTTTTCATTGTACAAGTCTTTTCTTCACTGGTTAATACCTAAGTATTTTGTTCTCCTTGATGTTATTGTAAGTGGAATTATTTTCATAATTTCCTTTTCAGGTTGTTTATTGTTAGTGTATAGAAATACAACTGATTTTTGTGGGTTAATTTTGTATCCTTCTGGAGTTCCCATTGTGGCTCAGCAATAAAGAACCTGACTAGTATCCACAAGGATGCAGGTTCGATCCCTGGCCTTGCTCAGTGGGTTAACGATCCGGCATTTCCATGATCTGTGGTATAGGTTGGAGACATGGCTCGAATCCCACCTTGCTGTGACTGCAGTCCAGCAGCTGCAGATCTGATTCGGACCCCTCGCCTGGGAACTTACATATGCTGAGGGTGCAGCCCTAAAAAAGACCCAAAAAAATAAAAAACCCAAAAATATTGTAACCTTCTACTTTACTGAATTCATTTATTAGTACTAACAGTTTTTTTGTGAACTTTTAGGGTTTTCTCTATATAAGATCATATCACCTGATGAGATTCGAGACATGCTACCCGACAATATGTCACCGTGGCGTATTGGATATTTTAAGCTAAAGGAGTTTGAGAAAATGGCAGAAACAGAAAAGTCATTTTGACTTTGCCCCGCAACACTTCTCCCCTAAAACAGAGGAAAGAAGCATCCTTTATCCAAAGATAAAAAAGGACACACACCAGGAAGAATCCAAACAAACAAGACTTGTTGAATTTCCCTCAGTTCACTACATTTCCATCATACTTTTTGACCTATTGTATTTCTTTACAACTGTCCCCGTTTCCGCAGTGTAGTGGTTATCCCACTGTCATCAAAACTATCTATGCTTCATCAAACCTGGCATAAAAAAAAATATTTAGGTTTACCTATTTCTTTTGGTTTCCATGGCTGTACAGAAGTTCTCATACTCTCATGTCACATTAAGCAAATAAACCTGTATGCTTTTCTCCTGTTAATCTTTGTCAATTTAATTTTCAGAGGCAACTGGGGATAAGAGGGTTCAGGGAAATGTTTTCCTCCCCTCCACCTGCAAACAGAGATAATTTTACTTCTTCCTTTCCAATCTGGATGTCTTTTATTTATTTTTCTTTCCTATTTCCTCTGGGTAGAACTTCCAGTGCTATGTTGAATGGAGGTGGCAAAAGTGAACTTCTTTGCCTTGTTCCTAATCAAAGCTATCAAATTTGATCATTGAGTATGATGTTCACCGTGGATTTTTCCATACATACATTTTATTATGTTGAGGCAATTTCCTTTTTTTTTTTTTTCTTTTTAGAGCCACACCCGTGGCATATGGAGGTTCCCCATGCTAGGGGTTCGAATCCGAGCGGCAGCCAACAGCAACTCGGGATCTGAGCCGCGTCTGCGACCTACACCACAGCTCACGGCAACGCCGGATCCTTAACCCACTAAGCGAGGCTAGGGATAGAACCCAAAACCTCATGGTTCCTAGTCAGATTTGTTTCTGCTGTGCCACAACGGAAACTCCTCCGAGGCAATTCCCTTCTATTCCTAGTTTGTTGAGTGTTTTTATCATACAAGAATGTTGAATTTTACCAAATGCTCTTTCTGCATCATTTGATCTGATCGTATAAGTGGGGGTTTCTTGGTCATGCCTACTGCATGTGGAAGTTCCCAGACTAAGGATGAAACCTTCACCATAGCCGTGACCTGAACCACTGCGGTGATAATGCTGGGTCCTTAACTCGCTGTGCCACAAGAGAACTCCTAGGAGGGTTTTTTTTCCCCCTTTTGGTATGTTAAATCATCCTCACATTTCAGGAATAAATCCCACTTGTTCATGGTATATGATATTTATAATATATTGCTGAATTTATTATTCCAGGAATAAATCCCACTTGTTCATGGCATTTGATATTTATAATATATTGCTGAATTTATTTTACCAGAATATTTTTATTAAAATATAGTTGATTTACAGTGTTGTGCCAATTTCTGTTATACAGCAGAGTAACCCAGCCATATATATATGTATACATTCCTTTTCTTATAATATCTTCATCACGGTCTATCACAAGAGACTGGCTATAGTTCCCTGTGCTATACATTACGACCTCATTGCTTACCCATTCTAAATGTAATAGTTCAGGTGTTCCCATCGTGGCGCAGCGGAAACAATTTGACTAGGAATCATTTGGCTGCATCATTTGCAACTATTTTCTCCCATTCCGTAGACTATTTTTTTGTTTGTTTGTTTTGGTTTCCTTTGCTGTGCAAAAGACAGTAAGTTTGATTAGGTCCTATTGGTTTGTTTTTGTTTTTCTTTCTATTGCCTTGGGAGAGTGACCTCAGAAAACTTTTGTATGTTTATGTCAGAGAATGTTTTGCCTATGTTCTCTTCTTAGAGTTTTATGGTGTCGTGTCTTATGTTTAAGTCTTTAAGCCATTTGAGTTTGTTTTGTTAGAATTTTGTTGAGGATTTTTGATGTTGGTCCATAGTTTTCTTTTCTTATAGTGTCTTTGTCTGACTTTGTTACCAACAGATGTGTTAAAATGTGTTCAGGCCACACAGACCAATGGAATCAGAATTTCTACAGTTGATGCTTGGTTAACTGCATATTAAAAACCTGCATGGAGTTCCCATCGTGGCACAGTGGAAACGAATCCGACTAGGAACCATGACATTACAGGTTCAGTCCCTGGCCTTGCTCAGTGAGTTAAAAGATCCGGTGTTGCTGTGAACTGTGATGTAAGTCAGACGCAGCTCGGATCTGGCATGGCTGTGGTGTAGGCTGGCAGCAACAGCTTCGATTAGACCCCTAGCCTGGGAACCTCCATATGCCACGTGTGCGGCCCTAAAAATACAAAAAACCTGCATAGGTCATTCTGATGCATACCATGGACTGAGGACTCATTCACACCTGGTTTGTTTTTGAACTTCCATAGTGTCTTGCAAAAAGCAGATGCATAATAATATTTAAGTTATTCATAATTTTTAACGATTTTTGTAAATCCAAATAGAGAATCAGAGATGCCGCTATAGGAAGAAAAGTCCAACTGACTGGGTAATAGGGACACTGTGAGGATCAGGTGGCCTAAGCTCCAGGGAGGTAGTGGACAATGAGGTTAAGAGGTAAAACAATTGGGGCCCACAGGTGTGCTCAAATACACCTCAGATGTTAACATGGGAGCAGCCACAAAGAATGAGGAGAACAAGCTTATTAGGTCATTCCCTCAGACTACATACTGCCCTTTTTTAAAAAAAAAATTTTTTTATTTTTATTTTTTGGTCGCCCTATAGCATACGGAGTTTGCAGGCCAGGGATCAGATCTGAGCCACGGTTGCATCCTACACCACAGCTATGGCAAAGCTGGATCCTTTAACCCACTGTGCCAGGCACGGATTGATCCAGATTACACTTACATGAAGATGTTTATATTATATTGGAAAAATAAAGAGTTTTCCTTCACTGCTCTCCTAGTCCCATGGATCCACCTCTTGCTTCAACAGTGTTTGGGTGGAACAGACCCAAGGCTGCCCCTTCTTCCAGCCTTCTACCACCCTCCAGCCTTTTTTCCAGAAGCAACCCCTAATACATATGCACACATAAACACAATGGAATACTACCCAGCCATAAAAAAGAACAAAATAGTGCCATTTGCAGCAACGTGAATGGAACTAAAGATTCTCATACTAAGTGAAGTAGGTCAGAAAGAGAAACAAATACATGATATCACTTATACGTGGAATCTAATATATGGTACAAATGAACCTATCTACAGAAAAGAAACAAACTCAACATGAAGAACAGACCTGGGGTTGCCAAGGGGGATGGGGACGGAGTGGGATGGCTGGACTGGGAGTTTGGGGTTAGTAGATGCAAACTATTGCATTTGGAGTGGATAAGCAGTGAGGTCCTGCTGTACAGCACAGGGAACTATATCCAGTCACTTGATGGATGAAACATGATTATGCCATGAAACATAATAGAATATGAGAAAAAGAGTATATATATATATGGATAACTGGGTCACTTTGCTGTATAGCAGAAATTGACAGAAGATTGTAAACCAACCATAAAAAATTTTTTTTAATATTTCTGCTAAAAAAAAAAAAAAAACCAACCACTCAGCCATCCTCAGCCTCCAAGATCAGCCAACACCGTCTTTTGCTCTTAGATCCTTATTGCTGATCAACCATGAACTTCCAGATTCATCAGAATTATTCCACCAAGGTGGAGCCTGCCATCAACCTACCCCTCTCTGGGCTTCTATTTTGATGGCAAGGATGTGGATGTGGGTGACTTTTTCTATGAATTGATTAAGGAGAAGTGCCAACGTCTCTTCAGTGTGCAAAACCAGCACAGCGGCTGAGCCCTCCTCCAAGACTAACAAAAGTGGCCCCAGGATGAGTGGGGTAAACCCACGATGCTATGGACGCCACCATGCTCATGGAGGAGAACCTGAACCAGGCCTTTTGGGTCTGCACGTCTTGGGTTCTGCCCACTCAGACCCCCATCTCTGTGACTTCCTGGAGAGCCACTTCCTAGAGGAAAAAGTGGAACTCATCAAGAAGATGGCCATCACGTGGCGTCCTCTTGTGGCTCAGTGGGTAAAGGACCTGGCATTGTCACCGCAGTGGCTTGGGTCACTGCTGTGGTGAGGGTTTGATTCCTGGCCCAGGAACTTCTTCCATATGCCACGGGGCAGCCAAGAATAAAAAAAGAAGAAGAGGAAGAAGATGACCACCCTCTGACTAAAGTCCCAAGGCTGGAGGTCCCCAGACTGGGCTGAGTGACTGTCTCTTCAAAGGGCTCACCCACAGGCACAGCTAGGATCATCCAGAGCAAGCCCCTGACATCGCCCTAGTGTCAGGGCTTCTTCCTGAAGACTCTGTCTGCAGCCACTAAGCAGCATTTTAACCGTCCTGGAGCCCTCTCTCCGGCAGTGCACCACATGGAAACAATAAGGATTTTTTTTGCAGGGAAAAAAAAAAGCGTTGGCCTTTGCTCCCCCAAATTTCCATGAATTTGTAAGACAGATAGCAAAAGAGGACTAGATCATGCCGGCAGTGATATTTGAAAAAGGTTGAATTTATCTGAGATGAGGAAGGGGGACTTAAGGGGATCACAGCAGGAATGTGGTGGAACAGGACTGACCGCATATGCAGCATGAAACACGGGGCCTCTCACCTGAGGAACTGTCTCTTAAGGGAGCCCATTTTTGTTATTGTCTCTGCCTGTTAGCAGGATACTTTTATAACAACAACAACAAAATGTGTGTGTGTGTGTCGTACTAACTGATGCTTCGCTTTTCTCAATCAACCTTTCATATTAACTCTGAGTATAGAATTTAGAAATCTTGTCGTAATTTGTTGTTACTGGATTTCACTTGAAATGAGCTCTTATTACATAGGAGTGATAGTGCTGACCCACAATTACTAGCGTATAGACTTGAGTTGTTTTTCCTAATGTTCACAGTAATAATCATGAATAAATAACTTTATGAACATAATCTGCTGTAAGATAAGGATCACAATGTTATAAAATATACTTTCTACCCTTAATGGACTTCCAGTTCTCAAGAGGGAGATATAACAGTTACATAAAAAATAAATACCTAGGAGTTCCCGTCGTGGCTCAGCAGAAATGAATCTGACCAGGAACTATGAGGTTGCAGGTTTGAACCCTGGCCTTGCTCAGTGGGTTAAGAATCCGGCGTTGCCGTGAGCTGTGGTGTAGGTCGCAGACGCGACTCGGATCCCGCGTTGCTGTGGCTGTGGCGAAGGCCGGCGGCTACAGCTCCGATTAGACCCCTAGCCAGGGAACCTCCATATGCCACGGGTGCAGCCATAAAAGGACAAAAATAAATAAATACTTAAATGCTTAAAGTGATAACAAGCTTTGTCTTAAATAACGTATACTCACCTTTATTACTATATGAGCTCACATGGTCTGTGTGTAAAGAGCTTATAAGGATACCAGGTAGGTAAATAAATAAATGTCCACATAACATGATAAAGTGTGCACAAGGTACTAAGGGAACATAAAGCTGGAATATTTTGCACACCATGGTGTTCAGAGAAATCTTGGAAAAAAATGCTACTTGAAGGAATCCGGAAGAATGAATGTGAGGTTGAGAGGTGAACAAACATGGGCAGTGCTTTCCAAGTTGCAGTAACGGAGTGAACAAAAGCTCTTAAATGGGAAAAAGCATGCCATGTTGAAGGAACACGCGGAATCATTACAGTGTGTGATAGGGATTTATGGGGGATAAGTCTGGTCAGGCCATGGAGGGCCCGTGAGCCGTGTTAATAAAGAGCTTGGACTTGGGCTCTAGGCAGTGGGAGCCATTAAAAGCATTTCAGCAGGGGAACGACGTAATTAGATTCATGTTTTTAAATATCTAATTCTAGGTGCAGTGGGGAGGACAGATTAAAAGGAAATAAGACTGGAGGCAGCCTGATGACTTAAGATTATAGTGCTATAGTTTAGGCAAAATATCATTCATTAAGGGCCATAATTGGATCTAAATGGACTAACTTCAGAGGACAGATGGGGAGATTTCCAGGAGGGAAAACAAGGAATACTTAGTTATTAACTAGATGTATTGGAAGGAGAGCATGGAGTCTAGAATAAGTCTTATGTGTCTAATTTGCATGATGGTCTTATGAAGCGAGATTGATAAAACTGAGAAACAAACAGATTTAGAGGGAAAGATGGACAAACCTGATCTGAGGAAGGGAAGGAGAGAGAGCAGAAGCTAGAGAGGAATGAAAGTTCATGGGAAGTTTCTCGTTTATACGCTCTGTTATCTTTTAGGGTGTGAACAATTTGATCATGCTCATAGGCTGAAACTCAGGGTTGCATTTTATGCAGCATTGTAGGTGCTAAGTAAATCGATGTTGAAAGAAGGAAAAGAATGCATTGGAGATAAAGAGAGCGTATGTCTGCTAAAGCAAGGTCCTGGGGAAAACAACACAGAGAGCAGAGGCAGATGCATTGGTCTGGAGCAATACAGGGATTTCTCATCCTCTGAGACTCATGTAGCCACGGTGGGAAAGCAACAGCATAGTTTTAGGAGTGGAAGAAGCTCAGACATCCATTGCTTCTTGACCTTGATTTTCTTCATGACATGGAAGCAAGTTTGTCTGTTAAGCAAGGAAAGTCAAGTGCTTGAGTTGAGTGGATTCAGAAGAATTGTGAGGGAGCCTTTGCTGAATGGAAGAAGAGACCGTGCTTTCAAAGAATAAATGAAAGAGTTGTTGAGGGGGTTTAGCTGAGTTTGAGCATCAGGAATTTGTAATAATGATCTGTAATTGCCTGATTTTCCCCTCCTAGACAATGGCCTTCTGGATAGGTGGGAGAGAAGACGTGAATGCAAAGTAGAGGGCGTTGGAGAGACAGCGATTCATACAACTAGTTGGAGGTAAGGAAGAAAGAAAGATGGAGCAATGCGGTGTGCTGAACAATGGCCGCCGAAGATATTCTCATCCACAGGATCTATGGAATCTTATATGGCAAGAGGGAGTTTGTAGATGAGATTAAATTAAGAATTTTGCAATAGGGGAGTTCCTGTCGTGGCTCAGTGGTTAACGAATCCGACTAGGAACCATGAGGTTGTAGGTTCGATCCCTTGCCTTGCTCAGTGGGTTAAGGATCCGGCGTTGCCATGAGCTGTGGTGTAGGTTGCAGACGCGGCTCAGATCCCGCATTGCTGTGGCTGTGGTGAAGGCCGGCGGCTACAGCTGCTATTAGACCCCTAGCCTGGGAACCTCCATATGCCGCGGGTGCGGCCCTAGAAAAGGCAAAAAAAGACAAAAAAAATTTGCGATAGGAAGATTATCCCAGATTATCTGGGTCATCACAAATATCCTTTTAAGGGGAAGCAGAGGGAGACAGAAGCAGAGATTGGAGTGGTGGGCTCTGAAGATGGAGGAATGGACCACAAGCCAAGGCCTGCTAGAAACTGAAAAAGGCAAGTTAACAGATTTCCCCCTCAGAACCTCCAGAAGAAATCTGCTCTGCTGACATCCTGACCTCAGCCCTGGGAAAGTGATTTTTGACCTCTGACCTCCAGAATTAGAAGAGAATAAATCTGTGTTGTTTTAAGCCACTAAATTTCTGGTTATTTGCTACCGGAGAAATAAGAAAGCAATACAAGCAGTGAAAGAAGACTTGTCAGAAAAGCTGGGCTTTGGAGGAACAGTGGGACATGTATAAACAGAGATGAAAGAATGGGGAAACGGGTGATAAAAAGTGCAGATAAGGAGACGATGACAAGGCCCACAGCATACTTCGGAACTAGGAGACGGGGCTGCTGGAACAAAAAGAGTGCTGGAAAACAAGGTGGAGCTGGTCGGGTACGGCAAATGCTGAGGGCCTAGACTGCCTCCTTAATGAGCTGGGCTGTGTCCTGCGTCTTAGAGGAGCAACCAAAGAAAGATCAATTTGATGTCTAAGATTTTGGAGCAGAGAAGCACTTCAACTAGGAAAAGCAGTTAGGTTTCCAACGGTACAAATATTAGGTGGTAAAATCCTACATTAGGGGAGTTCCCTGGTGGCTTAGGGGGTTAAGGATCTTGTGTGGTCACTGCTGTGCCATGTGCTCCATCTCTGTTCCCCATGCTGCCAATGTGGGGGGAAAAATGATTCTCCGTTAGGGATAGTGGTGATGTTTATGTTTCAGAGTTCTTCAGAGAAAGAGAGTGAGAACCTATATATATATATGTGTGTGTGTGTGTATGCATACACGCACACAGCTATATATATATGTATAATATATATATATATATACACACACACAGCTCTCTCTATATAATATATATAATATATATACACACAATCTCTATAATATATACTATACACACACACACACACACACAAAGAGATTTATTTTAAGGAATTGGCTTAATTATTTGTGGGGCTGACAAGTCTGAAATTTTTAGGGCAGGCCAGCAGGCTAGAGAAACTCAGGCAGAAGGTGAGCCCGCAGTCTTGAGGCAGAATTACTTCCTCCCCGGGAAACCTCAGTTTTTGCTCTTTAAGTCTTCTGTGGTGATCCACCCAAAAGCCCAGATTTGTGTAAAGATTACCTTAAACTGAAGATATTCGAAATTCAACAGATGGAGAAAAAAAAAAATCCTCCGAGCTTCCCTTATCTGACTAAAAGCAGCAACTTCTGGGAAATAAGGCTGCCATAAATTCTTCTTCAAGGCAGATCTATTCGCAGAAGGGAAAATGGGAAAAAGAGCCACTCCTTCTATAGAAGACTTTTTTTTTTTATTACCCCGAAGGAGCCCAAAAGACTACTCATACCTGTATAGACAAATGTTATCACAAACTTTCTTATCACCTGTTTGTTCTCTATTTATCATTACAACAATAAATGTTTTCCCATAAAGTGCCTTTCTCCTTCTTCCCTTCACCTATTAAGATGATATACCAGCCCCAAATTCGAACCACTCTGAGAACTGACAGAGTTCTCCCTCTATATGGCATTGCATGGGTAAATAAACTGTTTCGTCTTCCTGTTAATAGATCTTTAGCAGTTTAATTTGCAGCTCCCATTCACCAAACCTAAGAGGATAGAGAAGTTCCACCCTACACACGTTTTCAACTGACTGTATGAAGCCAACCCCCATTAACAAGATAATTTCCTCTTTTTTTGGCCACACCCACAGCATGTGGAAGTTCCTGGGCCTAGATCAAACCGCGCCACCGCAGCAGCAACCCAAGCCTTTGCAGTGACGACACTGGATCCTTAACCTGCTGCGTCACGAGAGAACTCCCAAGATAATCTCCTTTACTTAAAGTCAATTGATCATAGATGTTAACCACATCTATAAAATACCTTCACAGTAACAAACACTTGCATTAATGCTTGATTAAGTAAGTGAGTACTCTAGCCTAGCTACGTTGATACATAAAACAATCACATGAGGGAAAGGAAAGACGGATAATGTCCAGAAAAAAAAAAATTTTAAGAAAACATTAGCAGGATTTGATGACTGACTGGAATAAGGGAGGAAAGAGAAAAGGAAGGCCCAGGTTTTAGGCTTGGATGCAACGGTTTGCAACTATCCTTCTCATTTCTGTCCTCTGCTTAGCATTGGTCCTACCCTTAACTTGCCTCTCCTGCTTGTCCTACTCTGAACAACTCAACACACACACACACGCGCGCATTTCTAACAACTGATTAGGGGAGTTCTTGTCGTGGCGCAGCGGCAGCAAATCCGACTAGGAACCGTGAGGTTGCCGGCTCGATCCCTGGCCTCGCTCAGTGGGTTAAGGATCCGGCGTTGCCGTGAGCTGTGGTGTAGGTCGCAGACGCGGCTCGGATCCCGCGTGGCTGTGGCTGTGGCGTAGGCCGATGGCTACAGTTCCTGTTAGACCCCTAGCCTGGGAACCTCCATGTGCTGCGGGTGCGGCCCTGAAAAAGCAAAAAATAAAAAAAATGACATCTGATTAGGGATACAGTGTGTGGCGATGTGACAAAGGTCTGCACAACGATGCTCGGTGACCTTGGCCCTAGAGGGGCAATGCTTTAGGTAAAAGCAAACGCAGCTGGAAGTGTTCACCTGGCTGTTATAGAAAGAGCAGTCCAAAGGATGGAATAATCAGACCAGAAAAGAAAAAAGAGCAAGAAATGATGTGAGAAAATTTTCTGAAACTTGAGAGAATTGTCAGTTTCCTCTGGGCAGGAACTTACCGACTGATTAATGGACTTGCTTTAATCAATGTAAGCAGTTAGTATAAACTTGAACACGATTTAGAAGCTTTCTGCATCTGACATGATCCATTTATGTGGGTTTGTGTTTTCCTGAGTCTCCTTTCTATTTTTAAGGTCTGGGTGTCTTTCTAAGTGACACAAGGGTACTACTTGTAAATTATAAGCTTTGGGCGTTTTGGCAACCGTCATAACGAAAAGCTGAAGCATGGAGATTAAAAACCCTGCCCAGCCAGGTTTTAAATTGAGTCTGGATGCACTTCACTTATTCTGTTAGGCTGCTACATTGTTGCCAACAGAAACTTAAAGAAGCGCTTTCTGCAATTAATATGTTAACTATCATTAATGGCTTTGCTTTCTCCAGACAAGCCAATGGCACAGGAATTAGTCTTCAGTCTTGATCAACTGGTTCCAAGAACTAAAACATATAGGAGTTAGGGAAAGAGAGTACAGCCAAGCAGTCAATCCAGCAGCAAAATGCTTTTTGTCCCTCCAAGGTGAATTAAGACCTTAAATTTATTTTTTATTTATTTATTTTTTTGTCTTCTTGGGGCCGCATGCGCGGCATATGGAGGTTCCCAGGCTAGGGGTCAAGCCACAGCTACAGCTGCCATCCTACACCACAGCCACAGCCACAGCCACGCAGGATCCAAGCCATGTCTGCGACCTACACCACAGCTCACGGCAATGCTGGATCCTTAACCCACTGAGCAAGACCAGGGATCAAACCTGCATCCTCACGAATGCTGGTCAGACTTGTTTCTTCTGAGCCACCATGGGAACTCCAAGACCTTAAATTTAGAAGCCAATATGACAGACTTTATTTAATGTTTCAGAAATGACACAAGCTTTATAGCCTCCAGTCCAAATCTGACTAAGCCATCGGACCTCTTTCCACAGCCCCCAGGGCAGCAAGCTACCCCCTAGTTCTCCAGATCAGCGCTTCCTCCACTCTGAAGTACCTGTTTTCAAAACCTCACTTGATTCCTCATGCTTCCCCTGCATACCTATGAGCCCACTTGGCTACATTTCAGCTGCAAACCAAAGGCTACTCCATAAAGCACCAGGCACTTTCCCAACTTTGTCTGTTCTAACTATCTCTTTACTTCACATTCTCCCTCTGAGCTTAGCGTCATTAATTACTATCATATCCATTTTATCATGGGGCAGAACGAGCTTGAGAGAAACGAAGTAAAATCTCATATCTAGTAAATGATAGAAATGGGGTCGTAGATTTCCCGTCGTGGCACAGTGGTTAACGAATCCGACTAGGAACCGTGAGGTTGCGGGTTCGATCCCTGGCCTTGCTCAGTGGGTTAAGGATCCAGCATCGCCGTGAGCTATGGTGAAGGTTGCAGACGCGGCTCGGATCCCGCGTGGCTGTGGCTGTGGCGAAGGCCGGCGGCTACAGCTCCTGTTAGACCCCTAGCCTGGGAACCTCCACATGCCACGGGTGCGGCCCTAGATAAGGCAAAAAGACAGAAAAAAAAGAAATAAAAAGAAATAGGGCCGTAACCTGGTCCTTTTGAATCCAAATATTGCCCCATCACTTTACTTCCTTCGGTTGTACAGGATGATTTTCTGAGGAAGGGATGGCTTTTCTCAGTCTGTCTGTCACTAAGCACGTGCAGACGAGCCCTGCAGCTTAACTGCAGAGCCATGTTTCCCAAAACCTTTACTTACTTAGCGCAAACAAGGGAGAATCAAATTGGGCTTCTGATATATATATATTTTTTCTTTTTATGGCCACACCCACTGCAGAATACAGAAGTTCCCAGACTAGACACTGACGTGGAGCTGCACCTGCCAGCCTGCACCACAGCCACAGCAACGCTGGATCTCAGCAGAATCTGTGGTCTGCCCCACAGCTTGCGGCAACACCGGATCTTTAACCCACTGAGCGAGGCCAGGAATCGCACCTGCATCCTCGCAGAGACTCTGTTAAGCCCTTAACCCACTGCATCTCAATGGGAACTCCTCCAGCTTCCATTTTTAATCCCTTTGGTGTGATGGAAGGGAGATGGGCCACTCAATGAAGTTGAGGGATACAGGCTGGCACTGTGATCTCCATCGCCAGGCTCAAAAGGTCCCAAACTCCTGGGATTACTCTGAGCTGCCAGTTGCCTCCCACCGCCACCGCAGCACATAACACAGCAATGCGGCTGCGCCGTTTTCAAGAGGACTTCGTATCCATCATCTCAACCCAACTTCAAACACCATCCTCAGAAAAATTAAGTTGTGGGAAACCTTGCGTCTACCCTCCACTTTGTGGGCTGGAACAAGAAGAGTCAGAATATAAGCCTGTTCCTGGTTAATTGCAGTTAATAAATGCATGATTCCAGTCTGATTGCCCAGAGGAACCAGACTATGTCTCAGGCTCGTTTTAACCAGTGAGGACCTGAGCAGAATTCCGTGGGATGATGGTTATCTGTGAAAGTCTCCCACATCATGGATTCAGAGGGTCTTTTCTTTTTTTGTGTCTTTTTTGCCTTATCTAGGGCCGCACCCGCGGCATATGGAGGTTCCCAGGCTAGGGGTCTAACAGGAGCTGTAACCGCCGGCCTTCGTCACAGCCACAGCCATAGCCACACGGGATCCGAGCTGCGTCTGCGACCTACACCACAGCTCACGGCAACGCCGGATCCTTAACCCGCTGAGCAAGGCCAGGGATCGAACCCGCAACCTCACGGTTCTTAGTCGGATTCGTTAACCACTGAGCCACAACGGGAACTCCCAGAGGGTCTTTTGGAACTGAACTCCAAATGTGTGCTTTTCTGCTTCAACTCCCGCTCCCTGCCCCTGTTCTTAGGGGCTGTCGACCGAGGAGCATTGTCAGATCACCTGTGATTATCTCATCTTCTGCGTCAGTCTCAAGGACGATGAACCTATACGTGTGAATATCCAGCTGGAGCTTTTCTTAAAATGTCGGGTTTTCGACCACCCGAGATCTGCCCTTTATTGGGTCTATAACCTTGCAAAGCACTTAGTCTCTGTTTCTTCCTTTCTGAATGGAGGTAATGACAAAACCTACCTCACAGAATTCTTATAAAGATGAAAGGAGGCAATCTGTGAAATTACGATGCTCATTAAAGGTAACTCCTATACTTAATTATTATTAGTTCTTACTAAATGACACTTTGGGGCAAGGATAAAGTTTACTAGGTGTTCTGATCTCACCGTGTACACAGCCGTCTATGGAACAGTGTCAGTACGTTGAGACAGAAAATTTCTTCTCAGCTTAATATCTTAAGAAAGATGGACATGCTTCCCAAAGAACCAAACTATAAAATAAAAACACAACGGAATGAACACAAAGGCGTACCGTCACCTTTAAAGACTCTGACTCAAAAAAATAAATAAATACGGAGTTCCCGTCATGGTTCAGTGGTTAACAAACCCAACTAGTATCCATGAGGATGCGGGTTCACTCCCTGGCCTCGCTCAGTGGGTTAAGGATCTGGCGTTGCCGTGAGCTGTGGTGTAGGCCGGTGGCTACAGCTCTGATTTAACCCCTAGTTTGGGAACCTCCATGTGCCGTGGGTGTGGCGCTAAAAAGACAAAAATAATAATAAGAATGAACGAATGAATTAATAAAATAAAGACTCCGACTCACAGTTAAGTGAAGACAATGAGAACTATCCATGGAAATGAAGCATTCTTATGTCAAGCAGAAGGCTTGGGATGAGGAGGGAAGGGTGCTGATGAGTCACAAAAGCAGAGTGAAGAGGCAGGCGGGTGTTAACCCTGTCCGAGTCTCAAGCCACATCACGGACTCCGTCTAGTGCCTCCTGTGTGTCTCTATCCTTCTGCTCAGTGGGAATTATTCCCATCTGCATCCAGACAGGCTTTGGTGTCTCCCACACTTAAACCCTTCCCGTCTTGACCCCACGTCCCCTGTTTGATCGCCGTACCATCTCTCTCTCCCCATGGTAAACAGAGGCTTTGAAAGCGTTGCCTACCCTTCTCCCTGACTCCAGTGCCTGCCTCCCATGGACCCTTCAACCTGGTCCGTCTGGCTCACGCTCACCCCCTTCTGCTCCACTGAGGAAGCCCTCCCTTGATGAGGCCACCAGATTCAAGAAACACCTTTTAATTCTCATCCCACCGGACTTCTCAGCGAGGGATACACGCGACGAGTGGCTCCTTTTGGAATTGGTGACACTACACTCTCACATTCTTCTGCCACTTGCCTGGCTGTGCCTTTTCAGTTCTCTGTAACCCCAGATTAGCAACTTGGTGTGAGGCGTTCCTCCGATCCCAGTCCCTCCCTCCTCTTCTCTTGCTCTACGCTCTGCTCTTAGGCAGCCTCACCTATTCCGATTGTTTTTTTCCAGTGATTCACAGATTTCTCCCGCCAGCCCAGATCTTTCCTCTATCATAAGACTCACATATCCAATTAGTATTTACACCACAATCAACAAGGTCCTAGGGTACAGCACAGAAAACTGTATACAATGTCTTATGACAAACCATAATGGAAAAGAATATTTTTAAAAGAGAGTATATATATATATATATATATATACACATATATATATAATATATACATAAAAGAGTGTATATATATATAAATACATATAAAAAGAGTATGTATATACACATATATATAATATATATAAGAGTATATATATACATATTATAAATATAATATATAAATATATTATATTATAAATATATTATATTATAAATATAATATGTATATAAATATAAATATATAAATATTTATATATACTCTTTTATATATATAAATATATATATAAGAATATGTATATAATATATATGAGCATATATATATAAAAAGAGTGTATACATATATATGTATAGTTGAATCACTTTGCTGTATAGCAGAAATTAACACAACATTGTAAGTCAACAATACTTCAATTTAAAAAAACTTAGGCATTCCCGTCGTGGCTTAGCGGTAGCGAGCCCAACTAGTATCCATGAGGATGAGGGTTCAATCCCTGGCCTCGATCAGTGGGTCAGGGATCTGGCGTTGCCGTGAGCTGTGGTGTAGGTCACAGACGTGTCTAGGATCCGGCATGGCTGTGGCTGTGTCTGTCAGCTGCAGCTCTGATTCGCCGCCTAGCCTGGGAACTTCCATATGCCACGGATATAGTCATTAAAAAAATAAAAATGAAAAATTGAGGGGAATAAAAAAGATAACCTGGAACATTAAAACTCTTGGGAGGCTTTCCACTGCAGTTAGGATAGAATCTAGAGTCCTTGCATTGGGCCTTGACCCATCTCTCTGGGCTCTTCTCAGGTCACTCTCTGTTGACTAATTATTTTCTTCAGCCACACTTCTCTTTCATTTTTCTTGGCCGCAGGGCCTTTGCATACATGTTCCCCTTGAGTGGACTGTCCTCCTTTCTCCTCATCATCCCCTCCCCCGCTGACTTCTACTCACATTCAGGTCTCAATGGGCTCTACTCAGAGAGGCCTTTCTTCTTCTTCTCCTTCCTTTCTTTCTTTCTTTCCTTTTTTTTTTTTTGGCATTTTAGGGCCACATCTGTGGCTTATGGAGGTTCCCAGGCTAAGGGTCGAAACAGAGCTACAGCTGCTGGCCTACACCACAGCCACAGCAACGTCAGATCTGAGATGCATCTGCGACCTGCACCACAGCTCAAGGCAACGCTGGATCCTTAACCCACTGAGCGAGGCCAGGGATCGAACCCGCATCTTCATGGATGCTAGTCAGTCTTGTAGCTGAGCCATGACAGGAACTCTCAGAGAGGACTTTGTTGACCTTCTAATCTAAAATAGGTTCCTTGTGGAGTTCCCGTTGCGGCTCAGCGGAAATGAACCTAACTAGTATCCATGAGGATGCCGGTTCAATCCCTGGCCTCACTCAGTGGGTTAAGGATCTCCCGTTGCTGTGAACTGTGGTGTTGGTCAAAGACATGACTTGTATATTGGCATTTCTGTGGCTGTGGCCTAGGCTGGCGAGTCAACCCCTAGCCTGTCCATATCCCGCACAGATGTCCATATCCCGCATCTGTGGCCCTAAAAAAGTAAAATAAAATAAAATAAAGTATCAAACTATTGCCCTTGGAAAGGATAAGCAAGGAGATCCTACTGTATAGCAGTGGGAACTACATCTAGTCACTTATGATGGAGCACGACAATGTGAGAAAAACAATGTATATATGCATGTGAACGGGTCACCTTGCTGTATAGCAGAAAATTGACAGAACACGGTAAAACAGCTATGATGGAAAAAAATAAAAATCATTAAAAAAATAAAATAAAATAGGTTCCTCGTGGAGTTCTCTGGTGGCTCAGAAGGTTAAGGATTCGGTGTGGTCACTGCTGGGGCTCGGGTTCAGTCCCTGGGCCTGGAATTTCCACATGCCATGGGTGTGGCCAAAAAAAGAAAACAGGTCCCTCTAATTCTCGTAACTTTTCCCTCCTATTGAATACCACTTGTAATTATACATTTCCTAATATATTTATTTGTTGCAGCAGTTTAATGTGGGTTCTCAGTTCCCAGACCAGGAATTGAACCTGGGCCACAGAGGTGAAAGCACCGAATGCTAACCACTAGACCACCAGGGGACTCCCATTTGATGAATATCTTTCATCTCTTTTGACTGAGAACTCCATGGAAGGAGAAATCACATGTCTTTCGTGTATCACTATATACTCATCCTTAGCAAAGTGTTTGGGACATTATAGGTTCTCCTAAACACTTGTTGAATAATGAATAAGTTAATATTCTTCTGACGGGCAGGTTCTACTATGAAAACAGACATCGGAACCTGATGCCAGTGAACAGGTTAAGTCATACAGCTTGTTTCAGTACCCCTGGCTGGAATTTGATAATTTTCTTTCTTTCTTTCTTTCTTTCTTTTTTTAAGTGCCGCACCCACGGCATATGGAGGTTCCCAGGCTAGGGGTCTAACAGGAGCTGTAGCCGCCGGCCTTCGCCACAGCCACAGCAACGCGGGATCCGAGCCGCGTCTGCAACCTACACCAGAGCTCACGGCAACGCCGGATCCTTAACCCACTGAGCAAGGCCAGGGATCGAACCCGCAACCTCATGGTTCCTAGTTGGATTCATTTCCGCTGCACCTAGATGGGAACTTGATAACTTTCTTTCTTTCTTTTTCTTTTCTCTCTCTCTTTTTTTTTTTTTTTTTTTTCGGTTGTGCCCACTTCATACAGAAGTTCCGGGGCCCGGGGATGGAACCCACCCCACAGCAGCAACCTGAGCCACTGCAGTGAACAGATCAGATCCTTAACTGCTAAGCCAGCAGGAAACTCCTCACTTCGAATTCAAAGATCTTCAGGCCCCATGGGGTCCAGCTGAGCTTTAACAGCAAAAATTTCTGCTTTGGTGGCTCCCTTTTAGAGCCACATGCCACTGCCCCCAAAGTGTCCGCAAGTGCTTCTTGGGTCCCCTTCTCTTCCCCACCCAACCCCTCTGCTTCTCCGGGAAGACCTGGAACCCTTCCTAGGGGTCTCTCCCCAGAGCTTTCCCAGATGGTACAGCCCTCAAGGATCCACTCAATGCTCCATGTCTTTTGTCTTCTCTGCGCTACACGCATCTCCTAGGACCCTCTTCCTTCCGAGGGATAGATCCAGACTCCAACTAGTTTGAGCACAGTGGAGGCCTGATTAGTTCTCTTGACCCTGAAAGAGCCGGGGCTGAGCCTGGGGACGGCTGGAAGCAGGGACCGCCAAGCAATCTGACTCCGGCTCTCTGCCCCGCATCTCCGCTCCCCTTCCTCTGCTGGCTACATTTTCTCATACTGCAGACAAGTTCTCCCCACGTATTTGGGGACGTGGCTGCAGCTGGTCTAGGATATCATGCCCGAGTCCCACATCCCAGGCAGGAAGGGCTTTCTCCCTGCAACTTAGAAAGATCTGAGGGAAGGGTGTCAGTTGACTAGCCACAGGCCCTGCTTGGGTAGCATCTCAGTCCCGTATGGCCAGGGGTGTGGAATCTCAGGTTTGGCGTGGTGGGGACAGGAAGAGGGAGGTGCACTACAGAAGAAGGAAGAAGAGGAGTTCCCATCGTGGCTCAGTGGTTAACGAATCCGACTAGGAACCATGAGGTTGTGGATTCGATCCCTGGCCTCGCTCAGTGGGTTAAGGATCCGGCGTTGCCGTGAGCTGTGGTGTAGGGTGCAGACGTGGCTCGGATCCCGCGTTGCTGTGGCTGTGGCGAAGGCCGGCGGCTACAGCTCCTGTTAGACCCCTAGCCTGGGAACCTCCATATGCCACGGGTGCGGCCCTAGATAAGGCAAAAAGACAAAAAAAAAAAAAGAGCATAGGCGGTTAACAGCTGAATGTCCACCGTGCTGTTTCGTGCAGAAGTAGTGAGACTGCCTGTCACGGGTTGACTTGTGTTCCCCAGAAAGTCAAAGTTGACGCCCTAAATCCCAGCACTTCAGAATGTGACCTAATGTGGAAATAAAGCCATTGCAGTTGTAATTACAGCTGACCCTGAACGACAGGGGCTGGGGCAGTGAGGAGCACAGACTCACTCAGCTGAAAATCTGCACGCAGCTTCGCAGTCTGCCCTCCACACCCTCGGTTCCGCATCTGCAGATTCAACAGCTCGTGTGGTCCTGTAGCAGTGCCAGGGGACCCATGTAGCTTGAACCCATGTGGTTTAAGGTTCAACTGCAGTTAGGACGGTGTCACACTGGGGCAGCATGAGCCATTTATCTAATATAACTGGTATCCTTATAAGAAAAATTATTCATGAATTATAAGTTTTTCATTTACTCATCATGTTAAAAGATGATGAGGGAGATTTTATTCAGGGTACCATCATGGTAGGTGTAGGGACCACTCCAAAGGAGTTTGTTTGTTTGTTTCTTTTTTGGCCACACCCTCGGCGTACGGAAGTTCCCAGGCCAGGGACTGAATCTGAGCCACAGCCATGACCCGAGCCACTGCAGAGACAATGGCAAGTGCTTAACCTGCTGCACCGCAGCAGGAACTCCAGGAGCTTTGTATTAGGAAGAAACTTGGATTTGACTTTGAACTTAACAAGGAAGAGTGAAAATTTATAGCCAGAGAGCAGGGTAGGGAGGTCACTGGAAAGAAGATTACTAAGAAGAAACAGCAGGCCTAAGGAGGGATTTTTTGCTAAACTAATGTAACAGGATTCTTGCCAAAGGCAGGCCAAGGTGATCAGACATTACCTGGGCGATGGAGGAGGATGACGAACTAAATCAGATATCAACCACGGGGCATTCTGACTAAAACCAGGTGGTACAAAGAAGGACACGGGGAATTCCCGTCGTGGCGCAGCGGTTAACGAATCTGACTAGGAACGATGAAGCTGTGGGTTCGATCCCCAGCCTTGCTCAGTGGGTTAACAATCCAGCATTGCCCTGAGCTATGGTGTAGGTCACAGGGGCAGCTTGGATCTACCCTATGGCTGTGGTGTAGGCCAGCAGCTATAGCTCTGATTCGACTCCTAGCCTGGGAACCTCCATAGGCCGAGGGTATGGCCCTAAAAAGCGAAAAAAAAAAAAAGGGACACAGAATTCCCAAAGTGAAGGTCTCATTGAGAAAAAGAGTACAGAGGTGTCTGACTAGGGTTTGATCAAGGGGAGAATCTTTTTTTTTTCTTTTAGGGCCACAGGGCAGCATATGGAAGTTCCCAGGCTAGGGGTTGAATTGGAGCTACAGCTGCCAGCATACGCCACAGCCACAGCAATCCTTAACCCATTGAGCAAGGCCAGGGATCGAACCTGCATCCTCATGGATACTACTTGGGTTTTTAACCCCCTGACCACAACAGGAACTTCAAGGGGAGAATCTTTATCAGGGAGAACACCCTGTAAAGATGGCAGTGATGTACCTACAAGCCAAGGAATGTCAAGGCTTGCTAGCTGCCACCAGATGCTAGGAAAGAGGCATGGAACAGATTCCCCTCAGTGCCCTGAGAAGGAAGCAGCCCTGCTGATGCCTTGATATCAAAATTCCAGCCTTCAGAATTGTGAAGGAATAAATTCCTGTTGCTTGAAGCCACCCAGGTTGCAGAACCTCGTTTCAGCAGCCTCAGGTCACTTATTGAATGCCTTTTGTCTCCTGGGCTCAGACTCACATATAGTTTCTCATGAGGCTTCATGACAGCTTCTGACCAGCTTTTTTTTTTTTTTTGTCTTTTTGTCCTTTTAAGGCTCATCCGCGACATGTGGAGTTTCCCAGGCTAGGGGTTGAATCAGAGCTACAGCTGTCAGCCTACACCACAGCCACGGCAATGTGGGATCCGAGCCGCATCTGCGACCTACACCACAGCTCACGGCAACGCCGGATCCTTAACCCACTGAGCAAGGCCAGGGATCGAACCCGCAACCTCATGGTTTGTAGTCAAATGCATTTCTGCTGAACCCCAATGGGAACTCCCTGACCAGCTTCTGACTGTACCTCACTCCCTGTGGGTGTTCAAAACCTGGTCCGTGCGTCTGGAAGGAGAAATCGATGCCATTACTACTGCATCTGCTCCACTCTGCCTGTTTCCCTCCCTATTCCCGGGAACCAACTTTTTGGCTAACCTAGGAACACACAGCCATGGGCCTCTCTTACCGACCAGGAAGCCTTTGATCGGATTGACTCGGTAACCGTTACGCTGGGCAGCTCCCTTTCTCATTGGAAATGAAGAATCTGGCATTCTGTCTTGTACCTTGCTGTCTCTGAGCTTTGTTAGTGAGTTTGTATCTGAGTTCTGCTAACTCGAGGTTGCTAATTAAAGATTCTGAATCAGCAAAGGTGACAGCCAAACTCCTTGGGCCTGTCTGGAGGGGCTCAGAAGGCCGGGTGGCATCTGCCTCCACGACATTACCTTGTTCCTTTCCGTTGCAATGTCTTCATGGATAAAATGGACTCTGCTCCTAGCATTCTTTCCTGCTCATGGGCCCCGCCCTGCAGTCTTAATTGAGGATTAGAACTAAATGTGGCTGTTTTTCTGCTTTATCCCTAAAAGCGGCTCTGATCTGGTCGCTAATTTATTTTTATCCTATAAAAAGTAAAATGTGGATTTCCCATCATGGCTTAGTGGTAACAAATTTGACTAGGATCCATGAGGACACGGGTTTGATCCCTGGCCTCGCTCAGTGGGTTAAGGATCCAGCCTTGCGGTGACCTATGGTGTAGGTCGCAGGTGCGGCTCAGATCCTGTGTAGCTGGTGCCTATGGCTTGGCTGGCAGCTGTAGCTCTGATTCGACCCCTAGCCTGGGAAATTCCATATGCCACATATGCTGCCCTAAAAAAAAAAAAAGTGCTCCCAACAGATTAACTCTACTGTAATTTAGTGGTCATATCAAATTCCCAAGAATATTTGTCCTTGGGCATAATTTTTTTATGCCGCTAAGTAGTTATGAGTGTGCATGGATGCTTGGCTTCCAAAAAGGTCCTTTTACAATGTGATAACCTTGTGCCATATGTTGGGCAAATATCTTGGCTGTAATTCACAGGCAACTGACACATTAATTGATCCTCTGTCATTCTCATTGTGGACACTCTGTGTTAGTGGCCTTTGTCTACTGTCGCTCTGACAGAGGGGCAGGATTAGCTCAGGGACGCTCGGAACACAGTTGACCAGGGATTTTATGCAAACAAAGCCAAACATGGAGGCAGCTTCTGCAGGCACCTGGCTGAACAAATTAAAGTTGATTGAATCTTCTATCATAACAATGACAGAAAAGGAGGTAAAATACGCTTCTCCCAATGAGTTTCTTTGCAATCATTAACCATTTAAACCTTGCTCTTCCAGGAAAGCAGCAACTTTGCAAGACACTTTCAACTGGGTCTGGCCCCCAGAGGTACTCAGAGTCACCGGACGACATTGCTTCCAAGGCAGGGCTGGCAAAGAACCCAACACTCTCTTCCCCTTGGCCTGCCCTGGCCTCTGAGTGGCCACATGGGGACGGGATCAATGCAGGAGAAACTAAGTGTGCCCAGAAGGGAAAAGACTGAAGTAACAATCGAAAGAGGACTAGGAAAATAGAGACAAAATAAGTCCACCTGCTATAGGAAAGAAGAAAACAAAGAGCACCCAGGTTTCCTAGTAAACTTGGCATAAATAATCACTCTCCCATCCCTTTTAACATTATTTATGGATCTTTCCTTTGCTATGAGTTGGCATTACCAGCGAGCATGAGGCACTCGAATGCAAAAGCACAAGGGAAAAGCCGTTTTTGCTTTGCTAAAATGAGCACACACAAGATCACACAAGCGTGCTGGGAAACAGGGAAAGTCTGCCTAAGTGTGGCTTTCACGGAGTCTCGCAGCTGTCCAAACAGAAACCCCATCAACCTGCCCTGGTGCTCCGCTCCACTGAGAATGTCCCCCAAAAGAGTCCCTTAACAAAGACAGCCAGGGCAGTTCCACACGAGTGGGGTGTAAATACACAGGGACGTAAACGTTATCTAGGAGTGAAGGAGCAACTGAGGTTAGCTTTTACCCATTACTAAACTGTGGTTGGCCAGAGGACTAGCTACTCCTCCTGGTAGATCTGGGATCTCTGTTTGCTTTCTGTGTGGGATCTGGGTGCCCACCCCAAACAGGAAGTGAGCAAGGGTCACAGGGAGTAGAATAAACAAAGCAAGTGAAACAGCAAGAGAGGTGCGGAGAAGGCAGTGTGCGTGGGAAGAATACTTATTGAACCGGCTCCGGAAAACTCTTTATTATTTCCACTTCCCAAATGATCGTTTTTTCAGCAAACTACCTACGGTTCATGGGCCTCAGTTTCCTCATCTGTAAAACCGGGGTCATAAGACCACTGTCATAGGGCTGTTGTCTGAATTAAATAAGATATATATGTAAACCCAAATCTATGAGACACGGTATGCGCTTGAAAATATGAGCTTTCCCCAGCAACTTTGTTACAGGGTAAGCCACGATCGGTCGCGGAGGGGAGGAGGGAAGGGGGGAGCAATGGAGCACGTCAGATGCTTCTGAAGTGCAGTCAAAGTTGGAGAACTGTGCGGAGTTCCCGTCGTGGCGCAGCGGTTAACAAACCCGACTAGGAACCATGAGGTTGTGGGTTCGATCCCTGGCCTCGCTCAGCAGGTTAAGGATCCGGCGTTGCCGTGAGCTGTGGTGTAGGTCGCAGACCCGGCTCGGATCCCGCGTTGCTGTGGCTGTGGCGAAGGCCAGCGGCTACAGCTCCTATTAGACTCCTAGCCTGGGAACCTCCATATGCCGCGGGTGCGGCCCTAGATAAGGCAAAAAGACAAAAAAAAAAGTTGGAGACCTGTGCTTTAACTGATTACTACCAGCCGTTCTTCTTGTAACTGATATAATCAGTGCTAGACCTCAACAGGGGCTTCTGGCAAACTTTTTCTATAAAGGGTCACATAATACAATTTTTTGTGTGTTTTAATTTCTGTCGTTGCTAAATATTTTAAGCTTTGCAGTGTAAGCACTCTCTCAGCTGCTCATCCCAGAAGAGCAGAGCGGCATCCACAGACAAGACAAAACAAATGAGACTGACAGCGTTCCAATAAATCTTTAGTTGGGGACACTGACATTTGAATTTCGTGTCATTTTCACATGTCACAAAAGTTCATTCTCCTCTGGATTTTCCCCAACTATTTGAAACTATGCAAACAATCCTTAGCTTATGCATCATTAAAACCAGATGGCAGGACTGGATTTGGCCTGTGGGCTGAGATTTGCTGACCCCTCTCCTGGACACTGGATTATTTTCTTTTTTTTTTTATTATATCATTTTATTTTTTAATGATTTTTATTATTATATCATTTTATTTTTATTATATCATTTTATTTTTTAATGATTTTTATTTTTAATGATTTTTATGGTTTATGGTGTTCTGTCAATTTTCTATCATACAGCAAGGCGACCCAGTCACACACACATATATACATTCTTTTTCTCATATTTATCCTCCATCATGCTCCATCATAAGTGACTAGATAATATAGTTCCCAGTGCTATACAGCAGGTGGATTACTTTTTTTACATTTGTTATCTCGTCTTACTAGAATAGCAACCTGATGGGCTAATGTCAAGAAGAGAACACATTTTACGGAAAAGGAAACTGACTTTGGGATTCAGCTGGGTGCCCTTAGCAAGTTTCTTAACATTTCTCTGCCTCCGCAGCTTCCTCATCTATCTTGTAAGCCTGGCAGAGAATTAAATGAGTTCAGACACATAAAGCACACACAACGGTGCCTAACACATAGTAAGCTCCTCATAAACAGTAACTGTTACTTCCTCAAGCATTAAAAACTCTTCTAGGAGTTCCTGCTGTGGCACAACAGGATCTGTGGAGTCTCTGAAGGGCCAGGACGCATGTTCAATTCCCCCACCCGGCACAGTGGGTTAAAAGGATCCAGTGTTGCCACAGCTGTGGTATAAGTCACAACTACAGCTCGGATCTGATCCCTAGCCTGAGGAACTGCATATACCACAGGGTGGCCGAAAAAGAAAAACAAAAAACGAAACTCTTCTACGTGATATGTAAAGACTGCATAGCATTTCATATAGATTTTCATGCCTGACTTCACAAAGTTTTTAAAGTTGGACTTTTAATGTATCCTTTATTTTCTTTCTTAAAAAGGAACCCATAATTGCGGTGTGGAAAAATTAAAGTGGAGACAGGAGAAAGAAAAATTGGAGTTCCTGTCGTGGCACAGCGGAAACGAATCTGACTAGTATCCACAAGGACGCAGCTTCGATCCTTGGCCTTGCTCAGTGGGTTAAAGATCCGGCGTTGCCATGAGCTGTGGTGTAGGTCGCAGATGTGGCTCGGATCTGGCATTCCTGTGGCTGTGGTGTAGGCTGGCAGCTACAGCTTTTTCGACGCCTAGCCTGGGAATCTACATATGCCACGGGTGCAGCCCTAAAAGACAAAAAAAAGAAAAAAAGAAAAAGAAAAATTGCTCAGAATGCCATTATCCAGAGATCACAACTGCTTTTATAACACGATGTATGTTTTTCTAGGTTTCCTTTTTTCGTTTTTTAGTGTTTTATTGAAATATAGTTGATTGGAGTTCCTTAGTGGCTCAGTGGGTTAAGGACCCAGCAGTGTTGTCAATGCTGTGGCTCAGATCACTGCTGTGTCACCAGACTGACCCCTGGCCCTGGCCCGGGAACTTTTACATGCCACAGGTGTGGCCAAAAAAAAGGGAAAAAAAAGAAATACAGTTAATTTACAATGTTCTGATCATTTCTGCTATGCAACAAAGTAATTCAGTCATACATATACACATATCCTTTTTTTTCTTCTTTCTTTCTTTTTTTTTTTTTTGTATTTTTAGGGCTGCACTGGCAGCATATAGAGGTTCCCAGGCTAGGGTACGTACTGGAGTTGTAGCCGCCGGCCTACACCACAGCCACAGCAATGCTGGATCCTTAACCCACTGAGTGAGGCCAGGGATTGAACCTGCGTCCTCATGGATGCTAGTCAGATTTGTTTCCACTGAGCTGCGACGGGAACTCCTTATCCTTTCTTTTACAGATTCTGTTTCCATATAGATTATCATAGAATACCGAGAAGAGTTCCCTGTGCTATATTTCCAGGTTTATTTTTATCTTTAAACAAGGCTGGGGTACACTGCGCATACTGTCTTATAACCTGAATTTTCACTTATCACGACAGGGAAGGGCCTCTTAACCTTTAAGATCCTGATCTTTGAGTCTCTGACTTCCATTATCTTAGTTTAACCTGTGCCCTCCCACTGCTCACACTTACTCCCATAAGGGAGACTGAGTTTACCATCTGGTCTTCTTGGCGTTATATTTCTCACCGTGCGACTACAGACTGGCAGCTGGTTTTGCACTCAGTCTCTCAGGAATTTAGTTACTGTTAGTGCCCACGGTGAGCCTGAGTGATTGCCTCCAAACTAGCAAACTAGCAGGTTTGGGTACATTCAGAGCTGGGAAGCTTGTGCATTCTGACCTAAATAAAGTAACACAGTCCTGTCTGAGCAACAAGTGAAACCCTGTCAGCCTCCTTCCCTGACACCTTTCTTACTTTTCCTTTTTTTTTTCTTTTTTGGCCACACCTGTGGCATGTGGAAGTTCCCGGGTCAGGAGTTGAACCCATGCCCCTGCAGTGACAACACTGGATCCTTAACCTTCTGCACCATAAGGGAACTCACTTCCCTGACATCTTTATTTTGCTTTCTTTAAGCACCTTACCAATTATACGTGTTGACTAGTATTTACGATTTTAAGTGGCAATGAGCTCTGAGTTGCTCTGGTGGAATACATCTTCACACACAGTTGCCAGAGACCAGCTAAAAATAGATGCCCCTTTGGGATACTATTTGGAGGGCCGACTTTATACAAAAATGCCAAATTACTTCTCCCACTGTTCAAATATCTTTTTACCGTTCTCCTTCCTGTTATCAGTGAAAAAGACCATGTAGACTTCAGAACTCAAATTTTGATCTGTCCTTGATTAAATCTAGGTTTGCCACACTCTGGTAAATTTTCATATTGTTGAGCAAAAGTTGAACTGTTACAATGAATTTTCTGTGGGTAAAGAAGCTTCTACAGTTGATTTAAATATCTAAAAATCTCAACATTTCATGCCCCACTCCCCTTCTGATCTCATATGAAGTCAGGCACAGGCACACACTAGACCATGAACTGGACTGACTTGCAAATTTTCGAAGTCCAGTGTTTTTTGGATCTGGAATTAGAGTCTTTACACCTGCTGCTGATGGCAGGCTGGAGGCCACATGTGAGCCACCGTGCTTGGTATGCTATCAGTAAAACAGTCACCTCCCTTTCACCTGCGGCAGGGCCGGAGCCCAGGCACAGAGACCTGAGTACAAACACGAAAACACCTTACCACCCGGGAGTCGAGGCAGGTCCAGGCACATCCTTTCCTCAGGCATTTAAGCAGCTGCTTCTACAGCGTTGCCCTGGAACAGCAGATGGAAGAGTGAGATTAAAAACCAGTAAAACAGTGGTCTCCTAACCCCTCAACCTTCTCTTACTCCATCTCTTGTAAAAAAAAAAAAAAAAAACCCTAAAGCACTTTGTCAACTAGACACTAGCGATCTTCTTTAGCTTTACCTATTTCCAAGGAAAAATTACATGGATTGTTAAAGTCATTTTAAACTACACAAGAAGCAGTCATGCACTGTCACACTGCTGGTTTATTTAATTTAATCTCAGAAGGGGACGGGGGCAGCTAATTAGCAGGCCCCATCAGCGGAGGAGGCCTAGGTGGCTGGTAACACATCCAGGGTCAAATACCATAAATGGCAGAACTCAGGTCTGAAAGCAGACCTGAGCCTTCAAGATCGGGTCCTCACAACGATCACATTACCACGTGTCTAGAGCACAGCTGAGGGGGAGAACCTTCTTTTTTTGGGGGGGTGCCCTAGTGGCAGGTAGAGGTTCCCAGACCAGGGATGGAACATGCGCCTTAGCAGCGACCCAAGCCGACAACCGAGGCAGGAACAACGCGGGATCCTTAACCCTCTCTGCCACAGAACTCCAGGGCAAAACAAAGTCTTCTGAGCAACAGAGAGCAGCCGGGAGAAAACCAGTGCAGAGGAAGCGCCCAGAGGAAAACTGCCAGGAGTGTGGGGCGGGGGAGGAGACAGAGGCTTTTTTTTTTTGGCTGCACCCCAAGGAAACAAGGATCCCACCCGGCCATAGCAGCAACTCAAGCCGCTGCAGTGACAACACTGTATCCTTAACACACTGCAGCCACAAGCGAGTTCCAGAAGCGTTTTTTTTGTTTGTTTGTTTTCTTAAAGAAAAGAAAAAAATAGGTATGGTCATATGCAAGGCCCGTCTCTCAAACATTCATTCATCCTGCTCGCTCAGGGCGCAATAGAGATGTTGGCAGATTGGCCGCAGGGGTGGAGGGCGGGGACTGGAGGAGTTGCCACCATCGTAGTGCGGCCAGCACAGGGGGGTCACTGCGGGGCCACCGGGAGGGCAGTCTCGCCAAAGGCGGGAGCCCGCAGAAGGGCGCTGTTACCTGCCCCGAGGAGCGTGCTCCGCTCCTAGAACCGCATTCAAATCTCCGGGTTAGCGTGACTTGTGGATTGAATCAGCAGAAAAAAAAAACCCGAAAGCTGCCAAATGCACTTTGGGTTCGTGTTTCGCTCGTTCCTTTTTCTTCTGCTTTTTGCGGGGGACTCCCCGCCTCATCCTGGAACAGCGCTGCAGTGGGGTTGGCGGGAGGGACTGGGTGGCTCTTCCTCCCCACCTGCCATTCACAAAACCCCACAAAAGTGAAACTGGAGGGTGTGTGTGAAAACAGTGAGGAGTGACTCCATCAGCCGCTCAAGGACAGAGAGCAAGTGGCCCAAAGGGACCGTATGTGTGCAGCCCGGCAGGTTCTCGCTTCCTGAGCCTCTTCCTGCGGCCACCGCTGTGGACACCCCGTGGGTTCAGAGGCGTGACCACAGCAGAGTAGGTTTCAGCCTTGAGAGCGGAAAATGGGACTTTCTTCGCTCCTCTTCTTTTCTGCATAAAGCCTGCAGGCTGCGGGCAGAGCTATGGACAAACCCTGAACTTGAATACTAAGGGCTGACTACTGAGCAAGACAGGTGGAAACTGGAACCCAGAAGGACCCCGGAGTTGGTGTGGAGAAGGGGCAGGGCTCCAGAGGTAGCCCTGGGTGTCTATTTCCGTGTAACCAATAAACAAAAACGGAACCACCTGAAACAGCAAACGTTTTATCAGCTCAGCTTCTTTTTCTGGGGAATCCAGGCATGGCTCAGCCGGGTGCCACCTGACCAAAGGACTTTCATGGGGTGGCAGTGGTGCTGCTGGCGGAGGTCGCCCTCTCCTTGGAAGGTTCAGCGACTGGTGAAGGACCTGGTTCTGAGCTCAGTCACATGCCTGCTGACTGGAGTCAGCTGCTCAGAGGCGGTTGCCTGGAAGCTTTCCCTCTGTCCCTTGTCACATGGCCCCATCGCAAGGCGTTCAGCAGCTGGCTTCCCCCAGAAAGGAGCCACAGTCCTTACGGAGCAAAGTGTCAATTCTGCTATCTTCAGTTCTCCGGAATCACATCAGGAAATCAGCTCACCCTCCAAGGGCATGACTACCAGGAGGCAGGGATCCTGGGTGGGGACATCTTAAAGGCTGCCTTGTCACAGCATCCAAGCTGAGACCTGGAGAGGAGCTGGCTGGGCACAAGGGAAGGCAGTGGGGTGGAGTGGCTAGCGAGGTGAGCTGCAGCTGTAATTCATGGTGGCTACGTGGTTCCGACGAGTGGAGATGTGTGCTAGAGAGACCAGCAGGGCCCAGGAGGTGTAAGGCTGTTTTGTTGTGTGGGTTTTTTGGCTACACTTGTGGCATTCGAAGTGCTGGATATGGAACCCACGCCGCAGCAGTGACAATGCAGATCCTTCTCTGCTGAGCCACCGTGGAACTCCCGTGTAAGACCGTCTAACCCAGATTTGGGAAGGTGGACTTTATCCTGAGGGATGGAGAGCTTAAAGCTGGAGGCTAACATTCAAGATCTGGCTTTAGCAAGATTACAGCGCTGTGAGGAGAACGGATTGAAGGGAGCGAGAGAGAAAGAGGGAGGCCACGGGGGGTTTTGAACTAAGGTCGTGACTGAAGAGACAGATGGAGTCTGGAGATAGAAAGAAGTTGAAATCCATTAAGTTGAATGACTGATTCCTCGCAGTCTGCTGTCTGCTTCTCTCTCTTTTTTTTTTTTTGTCTTTTTAGGGCTAAACCCGCGGCATATGGAGGTTCCCAGGCTAGGGGTCTAACAGGAGCTGTAGCTGCTGGCCTACACCACAGCCACAGCAACGCGGGATCCGAGCCGCATCTGCGACCTACACCACAGCTCACGGCAACGCTGGATCCTTAACCCACTGAGCGAGGCCAGGGATCGAATCTGCAACCTCATGGTTCCTAGTCAGATTCGTTTCCACTGCACCATGATGGGAACTCCCAGTCTGCTTCTTGAACAGACGTTCAGCAGGGTCTCTGAACCTGCCTAGAATGGTGGCTTTTTTCTTTAAAGACTGTTTTTTTATGAGCAGTTTTAGGTTTACCACAAAATTGAGAGGGAGATACAAGAGATTTTCCATACAGCCTCTGCCCCCACAGATGCTCTCCTTGCCTCTGCCTTTACTAACATTACTCACAGAATAGTATATTTTTACCAAGGATGAGCCTACATTGATACATTAAAATCACAAAGTCCCTTGTTGACCATAGGGTTCACTCTTGGTGTTGTGCCTGCTATAGGTTTTGATAAGTATATAACAGACATCCATCATTTTAACGCCATGCAGAATTCATTTCAGTGGCCTAAAAATCCTTTGTGTTCCACTTGTTCGTCCTCATCCACCAGCCCACCTCCGGCAACCACTTAGCTTTTACTGTCACCACAGTGTTGCCTTTTCCAGAATGTCCTATAGTTGGAATCATCCAGTGGAAGAAGTCTGCTTCTTTCACTCAGAGATATGCATTTCAGTTTCCTCTGTGCCTTTTCATGGCTTGATAACTCGTTTATTTTTAGTGCTGAACAATATTCCATTGTGTGGGAGTTCCCATTGTGGCTCAGGGGCAATGAACCCGACTGGTATCCATGAGCACTCGGGTTCGATCCCTGGCCTCGCTCAGCGGGTTAAGGATCCAGCACTGCTGGGAGCT
Source organism: Catagonus wagneri (assembly GCA_004024745.2). NCBI lineage: Eukaryota > Metazoa > Chordata > Mammalia > Artiodactyla > Tayassuidae > Catagonus > Catagonus wagneri. The sequence continues at coordinate 12,531,116 of PVHT021183646.1, forward strand.
GTGGTGTAGGTCGAAGTCGTGGCTCAGATCCTGTGTTGCTGTGGCTTTGGCACATGCCGGCAGGTGCAGTCCCCTAGTCTGAGAACTTCCATATGCCTCAGGTGCAGCCCTAAAAGCAATAATAAGAATAATAAGAATAATAATAGTAAATTCATTGTATGAATATACCAGTTTATTTATCCATTCATCTATTGAAGGCCATCTTGCTTGCTTCCTAAACAGTGGCTTTAAATGGATGGGTTGTTTATCCCCAGACCCTTTCTTTGAAATATAGAGGACAACCATGGCTAGGAACTTAACATTTGAGAAATAGTTTGAAGTGCTTTGTGGCCCATCCAAGATGCTCAATAGGCAGCTGAAATGTGGGCAACTGGAGAGCTGCCCAGAAAAATAGTGAGAGGTGAAGACTGGGGGCCCTAAGCACCCAGGTGCCGATGGTGGGAGTGGATAATATGGGCACCGGAGTTGTCAGGACACCCTGAGCAGCAACAGCTCTTTGAAAGACAGCACAGGAAGGAAAGCCAGTGGTCCCAAAAGAAAGCCCAAAATGCACTGCCAGAAAGGAAAACCAGGAGTGGAGGGAACCAGAAAGAACCCGAGGCAGTGAGAGTGTCAGGTAAGGACTGCAGAGCCCAGGGCGTTGAAGCCTGGGGCAGGTACGGAGGAAGGTGAAAAGGAATGTTTTCCATAAATGCAGAGCATTATTTAATATCTTAGAAGTTAAAGCTGCTATTTCCAAATTTCATTAAAGGACAAAGAAAATTGATAAGCGCTTAGACACTGGTTCCCCCAAATTGGTCTCTGTTGCAACAGCTTAAGAATCACTTGGGAGGCTTTTCAAAAATACAGTTCAAAGATATGTCCCAGCCCTATAAATAAGTCTCCCAAAAGGGAGGCAGGGACAACTGTAGTTTTGTTTTTTGTTTTTTAAAGCTACCAAGTGATTTCGAAGTGGGACAAGATTTTGAAATTACTCATTTAAACAAATCTCTAACAGAGTTCTCGTCATGGTGCAGCGGTTAATGAATCTGACTAGGAAGCATGAGGTTGCGGGTTCGATCCCTGGCCTCGCTCAGTGGGTTAAGGATCTGGCGTTGCGTGAGCTGGGGTGTAGGTTGCAGAGACGGCTCAGATCCCACGTTGCTGTGGCTGTGGCAAAGGCCGGCAGCTGTAGCTCTGTTTAGACCCCTAGTCTGGGAACCTCCATATACCACGGGTGCGGCCCTAAAAAAGCAAAATAAATTAGGAAATAAACTACTAAGAACTCCTGGTTCATATTTGGCTTAAGCCCTCTTCGAAGAATTAAAGTGGCAGAAAAACTCATAAGACTGCTGATCTATGAGCTGATGGTTAAATTTAAAACTTTCAAAGGATATTTAAAGCAATCAAGAAAATAAACTCCCCTGCAAAGTTTAAAAACAACAACAAAAACTAGAAAACACATCTTGTTTGTTTATTAGGAAGAAAATGCTCCAGTATTCGTGTGGTGCACTGGGACCTGGCACTGTCACTGCAGAGGCTTGAGTCACTGCTGTGGTTCGATCCCTAGCCCAGGAACTTCCACATACCATGCATGGACAAGGCAAAAAAAAAAAAAAGTTTTTTTTTTTAAAGAAGGAAAATGCTGATGACAGTAATTAGGATTATAAATATTTATTTATTTATTTATTGTCTTTTTAGGACCGCATCCATGGCATGTGGAGGTTCCCAGGCCAGGGGTCGAACTGAAACTACAGCTGCGAGCCTACACCACAGCCACAGCAACAGGGGATCCTTAACCCACTGAGCAGGGCCAGGGATCGAACCGGAAACTTCATGGTTCCTAGTTCGGATTCATTTCCGCTGAGCCAAGATGGGAACTACAGGATCATAAATTTAGCTGAGAGTAAATGAGAGCTGAAGCGCTGGGGACCGGTTCCAGGCTCTGATTGGGCGAGAAGTCCTCATTGTTTCACCAACCAAGAAAAGCTCCGCAGCTCATGCTGCCTCTTGGCTGGGAAAAAGCAGAAGCTTCCTTCTCCGCACTCCTAGAGCAGGCTTGCCCCGCTGCCCCGCACTTACTTACCACTTTCCTTCGCGCCTGGTAGTTTAACTTTGAGCCTCAGAAGTCCATTAAAATTACCTTGCGGGGAGTTCCCGTCATGGCGCAGCGGTTAAAGAATACCATTAGGAACCATGAAGTTGCAGGTTCGATCCCTGGCCTTGCTCAGTGGGTTAACGGTCCAGCGTCGCTGTGAGCTGTGCTACTGTAGGTCGCAGACGCGGCTCGGATCTGGCGTTGCTGTGGCTGAAGGCCGGCGGCTACAGCTCAGATTCGACCCCTAGCCTGGGAACCTCCATATGCCGCAAGAGCGTGCCTAAAAAGCAAAAAAAAGAAAAAAAAAAAAAGAAAAAAAATTCCCTTGCGGGTCCTCGGGGGACCCCTGGCCTTTGTAAGCTCCACAACCAAACAGCAGCCTTGCACGAAGCGTCGCGAGCCCCGCTTAGGGCCCCTCCAGACTGGCAGAGACCCCCAGGGATTTCCCTCCTATCTTCTGGAAACAAGTTTCAAAGCTCACCACTCACCCTTCCCCTTTCCCCAGGACTTTGAGTTGAAACCATTTCTCCCCGTTTCTACCTTTTCTTGCTGTCCTTAAGGATTTGTATACTGGTTTTTCATTTGCTGTTAGGACATTAACGTCTCATCGGGAAATGAAAATCACAAAGAGAAAGTCGTAAGTCAGAGTTCCCCTCCCTGGCTCAGGGGAAGCCTCTCTCTGGCAAGGCTCAGATGTTTACATCTTCAGGTCAAATTGCTCCTAACAACAGGTGCCTTTAGGTTTCCCCTTACTGGGCAGAATGCACCCAATTTCACTAGCTTCCTACCCCACGCAGGATTTCTCTGGGCTCTTTAGGTGGGTCCTTTAAATTAGTCCAATCTCAATCTAATTTGTCCACAAAGAGAGGCAAGTAAAATATTATTTCTCTCCTATCAAGATGGCAAAAAAATTAAAATGAAGCTTGACCATACCCAGTTTGAGCCATCTTGCTAGGAAGCTGATACATTCCTGCACCGCCGGAAGGTTCTGAATCAAGAGCTTTAAATACGTGCGTACCTTTCCCAGTAATCCCACATCTAGGAAAAGATCCTAAGGAAATAATTGAGAGGCCATCAGCCATTTATGAACAAAGAATATTCATTGCAAAGCCACAACTGAGAAAAACTGGAGAGGACCCCCCACCCCCACCCCGCCTCCCAGGCAGAGCTTAGCTCCGCAACTCCTCCTCCAGCTCAGTGACGGAATGGGGCGCATCCAGCCCCGCAGTCATCCGGGCGGCCAAGGCTTCTTAGGAACCTGCTCGGCATTAGGCACTTGGCTGGGTAAACACAACAGCTAAGTTCCCAGCCCCCGTGGAAGCTGCACTCGCTAGAATTCACGATCTCGTAAAACAGTTTGTAAGTTGTGCACATTATGCTTTTCGGGCGGAGGCCGGTCCCACGCCTGCCAAAAGCAGTTACCGATTCCGAACCTTCTCCCCTTCAGTGGCTCTCCCTGGTCCCCCTAGACCCCTTCATTCCTTTCTCCAGGGCAGATCCTGAGTCTCTCAGGTAACCGGCCAACAGCGGAAAGAACACCAACGTGGAAGTCTTCCGATTGGCTTCCAGTTCCCGGAAGTCGCCGACTTCTGGCAAATCACATCACTCCTGGGTCTGTCTCGAATCAGAATAAAGAAAGAAAGGGCTGGACCAGTCTTCTGGGTTCTCTGAGTCCAGCGGTGTTTGGCTCTGTGAAAGAACCATCCGTGTAGATGACGCTAAAGGGATGGGGAGACCGTGACCCCCTCCCCCCCCCAGGATCTGCGCCTTTCAGGCTCGGGGGAGGGGCTGGGAGCCTCGGTCCAGGGCTCTTCACCCGCCCAGCCTTTTCCTGAAAGGGTGTGGGACGATCTCAGTTTTTCCTGCTGCGGGAGACGGGAACTCAGGTCATTACGGTAGCACGGGTTTAGTGATAACCAACCGGGAGACTGAGATAAAGAAACTAGAGTTGCGCAAGTTTACAGCTGGATCTTAGAATCTACTGGGGGCTCCTCCCTCCATTTAGGACCCCCCTTCCTGCCGGCCCTCGCCCCCTGCTGCGCTCTCCTGCTCTGAAAAGGGCAGCAAAAAGAATCGGTCCTCGTCCTGTCCTCGGAAGGGGAGAGCAGTTTGCAGCTCCGAAGAGCAGTTGGACTTTGACCCGTGCAGTTAAGATCTGCCCTGAGAAATTTCCTGTGACCTGTTCAAGCTTGCTGTTCGAAGCAATGAGGCGTTTTTGACGTTAATATCGATTTCATTCGGGAGTGGAAGAGGCGGGTCGGTGTCCAGGTTCCACCAGCTCCTTGAAATGGTGCAGAAAAGTAGTTTGTGTGTGTGTTCGTGGGTGCGTTTTTTAGAGAACGTTCATAGCTTTCCTTGGATTCTCAAAGGGGCTTACAAGCTGCCCAAAGATGAAGAACTTCAGGCGACAAGTGGGTGCCACTAAGGGGGAAATGGGGTGCAAGTTCTATGGGAGCGGAAGCGGGAGAAGGAGGTATTCAGATAAGACTTCACAAAACAGCAGGGCTATGGGGCGGGGGGCGGGCAGCTCAGATTTCTTGGGCTCTTACTCTGCCAGGTTTGGTTCTCGACTAAAATCTACAAGGATTGGTTCATTCGTATACCAGCCTTTTGAGGTAAATAAGATTATTGTTTTGGCTTTGTAGAGTTATTCATGTAATAAATATTTACTATGTATCAGGCACTGTTCCCAGAGCTGGGGCTACAGCAGTTAATGAAACAGTCAAAAATGCCTCCTTTGTGGAGCTCACATTCCGTCGGGGAGATTAAGGACCAGGTTCACAGGGAGTTAAGTGATAAACAAGCGTCTTCAGCTAGTAAGCAGAGGAGGTCTGAACCCAGGTGGCATGGCACTGGATGCTGCTCTCTGTTTGTTTTATAAGAAATAGGAAATAACTTTGAACAGTTGAAACTAAAAAATTGTCTGCATCAAAAAATAACAAAAATTAAAATAAAAGTGAGAAAATATTTCTCTCATAAAGGATAGCTCAAAAATGTTTTTAGATTATAAGTCAAAAACAAAAGTGCACATGAAAAATGAATATGCAAAGATTACTAAAATAACTCAGAAGAGGAAATGCACATGATCAATAATGCTGAATACTGGCTTCCTGAATTATGATTAAAATGCTTTGTTGAGGGAGTTCCCTGGTGGTCTAGTGTTTGGGATTCAGCATCTGCACTGCTCTAGCCAACCCCCCGCCCACAAGTCTGTTTATTGCTTGCCCAGTAAGGCAGAGCTTTAACTTGACAGCTTCTTAGTAACCATCTGAGGGCAAAGGGTGGAATCTGGATATTTACTGAGGTTTTGGAGACTGGCCTTAATCAGGTTTTAACCCACTGTGTCATGGCGGGAACTCCTCAATTAGATTTTTAAGAAACCTTGAGATGTCATTGACATTCAACAAATTTCACATACTTAAGGTACGCAGTGTTAAGTTTTGACATGATTAATACACTCATGAAACTATCACTACAATTAAGGTTATAAATATATCTGTCACCTCCAAAGTTTCTTTGTGCCTCTGTCATTTTACCCCCAGCCCCTATCTCCAAGCAGCAACCGATTCTGTCACTGCAGATTATTTGCATTTTTTGTTTGACTTTATACAAATGGAATTCTATAGCATGCATTTATTTTTTTGCTTGGCTCTTTTTAGTCCGAATAATTGTTTTGAAATACATCTATGTTATATATATCAACTGTTTGCTCCTTTTCATTGCTGAGTAGTATTCCATTGTATATCACAAATTATTTACCCACTCATCTGTATAGGGCTGCACCCGAGGCATATGGAGGTTCCCGGGCTAGGGGTTGAATTGGAGCTGTAGCCACAAGCCTAATGCCACAGCCACAGCAACGCCAGATCTGAGCTTCATCTGCAAACTATACCACAGCTCACGGAAACGCCAGATCTTTAACCCACTGATCAAGGCCAGGGATCGAACCTGCGTCCTCATGGATACTAGTCAGATTCATTTCCGCTGAGCCACAATGGGAACTCCTATCCATTCATCTATTAATGCCAGTTGGGTTGATTATAGTTTTTGGCTACTACAAATAATACTGTGGTTAATATTCATGTACAAGTATTTGTGTAGACGTATGCATTTACTTCTCTTCAGTAATTAATTACCTTAAAATGACTGGATTATATGATGGGTGTATGTCAAACTTTAATTTTTTGGGGGGGTTGGGGGGGCTGCACCGGAAGCACATGGAGTTTCCCAGGCTAGGGGTTTAATCAGATCTACAGCTGCTGGCTTACGCTACAGCCACAGCAACGCAGGATCCAAGCCGCATATGCAACCTACACTGTGACTCATGGCAATATGGGATCCTTAATCCACTGAGCAAGGCCAGGGATCGAACCCACAACCTTGTGGTTCCTAGTCGGATTCATTTCCGCTGAGCCACGACAAGAACTGCACAACTGATTTTTGTATATTGACTCTATATCCTACAACCTTCACTCACTTATTAGCATGATGATACTACTAGCATTAGTATACTGATGCTCACTTACTATCAGTAACTTTTTAGTAAACTTAAGATTTTCTACATGGGAGTTCCCATCGTGGCACAGCAGACACGAATCTGACTAGTAACCTTGAGGTTGTGGGTTTAATCCCTGGCCTTGATCAGTGGGTTAAGGATCCGGCGTTGCCGTGAGCTGTGGTGTAGGTCGCAGACGTGGCTCAGATCCCGCGTTGCTGTGGCTGTGGCGAAGGCCGGCGGCTACAGCTCTAATTGGACCCCCTAGCCTGGGAACCTCCATATGCTGTGGGTGGGGCCCTAAAAAGCAAAAAAAAAAAAAAAAGTAAGATTTCTACACAGATAATCATGTCATCTGTGAATAAGGACAGTTGTACTTCTTTGTTTCCAATTTGTATACCTTCTCTTTTTCTTATCTATCACACTGAGTATAAATTACAGTACAGTGTTGAATAGAAGTGTTAAGAGTGGATATCCTTGCCTTGTTCTTCATCTTATGGGAGAAGCATTCAGTATTTCTCCAGAAACGATATTAGCTGTAGGTTTTTTGCAGAAGTTTTTCTGCATTTTCTGACCTGTGAACACAGTTTATCTGAGAAGAGGAAGTCCACTGAGCTTTTTTAAAAAATCATGAATGAATGTTAGAATTTGTCATAAAATTTTTTACCTCTATTAAGATGACCATACAGGAGTTCCCGTTGTGGCTCAGTGGTTAACAAATCCGACTAAGAACCATGAGGTTGCGGGTTCGATCCCTGGTCTCGCTCAGTGGGTTAAGGATCCGGTGTTGCTGTGAGCTGTGGTGTAGGTCGCAGACGCGGCTCAGATCCCGCGTTGCGTGGTTGTGGCGAAGACCGGCGGCTACAGCTCCTGTTAGACCCCTAGCCTGGGAACCTCCATATGCCGCGGGTACGGCTCTAGATAAAAGGCAAAAAGACAAAAAAAAAGATGACCATACAACTTGCTTTTATTTTTTTAGTCTGTGGGTGTGGTGAATTATTGATTGAATGTTAAACCAACCTTGCTCTCCTTGATAGATTCCGCCCTTCCTTCAATTAGTCATGACATATCATTTTTATCCCTGGATTTGAACTAATAACATTTTGTTAAGTGTTTTTATATCTACATTCATGAGAGTTGTTGGTTTGTATTTTTTAAAATTTTTTTAAAATTTATGAATTGAACATTTTATTTCATTGAAGTATATTTGATTTACAATGTTGTGTTAATAGTCTTTTATTTTTTTGTCCGGTGTGAGTATGAGGGTAATGCTGGCTCATGGGATGAGGTGGTAGGTAGTACCTTGTTGTGGACTGAACTGTGTCCTCTCAAAATTCACATACTGAAGTCCTAACCCACAATACCTCAGAATGTGACTGTACTTGGAGATAAGATCGTCAAAGAGTTAGTTAAAACGAGGTCCTTAGAGTTGGCCCTAATCCAGTATGACTGGTATTCTTGTAAGAAGAGGAAATTAGGACTCAGGCATGCACTGAGAGAAGACCCTGTGAAGACAGAGAGAAGATGATTATCTATAAGACAAGGAGCGAAGCCTCTAAGAAACCACTTCTGCTAGGCTTCTAACCTCCAGAATCATGAGAAAATGTACTTCCGTTGTTTAAGCCAACAGTCTGTGGGACTTTGCTCCCAAGATGTCACCGATCCCGCTGCACAGTGGGAACTCTGTGGTACATTGCCACAGCAGTCCTAGCACACTAACATAGTTTCTTCATCCACTTTCTGGTGAGTTGAATATAGAATTTTTACTATTTCTTCCTTAAATTTTTGATAGAATTCACAGGTGGGCCTATCTGGGCTTACAGTTTTTTTCGGGAGAAGGTTAACTATTGAATAACAAATTCAGTTTCTTTAATAGGCTATTCAGGTTACCTGTTTCTTCTTAAGTGAATTTTGATAATGTTTTATCTATTTCATCTAAGCTTTTTGTCATGAATTTGTTGACAAAAAGATGTTTATAATATTCCCGTGCTATCCTTTGAATATATATAGAATCTGTATCTATGTCACTTCTCTCATTCCTCATATGGCAATTTGTGTCTTTTTTTCTTATCAATCTGGCTAAAGGTTTATCAATTTTATTGATTTCTCAAAGTACCACCTTCTGATTTCACTGATTTTTTGCTGTTGTTGTTTTCTACTTCATTGATGTCTGCTCTAATCTTTATTATTTCTGTTATTACTCTTAGGAGTTCCCATTATGGCTCAGTGGGTGAAGCACCTGACATTGTCTCCTTGAGGATGTGGGTCCGTCCCCGGCCTCGCTCAGTGGGTTGAGGGTCCAGCATTGTGGCAAGCTGAGGCATAGGTCACAGATGTGGCTCTTATCTGGTGTTGCTCTGACTGTGGCTTAGGCTCGGCTGCAGCTCCGATTAGACCCCTACCTAACCAGGTACTTCCATATGCTACAGATGCTCTGTAAAAAGAAAAAAAAATTATTAATTTTATTGATTTCTCAAAGAACTTTCTGATTTCATTTTTTTTCTGCTTTCTATTTCATTGGTTTCTGATCTAATCTTTATTATTTCTATTAATTGTTTCTTTTTTTTCTTTTTTTTTTTTGTCTTTCTAGGGCCGCACCTGCAGCATATGGAGGTTCCCAGGCAAGGGGTCTAACAGGAGCTGTAGCCGCCGGCCTTCGCCACAGCCACAGCAACGCGGGATCCGAGCCGCGTCTGCAACCTACACCACAGCTCACGGCAACGCCAGATCCTTAACCCACTGAGCAAGGCCAGGGATCGAACCTTCAACCTCATGGTTCCTAGTAGGATTCGTTTCTGCTGTCACAATAAGAACTCCTAATATTAAGTTTCTAAAGGTAGAAGCATAGGTTATTGATTTGAGATATTTTTCTAATATAAGTGTTTAGTACTCTTTAAGAGTTCTCTTGGGAGTTCCCATCATGGCTCAGTGGTTAATGAACCCAACTAGGATCGATGGGGACTCGTGTTCGATCCCTGGTCTCGATCAGTGAGTTAAGGATCCAGTGTTGCCATGAGCTGTGGTGTAGGTTGCAGACGCGGCTCGGATCCCGCGTTGCTGTGGCTGTGGCGAAGGCCGGCGGCTGCAGCTCCTGTTAGACCCCTAGCCTGGGAACCTCCATGTGCCGCGGCTGCGGCCCTAGATAAGGCAGAAAGACAAAAAAAAAAAAGACCCACCATATACGGGTAGCTGAAAGATAGACTGTAGGTAATGTTACACTGGAGCACGGAGAGCATCTGGCCCATATTCTGGCTCTGATAGGAGTGATTTATTATTAGGTTTTGCCGCCCAGAGACTAATTGCTCCATCTAGGTTACAGCATCTATTTTAATCAAAGTATAGCACATATGAGGATAAAGAGCCAAAAGAATTCTTAAAAATATTAGGTTCAAGATGTGTCTCGGGGACACACCATCTTCCCAGCCTTTTGGCTTTCTGAATAAAGTTGCCTTTTCTGGCCCAACCCCCCCCCACCAAAAAAAAGTTAGGTTGAATCGTATGGAGTTACTGACATTTGCCTTTGACCTATAAAAATGGTAATTTCACAAAGCAAGAATGTTTGTTCATTATGGTATTGTTCAGAATAGTGAGACACTGGGAGTAATCTAAATGTCAAACAATAAATCATGCCACATCCTTACTGTGGATTTAGAATTAAAGTTTTGAGAGATTATCTAATAACT
>PVHT021183646.1:12550338-12560912 GCA_004024745.2 Catagonus wagneri
CTTTTTATCTATTATATGTATTACTTTTCTGTCATGTTTATTGTCTGACTCCTCCACTAGAATGTAAATTCCATGAGAGCAGCAATTTGCTGTGTGTGTGTGTTTAAACTCCTGTATGCCTATGTATGCATGTACATGTGTATGAGATCATGGGTAATCAATGAATCTTTCATTTTTACTATGGATTATCATTTTTTAGTCAAAAATTTTTATGCTGTTGAGTGTCTTGTTTAAGAAACACAACCCTGGAGTTCCCACCGTGGTGCAGCAGAAATGAATCTAGGAACCATGAGGTTGCGGGTTTGACCCCTGGCATCGCTCAGTGGGTTAACGATCCGGTGTTGCTGTGAGCTGTGGTGTAGGTCGCAGATGTGGCTCGGATCTGGCATTTCAGTGGCTCTGGCACAGGCCAGCAGCAACAGCTCCGATTAGACCCCTAGCCTGGGAACCTCCATATGCCATGGGTGCGGCCCTAAAAAGACAAAAAAAAAAAAAAAAAAAAAAACCACGACCCTTTCTCAAGTTCATAAACACATTATATATTTTCTCCTAAAATTTTTGTTTTGCCTTTTATTTTTTAATTATTTATTTTTTTGCTTTTTGGGCCACACCTGTGGCAAATGGAGGGTACCAGGCTAGGGGTATAATGGGAGCTACAGCCACGCAGGATCCAAGTGGCGTCTGCGAACTACGCCACAGCTCATGGCAACACCGGATCCTTAACCCACTGAGTGAGGCCAGGGATCAAACCTGCAACCTCATCGTTCCTAGTTGGATTCGTTAACCACTGCGCCACGACGGGAACTCCCTGTTTTACTTTTTACATTGAGGTTGTTAGGACAGGAATTAATTGATTTTCCTGTATGGTGTGAGGTAGGGCTCAAATTTTTTTTGTTTGTTTGCTTTTTAGGGCCGCACCCGCAGCATGTGGAGGTTCCCAGGCTAGGGGTCTAACAGGAGCTGTAGCCGCCGGCCTTCGCCACAGCCACAGCAACGCGGGATCCGAGCCGCGTCTGCGACCTACACCACAGCTCACGGCAATGCTGAATCCTTAACCCACTAAGCGAGGCCAGGGATCGAACCTGCAACCTCATGGTGTCCAGTCGGATTCATTAACTGCTGCGCCATGACGGGAACTCCCAATTTTTTTTTAACCCCTTCTGGATAACCAGTTGCCCAGCAGCATTTCTACTGCATAATGGTTTTAGGTAGTTTTCCCTCTTACAATGTTTTTATTGCTCTACTTTCTGAAGTCACTTGCCCTGTGAACTACTCAGTATTAACGATTCTGTAATAATGAAGCAAAACAAAGTATCAACCCCACAGTTTTATTTGTAAAGAACAAAGCATGAAAAGTCATATTTAAATGTACTCCAAAACCTGAAAAACCCACATCAGTTTCTCTGATAACATATGTTAAAGTGCTTGATATCACAATACTCTTTAAATTTTAATTATGTTCAGATGAGAAATAAAAAATCCAGTTTTGATGCATTCTGTTACCACCAAGAAAAACAATATAATTTAAATGCAGAGATGCTCATTAAAAAAAAAAAAGGATACACAGGGTACATTTATACATGGTTCAAGTGTAACACAGAGGACTTTTTCTGTATGTGTGACACCCTCATTTGATTGACAATGGGAACTCTTACTGTACCTCTCTACTGTTACCAAGATCTGTCCGGTGTTTGGAATAAAGCCTGGAGCCACACACGAAAACATTTAGGAAACTAGTCAGGCATGATTCTCTTCCACCCAAGGATCCCTGAATTCCTTCCAATGAAGAGACATTTTTTTGGTTGATTTTTTTTTCCACTCTGGTATTAAATGCTCAATGTGATATATTTTTGGAGCCGATCTTTATTTTGTTCTTGAGAAGATGCTCAGGTCTGCTAAGATCTGAAAGGATGAGGGTCTCCTTGGATTATTCTGATCACACTCCATCGGCATCCTCTTCAGGAAGCTTGGAAATCACTTTGATTCAAGAGATTTATAAAGTGTTTTAATAGGAATAAGAGACCTTGTAGTTTATTGTTTGTTTCTGTCTCCTTTTTTTTTTTTGTGAAAGGGCAAGGTAACAGACACTTATATAAGAAACACAGACTTCAAGTGTAGTGGATGACCTGGGAATAGGATTCACTTAATAAAAGTAGAGAAGCTCTCCAGACTCCATTCTCAATCAATGAAGGTGTGTTAATACTGAAATATAAATACCTAAGGTTCAGACTGTCCTTTCGGATGGTGGAAAGGATAACCAGGTTCTGTAAACCTGATGGAGAAAATACTCACAGTTCTCAAAATGAAAAATCTACTGAAAAATGATCATTCTTAGCAGAAAGAAGCTATTTCACTATTAAGAGCTACACTCCCAATGCTGTCGAATAAATACTTCCCTGGGGAATCCGAGGTCCTTGCTTGTTGCCTCACATTTCAAAATATCTCAGAGGTGTCAACATTCACTACACACAAACTGTTATGTGTAGTCTCTACCCTCTTTTACCTACATTTACATAATACAACGGCGCTTTATTGCCAAAGAAGGAAATAGCCATTAGGGATATCCCCCGTATCATTCATACAGTGTGACAGAAGTTCATTTAAACAATTTCTTTAAAAGCCATGTGGAAGTAAATACCACAGGGTTACAAAAGGTACAAAAACCTGGGAAATATTTCAAATAAATTTTAGAGGGGAGTTCCCGTCGTGGCACAGTGGTTAACGAATCTGACTAGGAACCATGAGGTTGCGGGTTCGATCCCTGGCCTCGCTCAGTGGGTTAAGGATCCGGCGTTGCCGTGAGCTGTGGTGTAGGTCGCAGACGCGGCTCGGATCCCGCGTCGCTGTGGCTGTGGCGAAGGCCGGCGGCTACAGCTCCTGTTAGACCCCTAGCCTGGGAACCTCCATATGCCGCGGGCGCGGCTCTAAAAAGAAAAAAAAAATGTTTTTAGAGGGAAATCACAAACTTTTGCTAGCTTTAGGTTTCTCCTATCAGATTCTTGAACCCGGCGGGGGAGAGGGTGAGGAAAGCTGGGAGGCCTTACTTTTGTTTTCAGTAGTTTCTCTCCATTCCTTGATGCTTCTCCACACTGAGCCTCAGTCTTTCTTAAGGCGCTAGCGAGTCCCCAGGCAGGGCAGGGCACAGCTTTAGGGTCTCACACACAATACCGACATGAGTGTAATGCCACTGCGTCATGGAGGTTGGGATTAGGGGTTTCTGGACATTTGAAAAACACTTAGAAATGTTTCAGGAGGTAATATTTTTGGCGATTTAGTTTTAAAGAAATGTCTTCTTAAGCTACGATTATGTGAAAACACTGATTTGGATCCCAGACATTACTTTTAATGTATTTTGGGGGAAAAATTACGACATTGACTTTTATGTATTTTGAGGTGTGATGATAAAGCGATTACATTAATTTAAAAAGTGAACATAGCAGAAAGTATACTTCTGAATAACTTTCAAAAGTCAGCTCAGAAGGCTGTGTACATTTACTCTAAGGACTCTGCTACTATCCTACTCAAAATATTTTGATATTGGTTCAGAGATCTATCAGCCACATAAGAATCGTCTTACTTCTTTAGAACTGCGTGACCCCCAAACTCTGCTTAAATGGTTCTTACAGTCATCAACTCGGAACGTAAGGACTTCTTGCTGTTTCCAAATATGAAATTTCTTCTGTAAGGCCAACATTTACCGTCACTGGCAACGTTCAAAAGAAGGAGCTCTAAGTCACTCAGGCAGCTCTCGAGGAGGTCCCAGGTGTTTGGAACACTGGCTCTGTCACTGGCTTACGTTTCAGCATAAGGACTCCCAAGGTGACCACTTTAAAGGACCTGGCATCTGGACGATGTGTCTGCTCCGGTGCGATTCATTCTTTTGAAATTAGTCATTTCACTACTATGGTCAGATGAGAGTAAGACTTTGGGTATAACGCTTTGGGTGGCCTATTAACTCTTTTAAAGTAATGGTTTTACTCACAGGCTCCCCAATCCAATTTTCCTCCTGGTTTTCACAACAGGTGTGATTCTCTATAACTTGAGGACAACCTGTTAAAATGAATATGAATCCTTGTAGACGGTTATTATAAATCAATATTCATCCTTATGTCCTACCTGCATAGTGGATGAATAAAGACCCAAAGGTAGAAAGACTGTTAATGAGAATGCCTTTGGGGTCTGTGTCATTGCAGCCTGGTGTAAGAAAAAAAAAAAAAAGAACTCTAGACCCTGTGTTGTCACTGACCGAGAGTGAGGGTAGTTCTTTAATCTCTCTGATCCTTAAGCGTTGCCATCGGTAAATGAGAGCGCTGGACTACGTGACTCAAGTCTAGCTCGCTAATCTAAGTCATCCCTCTGTTGGCCCTGAGTGTGTCAGAGGCATGGCCTTTGGAAAAGGTAACAAGAAAAAACCCTGGGTCGGATCATTCCACGGTTTCTCCTCATTGAAACAGGAAGAGCCTGCTGCTACAGGTTCTGGAGGTCTCCGGTGACAGGCCTGCCGCGCGCGCGGAGCACCCACACCAGCGGAGACACACTTTAGCTGCGGGCCAACAAATTTCTGGTCTGCCCAGACCACCCAGAACCATTTTCTTGAACCCGTTCCGTGGGTTTCTAAATGCTCCCTTCCACTGCCCTCCTCTCCTCAAGCACTTAGTCACAGGTGGAGAGAGGCTGGGCCTTGGCACGTTTCATTACTTTCTTTCTGCAGGAAATAAAGAGAAACAACACTGTCGGCGAAAGCCCAGGACCCTCAGATGACACGGTCCTGCGAGGCCGTGGCTGTGTTTCTCAGCCACAACGGGGAATAAAATCCAGAGCTGTGCCGAGGCAATGTCGCTGCTAACAGTGTGCTGAGGCCTAATTAGACTTACAGGACCAAACGTAACACAAGGACTTAAGGTAAAGGTAACGAGCTAACATCACATTCATGTATGTTTCTTAGAAAACACCAAACTGGAAGAGTTACAACGTTTGGTCTTGAAAAACCGTGGCCTCCTGTTTTTGCTTCCACTTTGCCGGCCTAGGGCGAGCGGGCCCGCGCCTCCTCCGGCCAGGCGTTCACACTTACTGTCCCTGCTTACAAAGGAAGCGCGCCGCTCGCCCGGTAACAGCCAGAAAGGGTTCATTCTTTCTCTGTTCCCTGGTTATTTGCATTATCATGGTCAACAAATACTTTCACAAAAACATTCCAAGCCGCACAGAGCCCTCCTCCTTCTTAGACATTCTTTCCTTCTCCTGATGGGGGGATGGGTGCGGGGGCGGGTGGGGGGTGACTGGGACCCACGAGGTGCGGGACCACGCCCGGGTTGAGGCGGCCAAAGTCAAAGCACAGAATCAAACCGCTGTGTGCAGTTCTTACGTCTACGAGGCCAACGCTCTGAAATTCACGTCTCCCCCAAAGTACCTCAAATAACACGAATGAAAATGCCAAGAATGAAGTGAGTCTAGGCTAATCTTCCCAAAGTGTAAAGAGGTTATAATCCCACAATTTAAAATACTTCTCAGGGCTTTGTGTGTTCTCTTTCCAGTTCAGCCAAGCTCCCGGGGGTTCCAGTATTCAAAATATTTGAATTATATCTTCATCTTGTGCTGATGGAAAGATTTTTCCAAAACACTGGGAAAGCGACGCGATTCAAATGTATGAAAAGCCTTTGAAACTTAAAAGACACAAGCGAGGACTCCTGGCCCATACAGCAGGTGAGCTGTTTACATTCACAAGACAAAGGACGGGAACTGGGGTGGATGGCCAGGTCGTAACAACGCATTCTGGGCGATGCTGGGAGGGAAAAAAAGAGCCCCACCGGCTTGTACCGTATTTACAGGTTTACTGGCTTCTTCCTGACTAGCACCACTCCCCCCTCCCACCAATACTTTTAAACTACTCATTTTAAATCACAGGAATTTTCAATCTAAGAAAAGTATCTTATTAGAGTCATATAATTTCTTAAAGAAGAGAGCGTATTTACACACATCTAACACATGAAAATACTCTATTTGATACTAAATTCCAGGTTCAAATGAACTACAATACAGCATCTCACCTTGTCTGTAGCGCGAGGATTGTTCAAATTGGGGGATACGGTGTGCTGCCCCCCCCAGTGACTCCCTACCTCGTCAGACAAGTCCGCGTCCCTCCCCACTGCTGGGGGAAGGTTCAGGAACAAGGGGTCTGGACTGAGAGTTTCTAGCTACTTGGGTTACACATCCACTCCTTTGATGAGTGATCCTTCTAAGACTATGGTGAAGTCCTGAATGGTTTGCAAAATGCGGATGAGGGAGTTGACGGTCATGCGGTCTCGCAGCAGGGCGCTCTCCTCGTACATTCGGGTGATCGCAGGACACTCGGCCAACAGCGGAATCCACTGCGGGAGCAGGCGATCCCTAGGGACGCAAACAGAAACAGGTCCTGAGCGCAGCGGCCCTCACTGCACAACACGGTACGCAGCGCTTTCCGTGGGAAGGTGTGGGGCTGGCTGGGGCAAAATCTAGCCCAAGTCCTGGAGGTCACCGGAGAGGAAACCAAAGTCCAGTAAGCTGGGTAATTACTGGTTAAGAAGATACAGGAATGAGAGTGTAAGCTCACGGCACACCCATCAGATTTTTAAAAGTGGGTCTGCACAAGTTGGCCGTGCGGACTTCACACACGTTAAAGAAATTCCCTATTCTGATAATATCACTTTTTAAGAAGGGCCAGAATGGGAGTTCCTTCGTGGCTCAATGGTTAACAAATCCGACTAAGAACTATGAGGTTGCGGGTTCGATCCCTGGCCTTGCTCAGTGGGTTAAGGATCGGGCGTTGCCGTGAGCTGTGGTGTAGGTTGCAGACGCGGCTCGGATCCCGCGTTGCTGTGGCGAAGGCCGGCGGCTACAGCTCCTGTTAGACCCCTAGCCTGGGAACCTCCATATGCTGCGGGTGCGGCCCTAGATAAGGCAAAAAGACAAAAAAATAAATAAATAATAAAATTGATGGATTGGAGTTCCCATTGCGGCTCAGTGGTAACAAACACAACTAGTAACCATGAGGATGCGGTTTCAATCCCTGGCCTGGCTCAGTGGGTTAAAGATCTGGCATTGCCAGGAGCTGTGGCGTAGGTCGTAGATGCAGCTCAGATTTGATCCCTAGCTTGGGAACTTCCATATGCCACACCTGTGGCCCTAAAAAGCAAAATAAAATAAAATAAAATAAAAATTAATGGATTGTACGGCTCTTATGTGTCATTTTTAAAAAAGTGGTAGTAAATTGTCTTAAAGAGCAGACTTTATATAGTCTGCAGACTTTATATAGTTAAGAATCCCATGTTATTAAATTTAAAGCAATACGGTAGCATAAACACACTATACACACTCTAAACAGTAACTATACATGCGCGTACGTGCTGGTGTGTCTAATTGTCTACCTGTACCTATTACCTAGCTACCGACCTCCGGTGCCAGAACTGTGTAATGGTTCAGAGCTGTGGGTTCTGGAGAGAGACTGGGTGTGAATCTTGGTTCTGCCTCTGACCTTGGAGAAGTCTGTTAACTTATCTGCGCTTCTTCTATTTTATGTCTTCCCCTCTGTACAATGGGGGTATCAGTCACTTCCCTGTCTAGTGGTAGTGCTGAAGTGACAGGAAGGTTAAATGAGATAATGTGTGTGAAGTATTCAGTACGGTACCCAGCGCATAGCAAGCACCTAATAAACAGCAGTCCCAGAAAACTTGGAATGAAAGAAACCCCTGGGAGAGCCTTGGAAGGCTCATGATTTGGCATAATCCTTTCTAAAGTCTTGTTCAACATATGACAAAGACAGGGAAAGGCAGGAGCTCGCTTTGTACCGTGTTCCAAGGCAGACTAAAATCTGGAATTTGCCATCCTTGCCGATGTTCCTGGGTGCGGTATTAATAGCATTTACGTAGTGGCAGAAGGTTTTGCAGGATGATTTCTGAATGAGGACATCATCTTCATTGTCTAGAATCTGGTCAGTGGTTTCAAAATAAGCAACTGCTCTCTCTGGGGAAGGAAACCAGAATCACATCACAATACACATCAATACATCACATACAAAAAGATGAATCATTTAGTTTATTCTGGAAACACAAATGACGCTTCACATTAGTCATTCCCGAAATCAAAACCATTATTTTATCATTGGTTTCACAATAAATTCTAGAGTCCTATGCTTCATGGCAGAACAATATGCTTCTAAGAGTTTATTTTCTAATTTAGAGTGCTTTCCAGAAGGAATTTTTTTTTTTTGCTTTTTCAGGGCTGCACCCACAGCATATGGAGGTTCCCAGGCTAGGGGTTGAATCAGAGCTACAGCTGCCGGTCTACACCACAGCCAGAGCCACGCGGGATCTGAGCAGAGTCTGCGACCTACACCACAGCTCATGGCATCGCCGGATCCTCAACCCACTGAGCGAGGCCAGGAATAGAACTTGCAACCTCACTGTTCCTAGTTGGATTTGTTTCGGCTGAACCACAATAGGAACTCCCAGAAGGAATTCTTTAGAATATTCTTTAGAATAGAATACCATCACGAAACAGCAATTGACAGCAAAGAAAAAAAACAAACATGGACTTGTCTGCCAAAATGGGAGCTTTCTAGGAGTAAACAGCAAAGACTTGGCAGTTACTAAGGTAGTGCCCTCTGTTCTAGCTACAGAATGGCTGGCTAACATTTTGCAACAAAATTCTTAAAATGGAAATGATTCAGTTAATCTGGGGAAGAGTGATGTACAGAGTGGAAGCAGAAGCGGCAAGATTCCAGGCATTCCAAAAGAGAAAAATCCACCCCATGTGGCCTTGCTTTGTCAACTTTCCTTTCTTTGTCTAAAAACTGGATAAAATCAGCTACCTCAGGGAGTTCCCTTCGTGGCTCAGCGGTTAATGAACCCGACTAGGATCAGTGAGGTTATGGGTTCAATCCCTGGCCTCGCTCAGTGAGTTAAGAATCCGGTGTTGCCATGAGCTGTGGTGTAGGTCCCAAATGCAGCTCGGATCTGGTGTTGCTGTGGCTGTGGTGTAGGCCAGTAGCTGTAGCTCCGATTCGACCCCTAGCCGGGAACTTTCATATGCCCCAGGTGAGGCGCTAAAAAGCAAAAAAAAAAAAAAAAAAAAAAAGAACTACCATATCTAGGCCTTGTTTACAAAACACAAAATGATTAGTTACCCCCTCAAAGAACCCTGGGAATTGTAGAAGCGCTGCTTATGAAAATAAAGACTACAAAGCTTAGCAAGCGACAGCAGCACATTCCAATAAAACTTGATGTTGGAAATGTTCTATAGCTGCGAGATCCAATTCTATAGCTACTAGTAGTAGGGCTGGCGTAATTAAGGAAGTGAAGGTTAAATTTAATTTAAATTAAATCAATTTAAATAGCCACATGTGGAGAGTTCCTGTTGTGGCTCAGTGGTAATGAACCCAACTAGCATCCACGAGGATGCGGGTTCGATCCCTGGCCTTGCTCAGTGGGTTAAGGATCTGGCACTGCCGTGAGCTGTGGTGTAGGCCGCAGACGTGGCTTGGATCCCTCATTGCTGTGGCTGTGGAGCTGCAGCTCTGATTTGACCCCTAGCCTGGGAAATTCCATATGCCGCATATGTGGCCCTAAAAAGCAAAAAACTTAATTAAAGAAAATAAACAGCCACATGTGGTCATGTGGCTAAGTGGTTACCATATTGGACTGCTAAAGTAATCCTTTTTTTCTTTCTTTTTTTTTTTTTTTTGGTGGCACCACAGCATGTGCAGGTTCCTGGGCTAGGGATTGAACCCGTGCCGTAGCAGTGACCCAATCTGCTGCAGTGACAAATGCCAGATGCCTATCCTGCCGAACCACAAGGGAACTCCTAGAGTAATCCGTTTGAAATGTAAATTATATCTCGTTACTTCTTAGGTCCAAGCCCTCCAATGACTTCCCATTCCATTCAGAATAAAGACCAAAGTGCTTCCAAAGGCCTAGATGGTCCTTCCTGCACATCCCCGCTCTGGCAGTGCAAGCCCTTCCTCCCTCCCAGTAGCCCCACTCTCTCCCACACTCTGCTCCGGTCACATTCGTCTCCATGCTACTCCATAAAAGGCCAAGCGCCTCCCCTCCACCAGCCTTTGCTAGGTCACTTCTACCGGCCTGGAGTGCCCTCCTCCCAAGTGTTACTTCCTCACTTTCTTAAAGTGTTCTTTCAAATGTTACAAAGCCTATAATGGCCCTATTTAAAGGAGTCCTCCCACTTCACTTCTTTTCACCTTGCTCTATTTTTTTTTCCCCAGATCAATGATGACCTGCCAGCATATTAGATGAATTGCCTATTTGTTATGTTTTTGTATACCGTTTGTCCTCTTGCCCCCAACAGTTTATAAGTTTGTCAACTGTAGGAAAGATTTTTTTGGTCCCATCGACGGCATGTGGAAGTTCCTGGGCCAGGCATCAAACCCCAGCCACAGTAATAATCAGAGCCATGGCAGTGACAGTGCCAAGTCCTTAACCGCTAGGCCAGCAGGGAACTCCGACCATAGGAATTTTTAGGTTTTGTTTATTTTTAAAAAATTTTCACTGAAGTATAGAGTTGACTTAAAATGTAATGTTTTTTTT
>PVHT021183646.1:12575591-12601564 GCA_004024745.2 Catagonus wagneri
GCTGATGCTGCGGGTCCTTGGCTGATCCCGCAGTGAGTTCTGGGACGATTCACGGCTGAGTCGGGGATGCTGGCTGGCTCTGGCAGGAGGCGCAGCCTCAGGTAGGAGGGTTTCTTTGGTGAGACACTTCCCACAGGAGCTGACAGATGCGGGGGCGGCGGGGGGGGCGGGGGAGTCCTTCCAGCAGCACGTCTGGCTGCTGGGGCATAACCTTCATTCCTAAATAAAGATGGGGGTGGGGTGGCCACTGTCGCAGTGTCCGCCTCATTTTAAAGACATAAACTCTCACTCCATCAGTCGCCTCAGCAATTCTCCACTTAACGGCCAGCTCTCCAGACTTACCGATGGTGGTGAACACACCGGTGAAGCAGAAATAGTCCACGGCGTTGAGGGAGAGCAGATGGTAAAGAGACTGCTCTCTTTCTTCTTCACAGCGCAGAAAAGCGTAACGTTTATAGAGCTTCCTACGAAAGGGGGAGGCAAGCACAAAATAATGGTGTAGTGTATTTTTCATCGCCTTCCACTAAAAATAAATACCTCCACTTAGACAAAGCATGGGGAGAAACTTTAGAAAGAACAGTTCACAAAAACGAATGCATATAGCGTTAAAAATACATTTTTTAGTACGGCCACACTCACAGCATATGGATTGAATTCAGGCCATAGAAGTGACCTATGCCGCAGCAGCAGCACTATGCCTTAACCCACCATGCCAGGCCAGGACTGAACCTACAACTCCACAGCAATCCAAACCTTTGCAGTTGGATTCTTTTTGGCTTCTGGGGGCTGCATCCGAAGCATATGGAAGTTCCCAGGCTACGGGTCAAATCGGAGCTACAGTTGATGGCCTACGCCACAGCCACAACAACTCAGGATCTGAGCTGCATCTTTGACCTACACCACAGCTCACACCAACGCTGGATCCCCGACCCACTGAGTGAAGCCAGGGATCGAACCTGTATCCTCATGGATACTAGTCGGATTCGTTTCCACTGAGCCACGATGGGAACTCGGATTCTTAACCCTCTTTGCCACAGAGGGAACTCTAATAAATACTTTTTTAACCTACTTGGTAATTAAGAAAAAAATCTACGAATCCATTTTGTCTATCAAAGTAATAAAGATTTAAAAGTGATAGCCAGGAGTTCCCGTCGCAGCTCAGAGGAAACGAATTGGACTAGTGCCCATGAGGATGCAGGTTTGACCCTTGGCTTCGCTCAGTGGGTTAAGGATCTGGCATTGCCGTGAGCTGTGGTGCAGGTGGCAGATGCGGTTCAGATCTGGCATTGCCGTGGCTGTGGTGTAGGCTGGCAGCTACAGCTCCAATTTGACCCCTAGCCTGGGAAACTTCATATGCAACAAATGCAGCTCTTAAAAGACACACACACAAAAGTGATGACCATTGCTGATGGGGACATTGGGGGGATGGCAATCAATAATAGAACTAGAACCGACAATTTCAGGAAAGCAATTTGTTGGTCATAATTATTTTAAACCAATCATATGCTTTGACTCATTAATTTTACTTTAAGGACTCAGTCTAGGGATATAATATGAAATGTCAGCAAAGATTGACTCAAAAATGTCCACTTGAATTTTACTTGTGAAAGTAAAAATATATCATGGTATACCTGTTAAAAATTAAGTTTAGGAAGAGTTTTAACAATAACAAAACTACTACTGTCCCCCAAAATAAATTTTTATTAAGCACTTACATTTAGCATTTTTCCAAGTATTTTAGTTATTACTATATTTAATTCTTGTGACCATGTATAAGGTAAGTCTATTAACATTCTCCTTTTATAGGTGAGGAAAAGAGATACAGTGAAGTTAAGTATCCTGTCTAAAGCCATTCAGACTGTGAATAGTAAAGCCAGTATTTGGAGTTCCTGTTGTGGTATAGCAGAAATGAATCCAACTAGGAACCATGAGGTTGCGGGTTCAATCCCTGGCTTCGCTCAGTGAGTTAAGGATCTAGCGTTCCTGTGAGCTGTGGTGTAGGCTGCAGATGAGGCTTGAATCCTGCACTGCTGTGACTGTGGGGTAGGCCAGAAGCTGTAGCTCCGATTCGACCCATAGCCTGGGAACCTCTATATGCCGCAGATGTGGCCCTAAGAAGCAAAAAATAAAAATAAAAAAATGTTCATAATATTAGGCTAAAAAAAAAGATGATGCTAGAGTTTCTTTCCATTGTGGCTTCATGGGTTAAGAACCCGATAGAGGATGTGGGTTCGACATCTGCCCTTGCTCCGTGGGTTAAGGATCTGATCCGGCATTGCCTCAAGCTGCGGTGTAGGTCACAAGATGTTGCTCGGATCCAGTGTTGCTGTGGCTGTGGTAAAGGCTTACAGCTGCAGCTCTGATTTGACCTCTATCCGGGAACTTCCATATGGCACAGGTGCAGCCATAAAAAAAAAAGAAAAAGAAAGAAAGAAAGAAAGAAAAAAGTTTAAAAAGATGGTGCTGAGTTGCAAATACAGTATAATAAACTAAGAACATGCATAGAGGAAAGTACAAAAGAAAACGTGTGAGGAATTCCTGGTGGCCTAAGGTTAAGGATTTGGTGCTGTCTCTCCTTGCTCTGCAACTTCCACATGCTGTGGGTGTGGCTAAATAAAAAATAAATAAGAAATATCACAGACTGTGATGCTAAATATCTTTTTTTTTTTTTTAAAGAAAGAAAACATATGAGGTACTCTGTAGCCACCTTTATGTAGTAGGATTTTATGTTATTTTATTTTTATTGTTTTTTTGTCTTTTCAGGGCTGCACCCGCGTCGGAGGTTCCCAGGCTAGGGGTCTAACAGGAGCTGTAGCCGCCGGCCCTCGCCACAGCCACAGCAACGCGGGATCCGAGACGCATCTGTGACCTACACCACAGCTCACAGCAACGCCAGATCCTTAACCCACTGAGCAAGGCCAGGGATCGAACCCGCAACCTCATGGCTCTTGGTCGGATTCGTTTCCACTGAGCCACGACGGAAACTCCTTTAGGTAGTAGGATTTTAAATGATTATCATTTTCTTCTTTGTACTTTAGCCACAAAAGGCAAATGACTTATGGGTGGGGAAAAGGGACGGAGAGAGTTGACATTTTTAAGAGAACAAGGTCAGGTTCACAGGCTACACTTCACATCACACACTCTTTATCGAATCTTTTCTTTGGATATTAAGACTCATCCTAAAATGCTCCAGACAGTAGGTAATCTAACAGTGATACAAACAAACGCAAAGTCATAAAAAGAACTGGGTACCATGGGAGGGTTCCAACAGATGTCTGCGTTGAATTCTTTGCATACCATTGCTCTGAGAACTCAAAGTCCTCAGCCTTCAGATGAGCGCTATTGTACATAGTATCTGGATGATGCGTTTTATCCAAGGTTTCTTCATAGGGTCAAGGGGAACTACTGAAACAGTTAACAATTAATTGATATACACTGGATTGGTTTCCTGGCTCTAAACTACTGAATGTAGTAGCAAGATTCTCTGAGAAGCCCTTTACTATTGATTTTTTTTATTATTTTTTGCTACTCCAGGTTTTGCTGTGGTCTTTACAATGTAAGGTTTACAAAAATTCAGCCCATCTTTTGGATGTTACCGCCCTTCTGTGGGACCATTTAGCTTTTTATCTGATTAGAATGGCACCGTTTGGCCCTTGACTGTGAAATCTGTACCTTCCCAGATATAATCGAAAAGAGGCCAGAAACAGAGTTTCTGAAGCAAGGGCCCGTGAGAAAGGAAGGGTGCATGTGCACAGGAGTCAACTCACGCTGAAGAAGCCAACTTGTCAGCCTATGCAATTTGTTTGTAAGCACACGGGTCATAGAAACAGAAATGCCTCGAGAGGCAGTCTCTTACTTTGTGAGCAGCTGGTTTGATAGCAACTGCTTGAGATGCTGGGACAAGAGCTTCTTTTCTAGAGACAATCTTATCCACGCTCGAGCTCGGCCGACATCAGTCTTGATCTCACTCATGTTTTGGATATGCCTAAAGAACAGCAGAACAGCACAGATGTAAATCCTAAGGCTAACTCAGAACTGGAAAAGAACTGAAGAGTTACAGCACTTTGCACAGAAGAGTCCTACTTAGAGGAAGTAACAGGCAACACACAATTTATGTTGGTTAAACCTTCAAGTGTATGAAATTCATCCCCCATCAGAATTACATTACATTACAACACAAGCACAGAGGCAAAATCCTAAGATAAAAGCGTTTAACAGGGTGGCATAGCAGTTAACGAATCTGACTAGGAATCATGACGTTGCGGTTCGATCCCTGGCCTTGCTCAGTGGGTTAAGGATCTGGCGTTGCCATGAGCTGTGGTGTAGGTCGCAGACGCGGCTCGGATCCCGCGTTGCTGTGGCTGTGGCGAAGGCCGGCGGCTACAGCTCCTGTTAGACCCCTAGCCTGGGAATCTCCATATGCTGCGGGTGCGGCCCTAAAAAGTAAAAAAAAAAAAAAAAAAAAAAGAAAGAAAGAGAGAGAGAGAGAGAAAAAGAAAGTGTTTAACAGTCATTTACTCTTTCAGATGTATTACATTCTTGTTTTTAGGCTTGTAGATTCCTGTAAACTGGCATTTGGTTATTCCTGACCCCTCAGGAAAATAAAAAAAATAAAACAGGCTGAATAGTTAAGCTCTTATTCAAAATAACCGTTCTATAGTTTAATATCTCTTACAACTTTAATCCACTTTATTATTATTATTATTTTTTTGCTTTTTAGGGCCACGCCTGCAGCACATGGAGGTTCTCAGGCTAGAGGTCGAATTGGAGCTACAGCTGCCTGCCTATGCCACAGTCACAGCAAACGCCAGATCTGAGACCTATACCACAGTTCACGCCAACACCGGATCCTTAACCCACTGAGCGAGGCCACGGATTGAACCTGCAACCTCATGATTCCTAGTCGGATTCATTTCAGCTGTGCGGAAACAGGAACTCCTCACTGAATTATCTTTCAAATAGCCCTGATGACATACGGAAAATATGAAATCTTACTTTCTATGGCACTAGAAGACAAGTCGTACTGTACTAATCAATCTGAAATTCCTAAAAATTTGGAGTTCCCGTTGTGGCTCAGCGGTAACAAACCCAGTTAGTATCCGTGAGGAGGTGGGGTTGATCCCTAGCCCTGCTCAGTGGGTTAAGGATCTGGCATTGCTGTGAGCTGTGATGTAGGTGGCAGACGTGGCTAGGATCTGGCATTGCTGTGGGCTGCGGCTGTGACGTAGGCCAGCAGTTGCAGCTCTGATTCCACCCCTAGCCTGGGGACTTCCCCATGCACAGGGTGTGGCTCTAAAAAAAAGACAAGAAAATCTTAAAAATCTGACTTAAGGAATGGTGTGGCTACAAAAAATCTGTGGCCAACCGCCAAACGAACATTACATATATGTATAAATTAGTATCCCGTGTAAGAAGTTGATGCCATACTCTCAGCAGCACTGAATTTATCTTCCTGAATGATTCTCCTCCTAAGGGAAAAGAAAAGACCGAGCAAGAAGGACAAGCCTAAGGGACAGGGTAATTATAGCATCGCTACAGTGAGTCACTGAAAAGTCTTTGTCACTGTGATCCACCATCCCTTAAAAAAAAAAAAAAAAAACTGTATAGAATGAATCATCCTAGCCGTGATAAGTATTGCAACAAACCCTTTCCTCTGCTGCTTCCAAGCACTCAGAATAAGGAATACCCTCCTTGTAAAACGCAGATGTGTTCTTTTTCCTCTCGGCTTTACTGAGCTGTAACTGACACACAGCGCTACTCAAGGTGTGCGACATAATGATCTGAGCTCCATGCATCATGAAGTAATTACAAGAGGCTTAGTGAACATCTGTCATCTCACACGGATACACTGGAGAATTCTTTTCCTGGTAATAACTCTTGGTACTTCTTAACAACCTTCACTTACAACGTACAGCAGTGCTACCCTTTATCACGTTCTACGTTACATCACTAGTACTTATTTACCTTAAAACTATGACTTTTTACAATTCCCCGTCACCCTATCTCCCCCACCCTGGCCTCTAGCAGTCACAAACTGAAGCTCTTTTTCTATGAGTTTGTTTCTGAAGTATAATTGACCCATAACACAATGCTAGTTCCTGTTACACAGCATAGTGACTCAACATTTCCATACATTTCAGGACGGTCACCAGAAGCCTAGTTGTCATGTCACCATACAACGACATAGACCAAGAAAGTGCCCATGATTTCACTTTTACATGGAACCTAAAAAAAGAAAGGAAGAAAGAAAGAGGGAGAGAGAGAGAGAGAGAGAAACGAAGGAAGGAAGGAAGAAAAAACACGTGATCCAGCAAAACAGAAAAGGAGTCGTAGATACAGAAAACAAACAGGTGCTGCTCGAGGGAAGGGGACTGGGAGGGAGAGTAAGAAATGAGAGAGCTCAAGGAGTTCCCTTCGAGGCTCAGTGGTTAACGAATCCGACTAGGAACCATGGGGTTCCTATGTTCCGCATGCTCTGTGTTCCCCATATCTGTGACTGACTTATTTTGGAAGTGAAAGTAAGTACTTCTTGAGCTCTCTCTCTCTCTCTTTTTTTTTTTTGTCTTTTTGTCCTTTCATGGCCGCACCCGCGGCATATGGAGGTTCCCAGGCTATGGGTCTAACAGGAGCTGTAGCCGCCGGCCTTCGCCACAGCCACAGCAACGCGGGATCCAAGCCACGTCTGCAACCTATACCACAGCTCACGGCAACGCCGGATCCTTAACCCACTGAGCAAGGCCAGGGATCGAACCTGCAACCTCAGGGTTCCTAGTCGGATTCGTTAACCACTGAGCCACGATGGGAACTCCAAAACTGAATGATTCTTAACAGTTGCAGCAACTAAATTTGAATTCACATTCCTGAGTCCAAATCTGGTGCTTATTTCACTGTATCACCAATGAAACCCAATAATATTCCTAAATTAAAGACTTAGCCAGTTTTGGTTTGAGCCCACATTCTGAGGTCATAAAAATTTCTCAAAATATTCCTTCCAGAGCAACAAAACCATCATGACCACTTAATTTTAATGTAGAACAAAGCCAGAGGCTCACAGGCACACACGCACACATTATTTACAAAAAGATAAAGTCGGAGTTCCCTGGTGGCCCAGTGGTTAAGGATGCAGCATTGTCCCTGCTGTGGTGCAGGTTCGATCCCTTTCCCAGGAATTTCCGCATGCTGAATTTGTCATGGCCAAAAAACACAAAAAAAGTGACTAGCCATTTTACCTTAATTTATTCCCACCTTTATATATAAACTGAATGTTGATCAGACACCCTCTTCGTTTGTTTTCATAGGCATAATATGTATACTTGGATCGTAGCACTCACAGTCTCAATCGATCATGTGATGTTACACCACGCTCATGATGAATTACATTTTGTCGTTACGAATAAAAGTCTGTTTGAATGGCCAGATGATATATGCATAGCTGCTCTGGGAAGAAATTGGTAATAACGGTAATGGCATGGAAATACTCTTTTATCTGTACAGTTATCTACTGTCCCAAGCCTTTCTCTTTAGAAGAAAAGAATCATTCTACAACTGACAGTTTGGTGATACCGGTATCTATGAATGTCCTGGGGAGTTGTCCGAGGTACTATGACAAAGGGGATGGCGTGGAGATACGTCTGTCCTGGACCGTGCCAGCTGCTGAGCAGTCTGGTCTCAAGACTACTGACAACTGTGAGGACCCAGAGTCTCTAAACTGCCCATGTCTTTGCCTCAAGAGAGAAGTGGGGGAGACAGGAGGTACTGACAGAGGCATGTGCCCAACAGAGAGCGTGAACTCAGAGATTTACGCTACCTTGTTAGAAAACAAGTTTTCGTTTAATTGTCCAGACTGAGGGAAATCAAAGTTTAGAACATTCCTTGGGTGTTTCTCTTTAAGGAAAAGCATGCACATCAACTATCCAGGAAATGTTTAGGGATTACAATGAAGTACTTGCTGAGAACTTGGAAAAGGAAATAAAACTGCCCACTGAGAATTAAACATATGAATAAGAACAACAATTCAGAAAAGTCTTTTTTTTTTTGCTTTTTAGGCCCGCACCCATGGCATATGGAGGGTCCCAGGCTAGGGGTCAAATCAGAGCTACAGTTGTTGGCCTACGCCACAGCCACAGCAACACAGGATCCCAAGTCGCCTCTGTGACCTACACCACAGCTCCACAGCTCACGGTAACGCCAGATCCTTAACCCAATGAGCGAGGCCAGGGATCGAACCAACAACCGCATGGTTCCTAGCAGGATTCGTTTCTGCTGCGCTGTAATGGGAACTCCCAGAAAAGTCATCATAAAGCAGCAGAATGAAGCAGAGAAAAGGGAGAGAGAACTTTGGGCAGTGTTTCTGTGGGGCTTTCCTGAGTTGACATCAGTTCCCTTAGCATGAGGATCAGTGACCTGGAGCTGAGTGATAAGGAGGACAGCAAGCAGCTTTTGATTTTGATCCAGCTTCCAGGCAGTGCCTATCCTTACCAATGAAAGAATATCAAGTCCTCTGGTTAAGGAGATAATAGACTGGTTTCCTGTGACCACACCCTTCCCTGGACATAGATGACCAGACAAGAGTGAACGGATGACCCAAGTCCAACCTATTATTATTTCTGTCTCTCTTAGGTATTTGAAGTCTCTTGGTTAGTAGGAGTATCTTAGAGTCTGATGACATTTTGGTTTACTAACGATTTGGCTTCTGATACTATAACGCTGAAGACTCTAGCACAAGGTCTCTGAAGTCCTAGAATGAGTGCATGCCATAAGAAAGTGGGAGATCACACTCCTTAGGATGGCTACTGTCAAAAAGAACAGAGGGAGTTCCCGTTGTGGCTCAGTGGTTAACGAATCCGACTAGGAACCATGAGGTTGCGGGTTCGATCCCTGGCCTCGCTCAGTGGGTTAAGGATCCGGCGTTGCCGTGAGCTATGGTGTAGGTTGCAGACGCGGCTCGGATCCCGCGTTGCTGTGGCTGTGGCTGTGGCGAAGGCCGGCGGCCACAGCTCCTGTTAGACCCCTAGCCTGGGAACCTCCATATGCCATGGGTGCAGCCCTAGAAAAGGCAAAAAAAAAAAAAAAAAAGAACAGAGAATAACAAGTGTTGTGAGGATGTGGGGAAATTGGAATCCTTGTGCGCTACTTGTGGGAATGGAAAGTGGTGGAAAACAGTATGGTAGTTTCTCAAAAAATTAAACATAGAATTACTGTATGGTCAAGCAACTCCACTCCTGGGTACATACCCACAAGAACTTAAAGGAGGGACTCAAACTGATATTTGCACACTCACATTCACAGCAGCACTATTCACGACAGCCAAAAGGTGGAAAACAACCCAAAGGCCCATCAGTAGGTGAACGGATAAACAAAATGTGGTCTATACATACACTGGAATACTCAGCCTTAAAAAGGAAGGAAATTCTGGGAGTTCTCGTTGTGGCTCAGCAGGTTAAGAACCAGACATCATGTCTGTGAGGATGCCTGACCTCACTCAGTGGGTTAAGGATCTGGCGTTGCCACAAGCAGTGTGGCTGTGGCTGTGGCAGAGCCGCAGCTCTGATTCAACCCTTAGCCAGGGAACTTCCATGCCACAGGTGTGGCCAAAAAAAGAAAAGAAAAAAAAAGGAAGTAAATGCTGATACATGTTGTAACACGGATGAACCTCAAAAACATTATGCGAAGTGTAACCGACTAGACACAAAAGATATGATTCCACTTATGAGATACTAGGATAGTCAAATCATAGCTACAGAAAATAGAACAGTGGATACCAGGGGCTCCAGGAGCTATTTTTTAAAGGGTGCAGAGTTGGAGTTCTCTTCGTGGCTCAGTGGTTAACGAATCTGACTAAGAACCGTGAGGTTGCAGGTTTGATCCCTGGCCTTGCTCAGTGGGTTAAGAATCCAGCATTGCCGTGACCTGTGGTGTAGGTTGCAGATGCGGCTCGGATCTGGTGTTGCTGTGGCTGTGGTGAAGGCCGGCGCCTACAGCTCCTGTTAGACCCCTAGCCTGGGAACCTCCATATGCGGCGGGTGCGGCCCTAGATAAGGCAAAAAGACAATAAATAAGTAAATAAGTAAATACATAAATGGTGCAGAGTTTAGGTTAGGGATGACAGTAGCTTCTAGAGATGGATAGTGGTAATGGGGGCACTACAAAGCCAATGTACTCAATGTCACTGACTACTCATAAAAATGGTTGAAATGGTAAATTTTATTATACACACACCTATTCACTCTAACTTTTAAATAAAGTCATAGAAAAATGTTAGTGGTAGAATCTAAGTTGTGAGAATCTCTCTCTCTCTCTCTCTCTTTTTTTTTTAGGGCTGCCCCACAGCATAGGGAGGTTCCCAGGCGAGGGGTCTAACAGGAGCTGTAGCCGCCAGCCTTCGCCACAGCCACAGCAACGCAGGATCCGAGCCGCATCTGCAACCTTCACCATAGCTCACGGCAACACTGGATCCTTAACCCACTAAGCGAGGCCAGGGATCGAACCCGCAACCTCATGGTTCCTAGTTGGATTTGTTAACCACTGAACCACGATGGGAACTCCGACTTTACTAAATCTTCAACACTATAACCAATATAATTCAATAGCTATGAGGAGATATATACATATATATATGTGTGTGTGTGTGTATATATATATATACACATATATATATATATATATAAATGTTACACACACACACACACACACACACACTCTCCCTTACCCACACTCAGAGAGCTTAAAATATGGTTAAATCCTTCATTTAACAAATATTAATTGAGCACATATGTGCCAGACTCTGTTAACACTAGCAATTCAACAGTTTCACATGCCAGATGGACTCACATCTCTCATGATATTTTTAAGCAGCGTTAGAAAAACAAACAAGCAAATAAGTGCTATTATGCAAAGAATTAAAACAGGGGAATTTGAAAGAGAGTTGACTGGGTGGCTGCTGCAGACCAGGTGGTCAGGGATGGCTTCTTGGAGGAAGTGACATTTGAACTAAGATGCAATGACAAGAAAAGAGCCTAGCTCGTGGAGATTCCACGGGGATAAGACTCAGGGGAAGGCTATGAGGTGAAGGGAATAGGTGAAGAAAGACCCAGGGTGGGCACCAAGCTTGACATGCTAAAGGAAACAAAGAAGGAAGAGGGATAAAGCTGCAGTTAGACAGCGGTCAGATCGAGCAGGGTCCTGGCAGCCAGGGCAAGTGACTTGAGCTTTATTCTGGGATCACCTTATTACCGGCGGGGAGGATGAGCTACAGCAGGGCAAGTACTGAAATACGCAGACCACGATGTAAACCAAGTGAGAAATTTTAGGGGCTTGGACTAGAGAGATCACAGCTCATTGATCTAACCTTCAACAGAAGAGGTGAGCAGCAGTTGTACCCAGAATTATACCCCTAAATCATAAACTATCTACTCCTGCACAGCTATAATAACAATAGCCTTATACATTTACTTTGTACCAGACCTGGGTTTAAAATACTCACATACACAAACACACACACACACACACACACACACACACACATACGTGTGTACACACACATTAAAAAAAAATTTGACTTACAAAAATGTTGTAAAAGCAGTACACAGAGTTCATGAACACCCAGCTCCCCCTAAGGTTAACATCTTATGTAACCAAACAAACACGCACATTCGTACAAGACTATACCTGAACTACAGACTGATTTCACCAGTTTTCCACTTAGGGTCTTTTTCTGTCCCCAGGACCTCATCCAGCACCCCACACCGCACTGGGCTGTCATCTCCTCCGATCCGGGATACTTCCTCAGCCTTTCCGTGTCCTCATGAAGGTGTTCCAGTCACCCCTTTTGTAGAAGGCCCCTCAGTTTGGGTTTGTCTCGCGCTTTTCTCACGGTTATGCTGACTTCATGCGTTTACGACAGGAACACCGCAGAAGTGACGTACTCTTCTCAGGGTATCGTATCAGAGACGTGTGTCACATTACCAGCTCTATCTTATTACTATTGATGTTAACCTCGATCACTTGGTTAAAGTGGTATCTGCTGCGTTTCTCCACTGTAAACTTACTATTTCCTTCTTTTGCAACTGATCAATTCTTGGGGAAAGATACTTTGAGATTACGCAAATATCCTGGTTTCTTTCAACCACTAATTTTTCTACCTCATTTTTCTATATTTATTACCTGGAATGCTTCTATAAAAAAAGAGCTGTAAAGGCTCCAGCATTGCCAGGAGCTGTGGTGGCTCAGATCCCGCACTGCTGTGGCTGTGGTGCAGGCTGGCAGTTGTAGCTCCGACCCCTAGCCGGGAATCTCCATATACCGCAGGTGCAGCCCTAAAAAGACAAAAAAAAAAAAAAAAAAAACTGTAACGTTTTCATTTCTCTCTCTCTCTTTTTTTTTTTTTGTCTTTTTAGGGTTGCACCCAGGGCATATGGAAATTCCTAGGCTAGGGGCTGAATCAGAGCTGCAGCTTCCAGCCTATGCCACAGCCACCTCAACGCTGAATCCAAGCGGCATCTGTGACCTACACTGTGGCTCATGGCAATGCTGGATTCTTAACCCATTGAGCCACAAGGGGAATTATCTATTTAATTCTTTATTTATATAATAGGCTCTTGGATATTTATTTTATTTTATGGGTTATGCTCTAATGCCACTGTTATTTATTTTGCTACTCAAATCGTTTCATCGTTGGCCATCTGGAGCTCTTTCGGTTTGGCTCATGCGTCTCAATGACACGGTCCTGTACCTTCTGAGCACTTTCTTACTTTCTGGCCTTACCAAAGATGCACTAGGTTTATCCCCTATTTCTGCTTCTTCAGTCTCGGAATCAGTCACTTCTCTAGAGAGCCACGGTTCCTTTCACTAGAGACTGGTATTTAGAAACCAGTTATGCGGGCACTAGGTAGGCTTCCTGTCACTGAGGTATTACTACTCCTAGGCCCTCTCGGTGAAAAGAGCTTCCAACAGTGATTGTCAAGGGTAGGAAACCGGAAGAGGGGCTGAGGCACAAGGAGAAGACAAGGGGGAGACGGAACTGTTGTGTAACATGACTTTGTGTTTGTGAAAACATTCAGAACCACACACCAGGAGAAAGTGAATCTCACTGCATATACATTTAAACAAAACCCAAAACAAAACACCACCAGGAAGTGGAGGGGACCCTAAATGGAATACAAGCTAATCAATAAACCTAACACATTACAAATGAATGATAAAACCACACTGAAGGAGTTCCCATCCTGGCTCAGTGGTTAACTAACCCAACTAGCACCCATGAGGACGCGGGCTCGATCCCTGGCCTCGCCGAGTGGGTTAAGGATCCGGCGTTGCCGTGAGCTGTGGTGTAGGTCGCAGACGCGGCTCGGATCCCGCGTTGCTGTGGCTGTGGCGAAGGCCGGCGGCTACAGCTCTGATTCAACTCCTAGCCTGGGAACCTCCATATGCCGTGGGTGCGGCCCTAAAAAAGACAAAAAAAAAAAAAAAAAAAACACTAAAGGGAGTACAGAAAAAAAGAACTAAGATCTAAGTTTTGGAAAACAGTATTTTGACCAGATACTGGAAGACTAAGGATAAGGAGAACTGTAACTGTGCACAACACTGTACTTAACTAGTACCCTTGTTCCTATGGGGCAGAAATTCCAAAACTAACTTATAGGTTGAACAAGTTGAATATATTGCAGATAATGAGAGCCAGGTTTCTTCCTTTTTTTGAGGGGGGGGGGATGCTGCACCTGTAGCACGCAGAAGTTTCTGGGCCAGGGATCACACCTGTGCTACAGCTGCAACAAAGGGCATGGCAGTAACACCACCAGGTCCTTAACCCACTGAGCCACAAGGGAACTCCCAAGCCAGATTTCTTATGATTGAAGAAAAAACTATAAATAAGGGAGAAGGCTAGAATGATCCCTGTGGTACTGAACTGGAATCAAGAGATATTACTATGAATTTATGGTTTTAAAAAATTGTGTGTGTGTAAAAATATATACACATATAAATAAATCTAGAAACAGAAATAAATATAGATGTACGTGTACGCATGAGTTCACATACATACATTTATTTCCAGGCCTATTTTGAGTGCTTTACATTTATTAACTCATTGAATGTTTACACCAAAATTTTGAGG
Source organism: Catagonus wagneri (assembly GCA_004024745.2). NCBI lineage: Eukaryota > Metazoa > Chordata > Mammalia > Artiodactyla > Tayassuidae > Catagonus > Catagonus wagneri. Next base: position 12,589,702 of record PVHT021183646.1, read on the forward strand.
GAAACACTACTCTTATCCCCATTTTACAGGCGAGAAAACTGGGACTATAAGTCACTGCCCTTGGCTACAGAGCCTAGGGAGTGGCAGAGCTGAAAAAGCAACACTTACAGGCTGGTTCCACAGCCTGAGGTCTTAACCATCACGCTACACTGCCCCTTAAAAAAGTGAAGTGAGTTCATCGAAGCCGGACACCCCTCCCCACCAGAAACAACAGGAAGGAGATAAAAGTAAATAAGCCGGAAACTGAAAGGAGCAGGGTAGGCTTGCACGATGTGACCATCTCTTAATTAGGTTTCAGCAGTCTGGCCAGTAAGGTCAATGCCGCAAAGCTTTCAGGAATCATCACCTCACTGTGACGGCTACTGTGAAATCACGGCCGAACACATGTGGTTTCCATCAAGAGAACTGGCGCTCATTTTCCCCTCAGAGTTATAACTATTCATCTCATGCTGACCATCAAAAGGAATCATAAGCCACATGAGGACAACTGCATTTCATCTATCGAGGAATAAGAGCATTTAAGATATAAATACAGGAAGTGATTCAGCTAACAAAACCCAACACTTATTGAACTCCTACGATGAGCCAAGTACTTCTTGAAACTTTTAGTATAATGGACTAACTTGTTTAACTCACATGAGCCAGATAACTGTTTTTATCTCTATCAGAGAGATGGAAAAGCTGAGGCAAAGAGAAGTTACCAAAAGTGCCTAACCTAAGATCACACAGCTAGAGTGGAGCCAGGATGTGTCACTATACTATGATGCCACTAGTAAAGGTTATGCTTTTCATTTGTAAACATCTGACAAGCTAAATAAACACCAATAATTAACATTAAAGTACACCACAAAAGAAAATTTCGTGTTATAATTGTTATAACATTCAGTTTAAACCCACATATTTTAAGAGCTGATTCAGTACTGCACCCCAAAGTTTAAAAGAAAAAAGCCTCTGCTTTCCTAGTTCAATAAATCTATTTTAAGTACACTGATGTCTTTTAATGATTTCTAAAACCACTAATTGCAAGTGATAATTCTCAGGTTTACATTTGCTTCAAACTTAATCTACAGAACAGCAATTTTTCTGCTAAGTAACCAGTCATTATTTGCAGATTTTTTTTGTCTGTATCTGTGGGCAGTAGGAATTTAAGAAGATTTAAAAAAAAAAAAGAACAAAAGAAATCGTAAAATAATTTGGGGGTGCTTTAAAACTTAGTTGCATTTGCCTTTGGATTTAATGTCAGAAAGACATATAACAGTATAAAAATAAATAAGACTGTAAAAATATTTTCTTCAGAATACATTAGCAAAAAAAACAGCATAGCCACAGTTATTTGAGCAATTTAAATGAAAGCCACAAAATATTACAAAGTTATCACCACATGCTAGCACACAGAACAAATACCTCATGTCTTGGATAAGAGAGACCCTGAGTGTTGGCAACATAACTCCTGAGTCAGATTTTCTTCTTTCTGGTCCAAGGGCAACTATGTAGAAAAATATCAGCAAAGTATTAGAAAAATAACAGTAAAGACTTTGAACAAATTTTAAAGACAACAGAAAAGCTCCAATTTGTCTACCCAATGTTCCTACTTGTTAATACAGTAAACTATTTCTTTCTAGTTAATCTAGGGCTGTATTTGAAAATTTTTTTTTCTTTTTCTTTTTTCTTTTGTCTTTTCAGGGCCGCATGTGAGGTTCCCAGGCTAGGGGTCTAACAGGAGCTGTAGCCACTGGCCTTCGCCACAGCCACAGCAACGTGGGATCTGAGCCGCGTCTGCAACCTACACTACAGCTCACGGCAACGCTGGATCCTTAACCCACTGAGCAAGGCCAGGGATCGAACTCGCAACCTCATGGTTCCTAGTCGGATTCGTTAACCACTGAGCCACGATGGGAACTCCCTGAAAATTTTTAATGAATCATAAAAGCCCACTTAAAAATAAGACGACTTGTGCACATTTTCACCAGAAGGGCCAGTCATTTTCTACCTAAAGTTATCACTCTTAACAGTTCTGAATAATTACATGGAAGAATGTCTGAGAATTAACCTACTAAGGACATGAATCATCTCTGGGCTCATGAACTACAATCACACAATTCCCCTTTACCCTGAAGAAGTGTTTTAAAACGAAAACCTAAGAGTTTGGATTCTCTGCCTGCCCCCCTCCACCACCCACACCTAAAGCATATGGAAGTTCCCAGGCCAGGGATCAAATCCAAGTCACAACTGCGACCTGAACCATAGCTGTGGCAACACTGGATCCTTAACCCAGTGTGCAGGTCCAGGGATCAAACCTGTGCCATAGCAGAGCCAACTCTGGGTCCTTCACCTGCTGGACCACAACAGGCACGCCGAGTTTGGATTCTTTAGCCTGATTAGTTTCTACTTCAAAGTGCAGAATCCAAACTACAGTATGTAAATCATGCAAAGTGACTAATCTAAAGGGACAGTTAAAAGTATAATGTCCATGAGTCATTCTCTTATGAAGCCTCAATAGCTAACGTTTATAAAAGAAGGAAAGATTATTCCTTTTATAGCAATGGCTAAGCAACCAATTATTGGCTAATATATTGTAGTTGGAGTGCTCAATTTCCTTTAAATAAGATACCATGGAGTTTTGCACCCCCCCTTTTTTTTTTGTCTTTTTGCCTTTTCTAGGGCCGCAACTGCGGCATACGGAGGTTTCCAGGCTAGGGGTCTAATGAGAGCTGTAGCCGCCGGCCTATGCCACAGCCACAGCAACACGGGATCTGAGCCACGTCTGCGACCTACACCACAGCTCATGACAACGCCAGATCCTTAACCCACTGGGCGAGGCCAGGGATCGAACCCACAACCTCATGGTTACTAGTCGGATTCGTCAACCACTGAGCCACAACGGGAACTCCCTGTATCCTTTCTTTATTTCCATCTTCCCATCTGTAAATTAAAACTAAATTGCAACATCACAAGTGGCAAATACATTGATAAACTGAGAATTCAGGATGCGGGCTTTTCCTATATATTAAACTTCCTCAGTTTTTAGACCCATTCTACTTTGGGGACCACATATATGAAGGTGGCACTGAAGATAGATGGGGGACATCCTGGTGGATTAGGATGTGCATATTTTGGGCTGAGACTTGGCAGATATAAATGAGTTGTGATGGGGTTGCTAGGAAAAAGACAATGTGCCCTGAGCAATCTGAAGGCAGTCCTGTTGAGGTGATAAACTGGGCATTTGGCCTGGCAGTTTGGGGAGGGAGTTTTCAATGGGTCACTGGAAACTATGGTCGTCTTCATACCCAAGAGGTAATGGACATGAGGAAACTGTTCCAGAGACACGCAGGGAATGTGTTGTTTGTCTTTCTGTCTGAGAGGACCACCACTGAAGTGTGTTATTAATGAAAGCACACCCGCCTTTGGGGGAGAAAGTGAAATACCACAGAGAATGCCTCTACAGTCCGAATGATTAGACAGCATTAAAGATGGCCACACGACTGGTAGGACATGGGTAAGAGGAGAGTAAAATAAAAAGATCGTGAGGCAGGAGAAAGGAGCTGAGACCATGATCTGCCACTTGGCTAGGTGAGGGGAAGTCATGGCAATGGATGGAACCACTGGAGACAGAACAGGTGAGAGACTTAATAAAAGAGGAGCCTGACATTTAGAGAAGCAGCAGCATCTACACTAAGAGCATTCACAGGCCTAAGCATGTTCTGGGAACTCTATTTTGGAAACTTGTATTCTAGCCACTCTTCTCTGATCGATTTTTCCTTAACCTTATGATGTACTTTTTCACTCCATGCGATTGGTTAAAGTCTAAAGTAGCTCATCCTTTAATGCTTTTGTATCTTTCGCTTTGTTGATAGCTTATTTATCACTTTAGACTGAGAGTGGTATAGCTTAATGGTTAAGAACATGGCTTTCTTGGAGTTCCCGTTGTGGTGCAGGGGAAACGAATCCGACTAGGAACCATGAGGTTGGGGGTTCGATCCCTGGCCTTGCTCAGTGGGTTAAGGATCCGGCATTGCCGTGAGCTGTGGTGTAGGTCGCAGACGTGGCTCGGATCCGGCATTGCTGTGGCTGTGGCGAAGGCCGGCGGCTGTAGCTTTGATTTGACCCCTAGCCTGGGAACCTCCACATGCCATGGGCGTGGCCCTGAAAAAAAAAAAAATAACATGGCTTTCTTAAACCCTACAAAACCCTGCAGAGAACTTAATAGCTTGTTGACTTTGGGTCTCTGTGGTCTGCTTCCTCATCTGCAAATTGAAGACAGTCATAGTACCTACCTTATTCAAAAGATGTGACGTGTTTAAAATAATGCCTGGCATAAAGTAAGTCCTCAGAAAAAAATAAAATAAAATTTAGCTTTAATTTTGCCTCTGTGTGAAATCTTTCCCAAATATTCTCTCTCCCTTAGGCACACTGTTGGATAACTAACTCCCTCTCTCTCATGAGCTTGTAAAACTGAACCTCTATCAAAAACTTACCACAACTTAACACTTTTGTTAATCCTATTAAATTATATGCCTCCTGAGGCTTAGTCATATCCTATTCTGAGACTATCCAGGAGGCCCCTCAAAATGCTCAGCAAATACTCACTGAGGAAGATGAGATGATTATTTATGGCCAGATGGCAGAATCTTTAAATGACAAGTTAGAAATTTATAGAAATGTTAGGGAGGGGAAACAGATTCTAAAAAGAAATGATAAAAGATTCTAAAAAGAAACGGTCCCAAGTGCTTTTTAGTTAGTTAATTAGAGTGATAGTGTGATGGTGTGAGAGATATAAGGGAGATGAGCTAGAAGTGACTCCAAAGGCCAGCTGGTGGATGGACTCAGACAGTGGGAGCCAGGGAGACACAGACATATGCAGTGGACCTAATGATTGGATTAAGGGTGAGCAAGACTCAAGAGTCAAAAACAATATTAAGTATGAATATAAACTATTTTAATATATACTCTCCCATAATTATACGTGTCCTTTAAATTTTCTTTAATCTCAGTTTTGCAAATGAAGAAACCAAGGCTCAAAGAAGTCAAGAAACCGGCCCAATCATACCCATTAATTAAAAGGGGCAGAGTGTTCTGATGTCACGTCTAGTGGGCTGTTACATTAAGGATGAATTTCTGGCTTATAGTTTGACTGAGAAGAGGGTGCTGAAGCTGTTAAGTAAAATGGAGAGGAGGGAGAAAGCCCAATAGGGATTGGAGGGAGAGGTGCTAAGATAATGGATTCGTTTTAGGATGTGTTGAGGTTGAGCTCCCAGGGGGCTAAGTGTGGAAGTCTAGGAACTAGGGTTGGAGACAGAGACTTATGAAAAGTCTGCTAATGGCATAATTGGATAATAACACTGGATTAGCAGTCAATGAAAAGACACTGACAGTTCCTGCCATGGCTCAGCGGTAATGAACTCGACTAGAATCCATGAGGACATGGGTTCAATCCCTGGCCTTGCTCGGGGATTAAGGATCTGGGATAGCCATGAGCTGTGGTGTAGGTTGTACAGGCGGCTCGGATCTGGTGTTGCTGTGGCTGTGGTGTAGGCCATCAGCTGTAGCTCCAATTGGACCCTTAGCCTGGGAACCTCCATATGCTGCGGGTGCGGCCCTAAAAAGACAAAAAAAAAAAAAAAAAGCTGAGGTCCCAACCTCCAGTACCTCTACAATAAATGTCTGCTGTTTCAAGCCCGCCAGTTTGTGGTTCTGTATAATGGCAGCCCCAGGAAATTAATGCAGCACTTCATTGTAACTTTAGTGGAAAGTTTAGAAGCCTGTGAACAAAATGTAGATTAGGAGTTAAGGAGTGCTTTACTTTTTAGTTTAAAGAGTAAAATTTACTTTCTATTTATAGATCTAAAAATCTAAGAAAGTTTTCACTGAGTCTATTCTGGCCAGAAGAGAAATTTATAAACTATTTAAATGTATATTTCTATCAGTATTTATTAATCTGTAATAGGCCACTCTCTCCTTCAGTATAAAACTTCATGGATTTGATACTTAGTTACAGGAGGAGTTCCTGTCATGGCGCAGCAGAAACGAATCTGACTAGGAACTATAAGGTTGCAGGTTTGATCCCTAGCCTTGCTCAGTGGGTTAAGGATCCAGCATTGCCGCGGGCTGTGGTGTAGGTGGCAGATATGGCTCAGATATGGCGTTGCTGTGGCTGTGGCGAAGGCCGGCAGCTGTAGCTCTGATTAGACCCTTAGCCTGGGAACCTCCATATGCCATGGGTGCGGCCCTAAAAAGCAAAAAAACAAAACAGAACAAAAAAAACTTTAGTTACAGGAATTCCCTTTGTATATCTGCCTGAATCAATGCTACTATATAGTCTGTATGCAGCAGAGACTGCATATATTACTTTTATAGAACAATCTATAATCTACACACAGGTAAGTAATTAAAAGGAAACTTTTGATGAAGATATTTGAAGAGTGACCCCAAATTCTTGGATAGAGCCAGAATAACCATTTAAAAGCAGTATTTCCACTCCCTTCTGCACCCTATTTCTTCCCTCGCCAGCTGTGTTATAAATCCACTTAAAGTTTTGGAGTTCCCCGGTGGCCCAGCAGGTTAAGGATCTGTCATTGTCACTGCTGTGGCTAGGGCTGCTGCTGTGGCCTGGGTTTGATACTTGGCCCTGGAATTTTCACATGCCGCAGGCACAGCCCCCCAAAAAAAGTTTAGTGGAAACTTGTTTGAGGATGCAAGGTTTGAGAACAATACCTGTGTCTAACCTGGTCAACATTTTTTAAGGTAGAAACTTTTGGGTGATAAATCAAGAACAGTTCTCTTTCTAGAATCAACTGAGTTCTGGGATCCTTTCTCTAAAACAGGATTTCTGGAGTTCCTGCCATGGCTCAGTGAAAACGAATCTGACTGGCATCCATGAGGACACAGGTTCAATCCCTGGCCCCACTCAGTGGGTTACGGATCCGGTATTGCTGTGAGCTGTGGTGTAGGTCGCAGATGCAGCTCAGATCTGGCGTTGCTGTGGCTGTGGCGAAGGCCGGCAGCTACAGCTCTGATTCGACCCCTAGCCTGGGAACCTCCATATGCCACAGGTGCAGCCCTAAAATAAAAAATAAAAAACAAATAAATAAAATAAAATAGGACTTTTAACCACTAGGTGCAATGACTTGGTCGACATTTGGCTAGGTCAAAGTTAGGACAATTTTAAAAGACATGGAGGAAACAGATACATATTACCAAGTGAGGTCCTTAAAAAAAAAAAAGACATGTTACTAAGTGAAAGAAGCCAATCCGCAAAGGCCTCATACTATCTGACTTCAACTATATGACTTTCTGGATAAGGAAAGACTACGGCGACAATGAAAGGATCAGTGGCTGTCAGGGCGAGAGGAGAGGGAGGGAGGAACAGATGGGACACATGATTATTAGGAAAGTCAAACTGCTCTATATGATGCTACAATGGCGGATCCACGCCAGGAACATGCGTTTGTCTAAACCCATCGTATGGGCCACACACCCGCAGTGAACCGTCACATAAAGAAACTATGGGCTCACGGTGCTGTGTCAATGCGGGTTCATCAGCTAAGAAACGCCCCACTCCGGGGAAGGAGGACGACGAGGAGGGAGGCTCTGCATGTCTGGGGGCAGAGGGTACAGGGGCTCAACACCGCTGAGAACCTGCAACTCCTCTGAAAATAAAATCTATTAAAAAAAAAATTAAGACCGTCTACCCTGTTAATGCTCCTCTTGCTAAGACAGATCTTTTCCAGTCTTCTGTGACCCTTAAAATGTTTGATTACTGGAGTTCCCGTAGTGGCTCAGTGGTTAACGAATCCGACTAGGAACCGTGAGGTTGCGGGTTCGATCCCTGGCCTCGCTCAGTGGGTTAAGGATCCCGCGTTGCTGTGGCTGTGGCGAAGGCCGGCAGCTACAGCTCCAATTAGACTCCTAGCCTGGGACCCTCCACATGCCACGGGTGCGGCTCTAGATAAAAGCAAACAAACAAACAAACAAAAAATGTCTGGTTCCTGTTTAGTGCTGCTTCTGAAGGAATACTCATCTATCATCTAGGCTCACCCTGGCTCAGCGCTAATAAGCCCTGTGTTCAAACCCGCTGTGAATCAATCTCTAAGGACTTGAAGGTTCTTTCTCCTCAACATGAAGATGGAGACTGTTTACTGCCATTACTCAGGAACTTAGTAGTTTGCAAACAAAAAGTATTTTGGGGGGAAAGAACCTAAACACCCAGATTTAAAATGATGAAAATCAATGAATTGCTAATTTCTGTATAATTAGAACGCACTGTTTCTCAATAATGAACTACTTTATTTTTAAACGGATGTTTTCATATACATTTCACACTGTCTTATTTTTAAGTCCTAACTTCGTGGGCTGAATCATCAGAAGTGTTAGAGCAATATTTATCAAATCCACCCCTCTGAACAGACAATAAGGTTGATTTTAAAAGCTACACAGCTTACATTGGTCCAACTTAGGGTCAGTACAATATTTAGCTTGTGTTCATTCTTGGATCACCAGCCCTTCACTGATACTGGGCAGTGCCGCGCGGTGACTGCATGAGGCACATTCCATACTTCCGGGTCTCGACTCTGGAGTTTTCCTGGTGCCACTGCTGACTGACTGAAGGGCCCTACAAACTGTTGGATCTCTGATCTATAGCTCAACCACTGACACTTGACCATCCAAAGCCATGAACTTGCTGGTGTTGAGGAGATATTTTCACATGCCTATTTGGCACAAGAGCCCAATGCTTAACTGAGGTTGGCTTTCTACCATTTCACCCCACAAACGGTTATTTCTTTCTAGGGATTTGCTGCTGTTGTTGTTGTTCTGATTAGGGTCAGCTACCTTGGTTATGGTCTTACCGTCAAAACAGCTAAATTTTCTATGAACTTGGGTAAATATTAGAGATAGTTTCAGGGAATAAGTCAATGCATTTTTACTTCTCCAATAGAAAAAGGGGCACAGGAAAAAGATGGACACTAGAGAATGCTTTTAAAACTTGATCTCAGTTTTTATAAATAGTTACATCTTGGGACATCAGAACCTTGACATTCTGATTAGAGGGGCTCCAGGGCAATGTAGTATCAAATTCACATTCCTAGCTGTCTCACTGGATACACTGAGAAACTAGGTTTCCAACAATACACACATTTAGGGTAGTACTGCCCTCTAGGGGCAGCGAGGAGAACGGAAGCAGGTGCTTCAATCGTTATTTGCAATGTTTTCTTAAGCTGGTAGTTGGTTTACGAATTAAAAAAAATTTTTTTTTTACATTGTTCAATGTCTAAAGTAATCTATAATTTTAGAAGATGTCTCCAAAGAGCCTATTCAGTATAAAACATTTTATCTCTACTAGCTTTCCAGTTACTTCTACTTTTTGTGCAATAGATGGTTATTTTACAGCATAAAGAAAATCAAGCGCCTTGTTATGGAAACTATACAGCAGGGAGAGCATCTAGGATCCCCACATAACTCTAATTAGCTAATGACATGCTAACATGAGTTATCTTGTCATAAATTGAAGAAGTCTGATTTCTGAAGATTTTTGAGATATATATATATACATACACGCATATAAACATTTCTCAGTGAAAGATTAATGATGTGCTAAAGCTTTTATCTGAGAAAAAAATCAGTATACACTACACCTTAATACTGGTGACAGTAAGGAATACTACTCATACCACCCCTTACAATTCATTAGAAGTGTTCAAATGTTGTCTGATTTGATCAACACTGCAGCCTTGGCATGGTTAATATCATTTTTCCTATCTTTTCTTTCCCTCCTCCATCTTGTTTTTTTTTTGTCTTTTTGCCTTTATGTAGAGCCACACCCGCGGCATATGGAGGTTCCCAGGCTAGGGGTCTTACAGGAGCTGTAGCCGCCAGCCTTCGCCACAGCCACAGCAACGCAGGATCCGAGCCGCATCTGAGACCTACACCACAGCTCACGGCAACGCCGGATCCTTAACCCATTGAGCCACGAAGGGAACTCCCCTCCCCCATCTTGTGAATGAGGAAGTTGCAGATCAGAAGGGTCAAGGAACTTTCCCCAGGTCTCACAGCTGGCAAGTAATATTGCTTCTTCTACTTCACCCCACTACGGGTAAGATGGGGTGAGCTCCGGCCTGAGAGGGAGGTGGAGACAAAGCCACAGGGCCTGATTCTTCACATGGTCCAACACTGCCAGTGCTGTAGAAGCAATCAAGCCAATGAATTCTCACCTGGCGATTCTGCAAGGTGCTCTTGTTTCTCTTCTCTGTCCTGAAACTGAATTAAATGTGACCACAAAGCTGACTTGCCCTGAAAGTACAAAGTATATAAGAATTTCCATTTTATAAGAAAGAATTCATCAAAATGACTTCTCATCAAAACCATTCATGCTGAAATGCCTATTTTGAAGTTGGGAGACCCAAGCTCATCCATTCTTAGCTGTGGGACATTCTGAGCATCTCACTCCAACGTTGAAAACATCAGCTGGGGAAGGGCAGCTAAGCAGAGGCCAGACGTGCAGGCACAGAAATTCCCGACTTCGGCTCAGTTGGTACTCAGCTGCATGTAACTGCAGCTGTCTACACTGACCACACTAGCTACCATGGAATTAAGGGCTCGAACAGCACAGAATATATCTGTATGCAAAATACATCTGGAGGCATGAAAGAGTAACAAGGGAAGAAAACTGGGGCGAGAGGAGAAAGAGAAATGAGGAGGAAGAAAGAAACAGGCACATAACAACAAACAAAGGGAGCCAAGAGGGACAAAAGCAAAGAAATCATCGAATTCTTCTACCCTGAATAACCAGGTAACTTTAAACGGCCAAGAACTGGTAACTCCAGCTAACAGATTTTTTTCTTGGACAGTGACGAAAATACACACTTAATAGAATCTACAGGGGGTACAGCATCCAAAGTGAAACGTGTTGTTTTACCATTTCCTGTTTACCAGGAAAGAGCCCCAAACCGCCTGCTAATCACGGGTTACATTTTCTTTTTCTGGAATTAAAATGCCTGTGGCCTATTTCTAGTCATCCTGTGACAAGGAAACACATCATTTAATTTTTATGATAATCTTTTTCTCTTTGTTACTTTTCTTAACAGAGTTCCCAGCTGGCCTTGTCACCGGGGCCTCTTGAGACTCTTACCTGCTTGACCTGCAAGCCGTGGCTCCATATCCTTTCCAGCAGGTCACAGAGGCTGGCAATCAGGGTGTTCTCCTCCAAGCCGGTTATGTTTGCCTCTCCGTGGCCCAGTTCCACGGCTTCATGTCCCATTTTCTCCACCAGCATACGTTTCGTCTGAAAGCAGCACAGGTGGTCACGGGTGTCACCCCAGCAGTGAGACCCCAAACCATCAGGTCAATCCCCAGATCAGGAGACCTGGTTTCTTTCATCATACACTTCCAACTGTAGGTCTGGAATCACTGCGGGAGAAGGGTCTCGATCTCTGTGGTCAACTAACTGGAGTAATACCATGTGTACTTTTACTATTTTGTTAGAGAAATAGACGGTCAACTAAAGAAAGACTTGGATGCTTTTTTAAAGTAGCCTCAGGTAAATGCTTATGCACAATGATTTTCAGATTACTAGCTTGAGTAATATTGGAGAATTACACCAGACTGTAACTGGTAGGGAAGATGCACCGTAGGAATCTGAAATGCCATCCTGCTACTACAACTCACCCTCTACCTTAGATACTAAAAATATTCACACTTAGGATTTTTTTTTTAAAGTGCCGCACCTGCAGCAATATAGAAGTTCCTGGGCAAGGGGTCAAATCAGACCTGCAGCTGCCAGCCTACCTCACAGCCATGGCAACACCAGATCTGAGCCGCATCTGCAAGCTTTGCTACAGCTGTGGCAACACACTGGAATCTTAACCTACTG